>OY728138.1:2021867059-2022467059 GCA_963277665.1 Viscum album
GGAATTATGTATGAGATTTATTTATTATCAATGGTTCTATTTGGATTTGAATGATATATAATGATTGTATTAATTTCATTATGGTTTACATGTTATAAGAAAGTATATTTATAAATGGTCAATGAATGCTTTAAAGACTCATAATTGTATACATTGAGTTTAAATATTTTGGTTTTTTGAATATTTATAGAGAAGAAATACATGCTTCATTTACACTAGGAGAGTTCGTAATATTTACAACATTATTAAGAAGAGGAATTTATGTTGTCTATAAAATATTATTTTTATTTCATATAAACCATAAATGATACTGAACACCATGAAATTAATTATTTTCATGATGAAAATTTTTGAAGAAGAAGAATATTATGAATACCATCCAATGTTTAATCATTTAATGAGGGTATATCATGGGAATTAAAGGTATGTCCATGCAATAAAATAATATCTTCAATATTGATAAATTCTATATGAAAATGTGGAATTAAAAGTTATTTCATGTAATTTAAAAATTATTTTTGGGGTTTTATGAATATTAATTTGAGGAAGCATTTTTATTGTATGAGAATTTAATTAAATATATAATTTTATTATAATCGAAAACAAGGCCAACAGTAAGTCAAATGGGGACCAAATCAACCACATATGGGACCTTGGTGTTCAACCTTATGGGAGGCAGTCAACCTAGACATCCAATGTTTCATGATGTATTGGGAATATATAGCACATACTAGTACACACCAGAATACATAAATTACATATAGAGTATACATCGTGGTAAATTATTGGACCACTAAGTGGTGTCACATCGCCTAGAGAAGTATGAGTGGGTGAAAGTGTTTCGGGTGATGAAACACCAGTGTGAGCATGAGTATTGAGCAGCACATGAATACTTTTAACACAGAGTGCAACCGATCAAATAAATAATGTGGGATATGATAATAGTGGTTATAGTTCCCATGTTAAAAATAATTTTATATTGCAATACATTGATCGAATAGATCACGGTTGTCTAACCAAAGACAATATTGTCACCATTATCCTACAAATATATCATGACATTGAGGATTATTTCTTCCAAATAAGATTCTTCACCCTGACATACATATATTCAACTAGAATTGAAATCATAATAAAAAGAGATAAAAATAATTAGTGTTAAATTATCTTTGTACTTGAATGATCTTACCACCATTTTTTTGTAGAATATAAATTAATTAAATAAAGTAGATAATTCCTAGGTAATTCATGGCAGTGTGGGTACATAAATGTGTTCCATGAAAAGAACCTAAGGGATTTAGCAAAAAAGAACATGTCTGTTATGTGATGACACAATGTTCATCAAAGACACATTATATGTAGTACCATTATAAAATATTTTAATTTCAAAAATCATTATTAATACTACTATCCATCCATGGTGTGGTATATTGTTCTGTGATTTTGAAGCGGAAGGAAAAATAAAACTAACTCAGTGGTCCATGAATGTAAAATATAAATCATAAATTAGAGATCCATTTAAGAAATAGGATAGGGATATCTGTATAACAGATCCTCCATAGCTTTTTCACACATTTACATACATACAAAATTTGAACATAACACATATTGGATGAAGAATAAATCTTGTACACATTATTATTCAAACAAGGATACTATGTTATTTTATGAAGGACCCTAAATTCCATGAATATCATTATGAAAAAGAATAACTATAAAGATCCAACTACTTTCAAAAATTGGTTGATATATTGAACTCACATATTCACATGATAGAGGATAACACAACAACATTACCTATTCATGCAATGGATAATTAGGATTCACGATCCATACATTGCATTCATGAAGGCTTTGATGATATGTAAATCATTGTCTTACATGATTCTTATATCATAGATAAGTGAATAAACTACATATATATATATATCATTTCTGTGAAGCTGATAACATAGAGAATAAAACAAACAACACACCTTTCTTGATTAATCTGGTGAAGAAAATGTATTAATAAATTACAAGTTACATGAAACTCATATGCCAAATTTTTTATATAAAACATAATATAATAAATAATTACATATTAAATGTTATATGGAATATATGATAAATCAATAATGACACGTTAAACTTGATTACAAAAATATACATTGAGAATTATCCATTTTAATTTAATATAACATATTTTTGTCAAATATTTAATATTAATGAAGTCTTGGTGATATTGTTGATATTTTAAAATTATAATTTGGGTAAAACAAGAATTATGAGATTACAATTCCAATAAATATTCCATTAATATTAATAAATTAGATAAAAAATGATCAGAAATATTGGTATCTAATTGGATAGTAGATTTGGTATGGAAGAAAGCATTGGATGAACATGTACCAAATGAAAAATATGGATAAAAGATAAAATTGGTAATAAAAATATATTATATAATAATTTTTCGACAGATGAAATTTTGAAGAAGAATTGAAACTGTGAATTTTATTTGAGGAGGAAGACGTAATCGTGTCTTATCCTTTTTTTTTGCATGTAAATAAGTGAAGAAGAAAGAATATGTAAATATAGATAATGAAATTCAATTGAAAAATCATCTGGTTAAATACAATAATTATTGTAAAAAGTAACCCTTAAATGAGGTTACAATATAAAGAGGTATTATAATGAACAATAAAAGAGGATAGAAACATTTAGTTACCTATAGTTTGAGTCATAACTAAATGTAGCATATACCCTAGGTTTCGTATGACTTGTGTTTACTAGCCTTGCTACATAGCAGCTGGGTTTAACATAGTAACCATAACCTGTACAATTTTACACTATCTCCCATGTCCAGCATCAAGGTATAGAGGGGTTTGGGAAAGACATATAATCCCATTTAGTCCCTCCCCCCTTCACAATGCCTTTTCGGATAATGGGTGACCTTTGAGTTGTTATCCCATGGAATGAAAAATGTGATTGACTAATAGCCTAAAGTGGTGGAATTATAATAGAGGGGATACTTACAAGTTCCTTCAAATTATTATAAGATCTATGGTCTTCTTTGGGTCCCTAGGGAAAGTTATTAAGGGGAGTAAGGATTCCATATTCTGTATGAGTTTTGTTTTTTATGACTGGTTGTTACTTTTTTTCAAATATGTTCACATAGATATAAAATTTTTATTGAAATTAATATATTTAAGATGATAAAATGAAAATTTTTTAGAATATTTAATTAATAATCCATGATATTCAAGACTGGTAACAATATTAAAAAATTCATTGATGAATGAATGAAGGTGATATTACATAAGTCATAATATCATAAATAGTTATGTTTAAGACATTCACTTTATTTTTCTGAATATTGTCCAACTGGTCGTATGTTAAACATATATGTTTCACGAAGGGATTTTACTTAACATGCTATTTTAAATAATAATAATTTTGGGAATAATTATGATTATTTTATAATTAGTGAGTTCTTCTGAATTTATATTCCAAAATGTGAATGAGAATTAAAATTAAAGAGGACCTTGAAAAAATGGATGGCTATAAAAATTAATACTATTTATAATGATGAATTCAAGAACATAATGTTTGAGGATATGTGTTTGAAATGTTTTTGGGAATTCTTATATGACGGATTTTTAAAGTAGATATCATTTAATTTTAATTTTAATAAAATAGGCCAATGAATCAAACTAAGGAGAAATCATGTTCCACTCATTATAGTCAGATACCTCAAAGACATAGTAGACCCATCTCACTAATCTAGAATGATGTATATATGTAGTTCATGCAATCAAAGTTAAGGTGTTGTATGATTGTGATAATATAACTTATGTAGAGTGTACACGGTAGGGTGCTTAGGGTGAGGGGTTGGCCCATCCTATAATAGTTTTATAATGTTTCTAGGTTCCATCCCTAGAACATGATTTAATTACCAATGGGAAAAAATAGTTTAGAAGGAAGTGATAGAACATGTGAATAGACATGATGGTAAGTGAATCATATGACACTCTTCATCCACATAGCAAATATATGGGTACTGCCATGGCTATTTGATCAATATAATTTGTGATGTTTGACCAACAAACAAGATTTTATTTTTCCTTCCAACATAGAATGTATATTTTATTTCAGATATTTTTATTCTTCATTAATCAATTATTGGATTCTAACCTAGGATTTTTATGCAATCCATATCCCTAGATAATTATGCACTTGATTGTTATGAAAAGAATTTAGTATGTGCATGAAAGTGTTAGCTCGAAGCATGAGCTTATCTAGAAAGAATATACCGACATGAAGAAAATTGAAGATAGTGTAGGTTAATTATATTAAAATGAAGACATTCATCACATTTATATGACCTTTTATAGTGGGTTATACAAGGAAGAATCTGCCACAATTTACTCTATCATCAACATGTACTAATTTTTGAAGATTTATTTCAATAAAATAATAAATAAATAGTTTAGACCGAATTTATTTAATTAAATACACACATATATATATATATAATTTTTAATATAGCTTAATATAATGTATTATTAATTTTATTATGTAATTTATTTTTCCATATTTTATTGCATTACTAATTAACTATTGGACCATTTATTACATTCACCCACTTGGTTCAAAATAATTATTGTGAATGAATTAAATATCCCCATTTAAAAAGAGTCATGATACATGGATCACAGTGGTATTTACTTTAAATTACAATTATTACCTTCCATGTATCATAATATATATTTTATATTTATATAACTATATGAATAAACTATAACCATATGATTTATTTCCCTTCTGAATAGACTTTAATCATATGATTTTTTGTATAGCCACAATAAATATTTCTCAAGAAATGAAATTGTATAATTAATATAAAAATATAAAAACATAAATATAAAGAGTATGAAATAAAATTACAAATATTTTTAATTTATAACTTAATCCCATACATATTACATTATCCATGAATCTAAACGAAGGAATACCATTAGTCAACGGATCAAAAAACATCAATTCGGTGACGACATGATAAATGACCACCTTTATATCATTGACATGTTCCCTGATGGATATGTGTCGAATGTTGATGCAAATACATCAAATCCCACATTTTTTAATTTTATCCATAATGGTAAAAGATAAATTTTCACATTATATAATAAATGACATGGAAATAAAACCCATAACATTATATCCCAAAATGAAATTCATTTTCCATACACCATAGGAAGTGGCCTCAAAATATGAATCAAACTCTCCCTCCATAGTTGATGTCACTGTTAGTGAATGTTTGAAACATTTCCAAGACCATATCATGTAGCCATAATAAATACATATCCTAATATTTGTTTTCATGAATCAATAATACCATGAAATTATGTATCAGAGTTTAAAAAGACTTATAAATTTGTTGGGTGCTTAAATAAAATCATGTAGTTGTAATCTCCATATGTAATTTCAATTCCTTCTTCTCAACCATCCAGTTTCCTATAACCCAATCACTATGATATCACCAAAATATTCCTACTTCAAATGAATTTTTTGGCCTCGTTCGGACTTGATCTTACATTAAACTACCAACAATGGAATAAAAACAGGATGAATTTCATTTTGTCCCACTCAAAATAATCTTCAGTGCTTTGGTCCATGTTGAATTTATTAGATTATCAATGGGTTCTTTACATGGGTTATAAGAATTATATAAAATCTAATAATATATAAAAAATTATCTTTCTTGAGACAAGACTAGAAGGAATGTCTACCTATCCCATGGAATTGTTAATCCAATAACATAGGATGCATCACCCATATATTTTATTTCAAAACATTTCGAGAGAAACTCTTTAACATCATCTAGAAACCACTTATCATTAGTGTAAAGTAAAATAACATCTAAGTATAATATAAGAAAACATATTTTATTCCTAGTGATATTATTGTATAAACATTGAACCATAATTTTTTCTTCGAAACCAAATGACATAATTACATCATGAAATTGTAAAACCCACTATTAGGATGTTTGTTTTAAACCATTGATATACCTTTTGAGCTTGAAGACAAAATTCTCAACATTATTAGAGTGGAATCCTTAAAGTTGTTTCATGTAAACCACCTCATCTAGATTTACATTTATAAATGTAGTTTTTTGATACATTTTTCAATAACTAAACTTCCAAATTAGATAGTACATCCAATATAATATTTAAGGAATCTTTTTTAGATACTAGATAAAATGTGATAGTATAATCAATCCCTTCATTTTGATTGAAACCTATTAAAACTTCTTGAGACTTATATATTTCATTATATCCTACTAAATTTTTATTTATTTTGATAACCAATTTACATATTATAGGTTTTTACAAAAAACAAGAAAATCAAAAAGTTCCTAAACATCATTACCCTTCATGTAATTAAACTCTACTATCATGGCGTCATAACACATATTTGACTCTTCACCGCTCATTTAATGAAGATATGTTTTGAGATAATTTTCTTCCCCAATATTGTTGTCATATTTTTATAGATGCACTATATAATCACTATAAATTTATTTCATTCTCATCACTATGGATCTTATTAATGTTTCACCATTAATTTCTTAAATAATTTGTGGTTTATTTAGTTAGTGAGGGGTTTTTTATTCATAAAATATTTGATCCAAAAGATCATTATCAACCATATGTGTAAATATATTTGTTTTAAATTGAGATTTACTATGAAAGATGATAAATCTATCAGTTGAGTTATAAGGTTGATCTTCCGAATAGTCTGTATCATAATTTTTTCATAATATCCTTACCCTAATCAAGTAAATTTCAAGAAATTTTTCGTATATTGATTTTAAAATTCTATTGTTCAATGATGGATAATAAAAATGATATCCATTATACATTTAGTTATCTCCAATATTGTGGCCATAAATGGTCTTATGATCCCAATTAATTTCACATGTATTACAAATATGCACTTCTGAAGGATGACCCCAAATTCATACATGGTGAAAACTCTCTTTCCAACCCTTAAACAAATAAAAAGATGTTTCTGATTATATATTTGTTGGAACCTAACTAAAAATGTATGATAAAGCTCTAAGGGCATATGTACCTAAGAATTTATGAAGCACGGAGTTACTTAGATTAATTTTTTCCTTGTACATTAATGTTCGTATATTTTTTCATCTACCCCATTTTGGTTTGTTGAACATGTCATAGTGTACTATAAAACTATTCAAATTTCATGAATAAACCTTATTAATAGAAAAAGAAAATTTTCCAACCTTAGTTAATCTCTCATTATATTCTATATCTTTATCTAAACTCATGATTGTAATTTTTTTACCATATTGGTTTTCTTCTTCGATTTTAATAGTTATAAAGGCATCATTCTAATTATTTTTATTCCTAATAAAATAGGGATACATATTTCATGAATAGTTATTAATGATGGAAATGATGAATTTTAGATAATGTAAATCGATCCATGAGCTATATGTGTTTTCATGTATGATTTATAACAAATTTGAATATCTATTTTCATCATTCGTTAATTTATTTTTTATTTCCCATAATACATTCCACACAATATTCAAAATCAATGAAATTAAGAGTACCATGCACCCAATTCATAATTAATCAATGAAATCATTAGTTTGAAATATGAACTTGAATATGATTCCATAACATAGAAGATTTTATTATTTATAACACTTATTTTAAAATCATTATGAGCATGAATGTTATCATTATAAATAAAAAAATTAAAATCAATAGAGGGATGGTTTTACATTAATGTACCTCATTAAATTATGTAATTTTCATATATCAAGTGAAAATTAGTTTTCCAAAAAAATAAATGTAAACCCCAAGGGAAAATTATTGGAAACTGAAATCATGTTTATAGAGAAAAATTGTATATAAAAATTATTTATTAACTGAAAAATAAACCCAATGATAAATACTAGAACACATGTCCTAATATCTTCCACATGTGAGACCATTCTATTTCAAAAATACACGCCTAGACCACATTCCACTGTCTTTTTAAGGTTTTTCATACATTGAAATGTATTCAAAATATTGATTATATAACCAGAATCAATCAACCTTGTATTATAACTTTTATCAACCATATTTTTATAAAAAAAATGATATTGAAATAAATTTATTTTTAATCTTTTTAATAAATTGGGGAAAACATTTCATTTATGTGTTCTATTCCATTGTATGAGAAACAAATGAGTTACATCATAAAACTATGTTGAGATAGAAATATCAATTTCCCCTTTATTTTGTCTTGTCATTTGTGAATCTTTAAATTTCGGACCATTGTTAGCATATTTGTTTCTTCCATTTATATAATAATACATTTCTCTTCTTGAACACATAGAGTTATTAATTCAATAATTGAACAATTAACATTATTTGTATCATAAGAGAATTGAAATGGCATATGATGAGGAGGCAGAGTGATGATAATATAATTCACCCTAAATGGATTAAATATATCAACCTCTTGAATCTTATGTTGAGATGTAATATATCTTTCCTTCATGGTGTGCTTATACACAACTTTCACAATGGTGACTCTCATATTTGATAACTTCATGATTAATATGCTTCCTAATAATTTATCTGAGGATATGAAATTATCAGATCAAGGTTTAATAATGCTATGAATGTTACTATGCTCATCGAATAAATCAGGAATTCTAGAACATTATGTAGTTTTTATGAATATAATAAGAAGATGATTTAACCACCCAAAATTTTCACAAAATTCTATATCATTTACTATGATATCAGCATTAATTATAGGTTATTCATCATTCTATATAGATTAATTAATTTATATCAATCCTAGTTGAAGATGTATTATCTCCTTCCAAATTATATAGTTGTAATCCTTAAATACATTAATGTCACAATTAATATCAGAATAATGTGATGGTATAAATAAAAATAAAATATATTCTTATTACTGCAGATTATAAAATTTACAAAGTAATTTCTATCCAAATAATTAAAAAAATATAAAATTTCTAATTGGAAAATTTTTAATTTAATAGATTCATGAAATCAATATTTAATTATCAACTAATATTTTAATTCAGAAATTAATTGTATAATATGTTGATAATTGAACAAAACATTTTAAAACAATAAATAAATTTTAATATACATAATACTTGTGGTCACATTATGAAAATTAAATTTAATATTTCATCTATGGAAAATAAAAACAATAATGTGGGATAAAATTTATTATACATTTCATATATTTATAATGTTATTTAATGTGTATATTATAATTATTTAATTATAAATCTTGTGGAAAAACCCAATTATAAATTAAATTTAAATAAATAATATAATTATCATTTGAATTTGAAATTATAAATTTAGGAATTATATTTTTATAATTCTACATACGAGATGATAAAATTTTTAAATTTTAATATTCAAAATAGTTGTGGTAAAGTTATGGAAATTAACCTTCACTTTCCATGTCATGTGAATAAATGATATATATGTATCTTTTGAAAAATAAAATTGTAACAAGTGTCTATATTATTGAATTAGATTTTATTGAATATGTAAATTTTATTTAATTAGAAATGTAGTGGTCAAAACTAAAACTTATAATGTTTACAAATAACTAGGAATAATGAATTAATGATTTGTAAAAAAAATTAATTACTAATGATGATGAAATGAAGGTAATGATGATAGACTTGGAAATGTGTCATTTCCAAAACAAGAATACAATTTTGTTTTCTAAAACATAACATATGAAGTTTTATTTCATGACAGAGGTATAATATCACATTGACACCAAATTTATGAATTATTGTAAAATGATTTAATTCTATGATAATAATGTTTTAATAAAAATAACCTTTCACTTACCTCTAACCATTGTAAAATCTTTGAAATAGTTGAATAACTACAAGAATGATAGCTACACTCTCCACAAGGAGGTAGATGGTGTATCCTTACTTTTTAATCCACTATGTTTTGGGCTATTATATTTATAGGGGGTTCCACCATCATGAAACCAACATTATTTACTCAATAAAAAGAAGTATTCATGTAAATAGATTGATTGACATTAAATAATAATGAAATTGTATTGAATTAATTTAATACATTAAATAAATGTATAATAAATTATTGAATTTATCATAACATACTATAATAACATATAGATGTTATAATTTATTGGACCATAATTTTTTAAATTTTAAATTATTTGGTAGACTATTTATTACATTATTTATTTAAATTGATTAATTATAGGTCATCAAATGTATTTTCTAAAATCATTGTGAACATATTTATTAGAACAACAACTCATTTCCCCATGGATTCCACATTTAATTTCATCTTATTTCTTGAAAACATGAAAAACTCACTTTCTATTAGTTACCGTAGTTTTTTCATACACTTTATTATATTAAAAATATTTATTGTTGGACCTTAATAAAAACACCAAGTGTTATAAATTGTATCAAACACATATTATTCATAAGAAACCATTGATATTAAAATTAATGAACATTTTCTCGTGCATTGTTAGCACATTGGTTTCTACCATTTATACAAAAATTCATCCCTACACTTGAACATAGATAGTCATTAATTTTCTGGTTAACCATTTATCTATATGTGTGTTATAAGATATTTTAAATGTCTCGTATTGATGAGGTAGAGTGCAAAAAATATAATGCACTGTAAATGGATTGGATATATAAACCTTAATATTCTCATGTGAATCTGAAATATCCCACACTTTCATGATGTGTTCATGCACACCATTGATAGTGGTGAGTCTCATAGATGTGAATTCATGACTAATGTGCTTATTAATACTTTATCTAAAAAGATTATGTAGCCATTTATATCTTTTATCATGTTAGGAAAATTATTATTCTCACCGAATGAACCATTTATTGATGATCATAGTTTAGTTTTTTTGAGTGTTATACTAATATGGGTTGGCTACTCACAATGTATATATATTATTATATCTTATTGTGTGAAATAATTTTTAAATACAGACAATTCATCTTTCTGAATAGTGTAATAAATGTCCATATATACTAGTTGAAGAAGAATTCTCTCATTCAAAATTTTATATTTGTCACTCTTTACTTTCTGAATGTCATATTGAATGTCAGAAAAAAAAATTATAAGTAAAAACTAAATACATTCTTATGAGTACAAATTAAAAAATTTACTTATTAAATTATTTCATCATGAGTATAAAAATTATGAAATTTAATGTCTGTGAAATTTTAAATTAATAGATTCATGAAATCAATCATGAATAATCAAGTAATACTCTAATTGATAAACAAAATGAATTAAATTTGACAATTCAAAAAACTATAAGACAACATAATAAATTTTTAGTATTAATAATATATTTGGGAAAAATCTGATAATTAAATTTAAAATTTCAACAAATGAAAATATAATAGAAATTTCAATCATATACAATTTTTTATATTTTTCATATTCAATTTAACGTGATTTCTGGAATATGTAACTTCTAATTAATTAAGAACACATTGGAAAATTAAAAAAAAAATATTTGATATTTCATCTAATTAAAATTTAAGATATATAAGTATCTATGAATAAATTTAATTGCAATATCTTTTGTAATTAAATTTAATTTTATAGAATATATATGTTTTTAAAAATTTGGTTCTATGTGGTGAAAAAAAATATTAAAAAATCAAAAAAATCATTACTACTTAATTAATAATGTGTAAAAAATCTTTACTAATTCAAAAATAAGAAATGAAGAGGATAAAATTAGGTAAGGAATTATGTCATCTATAAAACATAAAATGAAAATGTTTTTTCTAGAACAATGAGATTTATTTTTCATTACATGATAGGTGAATAAACTTGATATGATTCCAAATGTTTGATATTTTATAGAATGTTGAAATTCTAGGATTGAAAATTTTCATTATTAAAATAAACCAGTCACATATCTCTATCCATTGTAAAATCTAGGAAATAGTGAAATTAAAACATGAATGCCTTGAAAACTCTGTTTGGGGATGCTGATGTTTTATGATTCCTTTATCCACATAGTGAATGGGGATTATATTTTTGTGTGGTTTTACATTCTAGGATCCATAACAATTTAACTTTTCATTAAGGATTATTAATTTATAGAGTGGATCGAATAATTTCCGTAATAAGATTAACCTTTATCTTACCTCCATACATTGTAAAGTACATGAAATTTTGGAATCAAAACATGAATTCCTGTTACACACTACACTGATATGTACATAGTTTATGTTTTCTTAATGTACTATGTGTAGGGGAATAATATTTATAGGGGTAAAAACATTAATATCCCACAATAATTTACACTTTCACAAGTATTATTAATGTATAGATATTTTTTTTCATTAATTAATAAATAAATTTTTCAGAATGAAATTAAAACATTAAATAAATATATAATAAATTATTTTATTTATCATAACATACCATATTAATATTTAGAGGATATAATATAATACCTCATTAATTTTAATTATTATTTAATTGATAGACCATTTATTACATTCTACCACTTTATCTAGACCATTTAATGCCAATTAATTCAACATTACCCTTTAAAAAAGAAACATTATACATGGATCATAGTTTTATTTTCAATAAATAATGAGTATTCTGCTCCATGTATAAAAATATATCATTTATCATTAAATAAATATATTACTAAAGAAGGAACTCATTTATATCTTCAACAAATAAAAATGAAACAAAAAAGAATAGTGGTCCTTACTTTTAGAAATGGCTTGAAAAGAAAGGTATATCAATATCATAAGTTTGTTAAGAGTAAAATGTGATTAATACATTTTATAATTTCTTTGGGATTGATTGTGCTTATACAATTATATTTTTAATACCTTACACGGTATAAAAAAACAAACGAAACTACTAGAAATTGATCTTAACATGTATTCCGAAATCAAGATGCTCCCACATGTAGAAGCTGAGGGGATATGAATTCTAGTGTAAATAACAAGGATTATATTCTATTTAGAAAATAAATTTTATATTCCATATTTATCTTGAATCATGATTTCAATTTCCAAACATGTATTATTGGGTTTTATATTTAGATTTTATACAAATTATTTTTCTTATATATATGGAAATTACTTCATTGGATATAGTACATTAAAGGATTCCCATTTATACATTAACTCGAAAGGTATGAATATTTAAAATAAAATACATTTCAATTCTGTTATTAAAATATGACTTATAAATGAAAAATATTATATGTTATGTCTTCAAATATTAGGTCGCATATCAAAAGGAGTGATTCAAAGAAAAGAAAATAATGGAGTACATTGTACTATTGATTTTATTGATTTTATTGATTTTGAGACGTCTGTGGATTACATTAATGGATAGAAAAAAAATAAATTAATGAAATGTGAAAGTATAACTTCATCCATATAAATTATTATTCATGAAAAAAATGTACCTTAGAAATGGATTTAAATAATCATGAAATTATGCATTACATTCATTGATGACTACACGTAATATATTTATCTCTATTTATATCATAATAAAAAAGAAGCACATGATGCCATAAAAATATATGTGGTTGAAGTAGAGAAACAATGTGGTGATCAAATTAATATCCTGAGGTCAGATCTAGGTGGATAATATTTTGGGAGATACACTATGGTTGAAAAATTTCCTGGTCCATTTTAAATGCTTCTTTAAGAAAATGGAATAGTTGAACAATACACATTGTCATGGTTAGAATCCCAAAATTATGTATTAGAATAAATAAATAAAAGATTAATGGTAATGGTATGAAGTATTTTTAGTAACTAAAATTTAACTAAACTCTTCATGACAGATTCACTTAAAGAATCATAATTCATTTTTAATTAGATTCCAATAAAGGTTGTTTCAAAAACATGTGTTCAATTAATTAAGGATTGGAAACTAGGTATATGATATATACGTTTTTGCATATTTCCCTTGTAAGTGCATATTTATAATCTGCATGAATTCTTGTTGGATCCTAGGATTATTACTGTATACCTTATTAGATTTTCTGAACATCCTAAAGGATATGTTTTATGTTATTTATAATTTAATGGTAGAATTTTTTAATCAGGAAATAATATATTTTAGGAAAATTACATGATTAGTGGGAGTGATCATATAAAAAGGATTTTGAAAAATTCCAATCAGAAGGCCATCCCTCTATTTTAGGTGATATATTGATAATTGGTCAAATAAAAACATAGTTTTGTACAAATATCATTCCACAAATAGTTGATAATCATATTTTGGATCAAATATTTCAAAAATATAAAATCCTAGAATAAATATATGAAAAAAACCTCCTCATGAAAATAATGGTGAAACATTGGGAATGTCCACAATGATTATAAATACATCAATTTCCCTTGATTATATAGTCAATATTCTAGAATTTGAATATAAAATTGAATAAAAAATGATCTAAAAACATATTTTCATGCCATGTGTTTTGAAGAGTCAAATATGTGGTATGATGTCATGATGGAGGAGTTGACTTCCATGAAAATTATAGTTCTTAGGGACCATTTTTCATATTTGTTTGGGGTAAAACCCATTGAATGTAAATGGTTTTTTAAAACCATGAAAAATTCAATAGGCAGAATTAAAATATAAAAGGCCTGACTAGTTTTTAATGGGTTAACTCAAAAATTAGTGATCAGTTATACCAAGACATTTTCTCTTGTATCCAAAAAGGATTACATAAAGATTATATTTTTATTAATATATCATGTTTTTAATCCAGTAATATGGATGATAATATATCATTTATTAATGTTAATCAATACGAGGAGGTTTTCATGAAACGACTTGAAGCATTCCTCTCTAATAATCGTGAGAATTTGGTATGCAAGATGAAAACGTCTATCTATGGATTAAATCGTGTATCATGAAAGTTATATTTAGGATTTCATAATGTAATTATTTCATTTGGTTCCAATTAAAACATTATGGATCAATGTATATACCAAAATGCCAGTTTGAGTAATATAGGGGTTCTTGTTTTATGTATAGATATAATTTTACTTTTTATGTATTAAAGGTGTTTTCAATATGTGGTTGAATTGTTTCTCTCAAAATAAATTTCCATGAATGATATGGATGATACATACCATTTCATTGTCTTAAATATTTATAGGGATAATTTGAGATGCATTCTAGGATTGTCTCATGAAATCTATATTAATTACATATTAGATAGATTTCATATTAATGAATTTACACCATGTATAGAACCCATTATCAATTTTACAAATTTATAATGAAACTATTACTAGAATAATATTTTTAATGAGAAATAAATAAAATACATCATGTTTCCATCAACTATTGCATGTTTAATGTATGATCAGGTCAGTATAAGGTCTTACATTTCATTTTTAGTAGGACTGTTGTTGTGATATTAGAGTGATTTAGGTATCGACCAATAGATGTCCACGAATAAATTTATTGAATGACATTATTGGGAATAAGGACCAAACTCTTATAAATAAATCCATTCAATATTTAGAAGTCATAATATACTCAGATGTAGAAATTATTCTTAATATTTATTCATTTAATTCAATCGTAGATTATGTCTTCGTAATTTTTTGAGGAGCTATGTCCCAGAGAAGTTTCCAAAAGACAGTGATACCGACAACTTCTATGAATGGTGAGTTCATTTCATGTTTTGGGGCCCTATTCTAGGGTGTATGGCTATAATTTTTCATTTTGGGCCATTATGTTATTGATCTTAATTCCAGGACATTTGTTATATACTGTTAATTTTTTTTAATTTATGGATAAGAATAAAAAAGTGGCAGTCAAATTAAGAACATAAACATTAAAAACATTTACATAAGGGAACATATTAATGATAAAAATATGGTTATTCGCTTCATCAACACCAAATTAATGATTTCAGATCTTTTTAATAAAGGCATGCCTCCATTTAAATTAAATGATCAAGTAATATGTATGTTATTAACATCTATATTATTACTTTTTTGACATATATTTGAAAAAATATATATATTATTACATATTTCATCAATTTATGTGTACACATTCATTGCATGATAATTTTTTTGGGGGATCCGGAATAAATCATATGGTTAATGTCTATTCATATGGGTAATAAACCCTGTGGATAAGGTAAATTTATATACTTATTTAATGAAAGATGATTTATTGTGATATATATAAGGGAATACTTATATTTATATAAAATAAAGATATGATCTATGTATTTGGTATGGTCATTAAGAGGGAGAATGATTTCATTAACATTAACCAATTTGGACCTAGTGGGAGAATGTAAAAAATGGTCCATCAATTAATTAATAATGTTATAAATACTTTTCCAATAAAACATTTCCCCAAAATATCTAAAATGAATGTTATGATAAATTCAGTAATTTTTTATTTAAATATAATGTATTTAATGTATTCTTAACAATTTCATTATTATTTCAGGTCAATAAATCCCCATACATTAATAATCCTTATCGGTGATGTAAATTGTTGTGAGTTATTGATTGTAGAACCCCAAATAAATAAAAATCCCATATAATAAATAGATTAATGAAACATAAACCATATACATCCCCAAGAATAGTATAAAAGGAATTCATGTTTTGATTATACTATTTACTAGATATTATAATGGCTAGAGGTAACTGAATGATCACTTTTATTAAAAAAAATATTCTTGATTTTATTCATTATATAAAACATCTTACAAGATGATCTAAAAGACTCTATTTCTTTATGATTAAGGGCAGTTCCACATATTTATGATGAATGGATACCCTAAATAATTTTTCTCTATTATAGATGAGATATTTGAATGCATGCAGTAAGAGAGAAATCATCTAGAGGAGAATTTAGATGTCATGGAAGAGATTTAAAATAAAAACATCATGAATTTTTAAAAATCTCCATGAAATTTGGAGCCTTTTATGATGAAATTTTGCAGTTTAAAATATGTTCCACATGGTTAGAATAAAAATTCCATATTAAATTATAACATAAATAGAGAGTTGATATTACTATACAAGAATATATCAATGCACAAAAATAAGAATTAAAATTTTTCATTGAGGCTAATGAGCTTCCACAAGCTAAATGGTTCATGAAGATCAAGAAAAATGACACATTTGTATAGAAATAAAGATAAGTTACATGAATAGGAAGTTTAAATAATTTATAATTCATAGAAGGAGAATAAAATTATTATTGAAGATTATAAAATCAGACTCAATATCAAATCAGTGGAATTTGATGATTCATTGGAAAATCTAGATAAGACACATCTTGAGAATTTACAAAAAAAAATATGGAATTTGATTCTACTACACACTACTCAATAAATGAATAAAAGTATTAAAGGCCTCCAAAATTTGATAAGAAGATCATAGCTTTTTTCAATGAACTATCTCAAGAATACATGAAGAAAGAGTTACTATTCATATCATCTTGTAATAATGTATCTAAATCTTGTTTATCAAATACTACATGTTCTAATATATATATATATATATAGTATGTATGATGAAAAAAGAAGATAAAAAAACCATTGTGACTCTATTTGATAATAAATACTATGGAAGATAGTCCATAATTAACAGGATAACAAGATCTTAAGGGGACTGAAATTAAAATAGATATGTAAGAACGTGATCAATAATTTTGGGTTAATTTTGGTTCTAAATATGATTCATTCCTTCTATGTTATATTTTTTGATAGGATTATATTCATAAAAACATAAAAATGAAGCCAATGGAAAAGGGAAAAACCCTAATATGATATAGAAAAATTTAGAGGTTATGATAAAAATTTATACTAAAAACTTTGAAATATAGAAAATTTATATGATGTATAAACGGTAGTGGTCACATTAATGGTGCTTGGTCATATCAACATGCATATAAAGAATATTTCAAATGATGATCAGAATAATTTCCTCATAAACATGAATCATCATTGGAAATAATTTATAGAAATTTTATAACAAAAATTCTTCAACTAAGGTGTCAATGAAGAATACTAGGAATACCAAAGATTCCATATCCATGATACTAATGAAAATTATGTCATCGAAAAAGAATCCTATAATAGATGGAAATCAAAACATGTAATGTAGAAAATCAATACTTTCTACCATCATTCCTAACATTATATTATCTATCTATATAGAATATTCGGAATGAATGTTTATAATTTAGATGAAAATTATAAGGCTATTAAGAAATTTGTAAAAATATATTTTATATGATTATGAAAAATTACATGGTAGTTTGTTAAAAAATGTTAACTATTATATTATTTATGTTCTGGGTGAGATAAAAAATAATGTAATAATTTTTTTTAATTATTATTCATCAATTCTTCTAGAATATGTATAAATTCATAATAAGAGTAAGAATGAATGAATAATGGAGGCTATTAATATGATATACTTTTCACAACAAGATGAAATTAATGTGATGATATCACTACCACCCTATCAAATATCATAATTAAAGATTAGTTCTGAAATCATGAATATTATTGGAAATGAACATAGATGGTAGAGAATAATATGTTAACAATAGTTCGTACATTGAGTTGAAATTATGGATATAAATTATTACCTTATTTATAAGAACCCATATCTTCATTTCGGTTATGGATCATGATTTAATGTGTTTTTGAGAAGAAAATAGTGTTTTTTAATTTTAAGGAGTACATGCCATGTACATTGGAGTACACACAGTGTACCTGGTTACCACAGGTAGCTGTGTAGTGGCCATGTAATGTCTAGTACATGGTCGTGTGGGGTGACCTAGAGACAGCTTAAAAAGGGTCTCAGTAAATGCCTATACACCCTTTGTATCCTCTAGGAAAACACTATATATTTTTAATTTTAATTGATTTATCATACCGAGGACACTTCTAATTTATAGAACCTCCTTTTTCTAGCGTTTTCTTGACCAATAGCGACCGAAGTTCACCGATTCATTTCCATGCCCCTGATCAATGGTCTGTTATCTAAACCAAACACTACCACAATATTGGAATCTCCTCAGTGGGTTCTTCCTTATTCTAGAGCCTCTCCTCTTGATTTATCATCTTTAGTGGATTGTTATATGATGATTGTTTTTTATTTTTATGTAGATATATGATAGTAAAGGATTATTCAAAGGCTGAGGTTCAACTATATTGATTGCACAACATCGAGGTAGGTTGTTGGTGCCTTTTGTAGATGTCTTTGAATTATATGTGCAAAAAGTGCTGAATACCCTAGTTTAGGGTATTGTGTGTTCTGGAAACTTAACCCTGATGATGCCTAGTATGATTGGTTTGATTAAGTAATAGTTTTTGTTTATGAATTAGGTATATTACATTTTTATGGATGTGTTTTTCCAAGATTTCTTGATATTGGTTGTTGGTCGTAGAATTCTCTGTTAGGATGTTTTGTTTTCCATGACTAATACTGATAGGATAGAGTTTGTATTATATGAAATGCTTGTGATATGAATTATATTGTTTCTCCAAGAGGTTTTTGAGATTTAATTTTTCAGCTAGATAATATTTTTGCAATATTTTATTACCCAGGGTTGTGGGAACCTGGGGTAGTGATAACGTTGGGGAAATTGATGTTGGGGGCTTCCGCATAGTTCTTGTTATACATTAAACATTGTGAGACCATAGGATGGATTGATGTTGAGTGTTCCCTCAGAGTGTCTATATTATACCGTTAGAATTCCACATGGGGAATTTACATTGATTGCTTCCTTATAGAGTCTGCAGTTTATCGTCAAAAGATCACATGAGGAATTGATAGTGATTTCTTCCTCATGGAGTCTTTATTTGAATGAGAACAAAGGGGTTAGGCCGTGTGAGCTACCACAGGGGGTTGTTATAAATTTATAGTTACAATTTAAGATGAACCAGAGGGGTTAGGCTATGAGAACATTCCCAGTGGGTTTCATGTGAATGATTGGTTGAACTGTAAATATGTTTAAATGAGTGTAGTAGGAACTGTATGATTGTTTACTTTTTAGTACATCCTTTTTTATTACATATTTTTTCATTTACCTACAATATTTGTTCACTAATAGTTTATCACAGATCTTTGGGAGTTTGAATACTGGGACTTGTCTCACACCATATTTGGGTCATGATTTTGAGCCCAAACAGATTATATTGTCTCATGTAAGATAAGTGAAAGCGCATTTCTACTTCAGGTACTTGATAGATGTGAAGTTGGAGAGCATGGGACCAAGCTGAGGCTTGTGATTCTGTTGAAGTTTCTTACTTGTATTCCTCTGTACTTTTTTTTACTACTGTATTCCACCATTGTGACTTGTTTTTATGCTTTCCTAGATACTTGGACGTTTATCATTATTTATATATATGCTCCGCTGTTTTATTTACTTTCAGTCTTCAATTATTTACTCATTATATGGAGTTACTATATATTCAATTGTATATTATAATTATTCAATTTCGTTACTCAGAAAATGAAGGAATAGTTTCCCCACTATCACAACAAAGGCCCAAGGTACTAGTCAACAGCCTCTGGCATTCTAGGAAATACACTTGAGTTCATGTGACCAATATGGTTTGGGGCACCTCTGGGCGGCACTCAGAACAAGGATGTTACAAATCGGTATCATAGGACTTCTATTATTATTTTAATTATTGTTTGGAGTATATATATAGGGATAAGAAGGAATAGGTGTTTGGACATAATATGTGCCTAGGAGTAGCTAACTAGTGTACATGGAAAATCCAATATGCCTCGATTATTTAAATTTTCAGGTTTTTCAATTGTTACAGTTGATTTTATTTCACCGTTGGGTGATTAACATGTTTTGTGCAAATATTATTGATATTATTGAGGCACTATTTCTATTTAAAACCAATGAGATGAGGTATTCCATCTCAGGCATCATATATGCACTTTGTAGAGATCACATGTAATTCATTTTATTCATTCCATTTTGGGTGCATTGCCGATTGCATGATGTTTTAATAGATGTTGGGATAGACATGCATGTTTTTGTGATATATGACATTATATATTAGATTCTATTTTATAGGGTATTGGATTTTGAAAGGTTTTGTTTGAAGGAATTCCAATCATTGGTCCCTGAACTATTCAGGTAGTCATGGATTTGGATTTGGTTGATCATTGAACTGATATAATTTTATATGACATAAGTATGATTCCAAGATTTTATTCATGTGGAGTATTGGCCCCATGGATCGGAATCAACCACAGTAATGTTTGTTTCAGTGTTTTTATGTGGTTCGTGTATAGTTTCAAAGGCTTTACTACCTAAAAACCCCAGAATACATGGTCTGTAATGATGAATACATGCCTTGTATCCTTATATTCAGGAAAGAAAAACTTTTCTTAAGTACACACCGGCTACGTTGAGTACACGCTGTGTAGTCATTAACCGTGTGATTGACTATTTTAGTAGAAACATGTAGCGGGGAAATATATGGTGGAACACATCGTGTACCGGATGTACATGACATGTTTAAGAGAGCATGTATCATGTCATGTGACTAATGGCATGGGTTGGTGAAATCCGTCTAGTACACACTGTTTCTCACTTAAACACGTTGTGTAGATTTAACTATTTCATCGACCGTATGAATAATGACACGAGAGATGGAAACATTAGTTGGACATGTCGTATTTAGGGTGACCACACTATGTTGATTATTCTAGGAGAACCATGTGGTTTAGCTATTTATAGGAACTTGGGTAGGGGAATGGTTTATGTGCATGCCACGTCCAATGAGAACACACCATCTGTATGGGGTGTTATATGAACAATGCTTCCAGAAGAACCTGACCATGTAAAAGATTAAGAGAACATGCCGTGTTGGGGTCTTACATGTCGTGTATCCATGTTTTTTAGAAATTTAATGTTATTATACTTCTATTCCTTTCTTAAACTTTAATGTTGCAGTCCATGATAATCATAAGATATAAGGTGTGCGCTTGACCTTGATATGTCATTACACTGAGATGTCTTCTAGTTGTACACTAGATATAGGGTAGTGATCAAACACCACACATGTCTGATTAGGGACTACCATCAGATCCTCCAGTTGTGCATGTCTTGACACCAACTTTCATTCTAGATACAGGTGAGGATGCAATGTTCCAAGAAGGCTTCATGATTTTTATGTAGACCATCCAAGAAGAATAGAATCTGTCCCCATCTATGGATGAATCAATGTAGATTTTTAGTAATAGCTTCCTCCTACATTATTAGGGGACTAAGGTACTTAGGCTGCAGAGTCATGGATAAAATCCATGTTGTCTATCTTCGAGCATCGGTAGATGCCTCCATATAAGATAATATAACTCAATACGTATATTCTTAAGGATTCCTCCAAGAAATGGTGGGATGTGATTTCATAGGAGGGATTCCAGCAGGTTATGGCTTGGGATGAGATTTACTTTACCTTCTATGATTACTTCTACCCAGAAAATTTTAGGTCTGATCGATCTTGAGAGTTCATGAACCCATAGAATGGTACACTCTTAGTTATGGACTATTATTCTAAATTCATATATCGACAACACTTCAGACCCATTCTAGGGGTGATTAGTGATTTTTGGGGAGGAATATTGATGATGGAATCAGGCATGACATCTGATCTTAGTTGAATGTCTTTTGGTTTACTTTCATATCTTCTATAGTCAACCAGGCGATGATCACCAAGAACAACCCGAGGGATTCAAGATTCATGATCCTAGGCAGCTTAGAATTTGGTGTTGGTATTCATCCATCTGATATATGGAAGCTCTCTATGGATTCTACGCTTGAATATCCGAGTTGGTGAGATACTTCTTCAAGTAGACAAGTGGCATGCTACCATTACAGAAACAGTGGGAATACGTGGCCACATTTCCCAAGAGGCCCAGTGGAGTGCCAATCTAGTGGCAAGATGGGTCATATTCATCATTTATGTCTTTTTTTATTGCTAGTAGGTGCTGATAGTGGTTCTTGTATTATTCCATGTTTCGAAGTAGGACCAAAAATTTATCATTAGTATGGGAACTGTAATTTTATCATGCCATTCAGGCCAAGGTGGATGTCACATCCATGGTAGTCAATCGATAGGCATTCAGTGACAATAAGGTGGATCAGCTCAGGATGGTCAAATAGCTCTATAGGGCCACAATGAAGGTCAGACGTTTGTGTTTGAGAAGAACCAGCAGGAGAAGGATCCCAGACCCTCTAAAATAAGAGTTACGATTTTTGTTGCCTCAGTTTTAACTTCTGCAATTATCGATACGTGGCAATCCCATAGTTTCATATATGTTCCTATTCTGGAAAGCCTTGGTCCTGGTATATTTACTTCTTCTGATATATTGATAGTGTACACTCTATTGGGGACTAGAACAGCTTGTGTACATCAGTGCCAAGATTTCCCTCTTGAGGTCAGTGGGTGTCATTTCTTATGGAACCATTATATATTTGAGATGACAAGCTATGAAGTCATTCTCGGAATGGATAGGTAAGTTACCTTCTAGTATGTTTTTGATTTATCTCATCGTAGGGTGATTTTCACATCACTAAAGGGTGGTTTGTTTCTAGATAAGGATAAATGGGATGTTCAGGCTTGCAGAGCAGGACCTGAGCATCATGTGTTGGGAGGAGTCACATCCCAGATTTTTTGTTTTATCTAGATGACCAAGGGACTTCACAAGTGGACTTTCCTCCTATGGTGGCTTGTTTCATGTTTGTCTTTCCATAGGAATATTTAGGTTCACCACTGGATCAAAATGTATATTTCTCTATCGATATTGTGTAAGGAGTAGCACTAGTGTCTATTCCTCCTTATAGGATGGCTACACCAGAGTTACATGAGCTCAAGAAGTTGTTAAAGGAGTTAAAGTAAAATGGTTTCATCTGACCCAATACTTCGCATTGAGTTCACCTATCCTTTTTGGAAAGAAGGCATATGGTACCCTCAGACTTTGTGTGGGTTATTAGAAGCTAAACCAGTTGGTGGTCAAGAACTGATATTCCTTTACAAGGATTGATGATCTCTTTGAGTAACTTCGAGGATACCGTGTGTTCCTAAAGATTGGATTATTGTCCAGTCATCATAAGTTTCACATTAGACAATCATATATACATATTATGTATTTTAAGAGAATGTATGGTTTATACAAGTATGTGGTTATGTCATTTGGTCCCACAAACGTGCTTTTAGTTTTCAAAGAGCTGGTGAACCGGGTGTTCCATACATTCATTGATTCCATTTTATTATTCTTCATGGACGATATCTTGGTTTACTCTCACACTCGACATGACCCTGGAACACATAATGAGATCGTTTGGAGTATACTATGAGATCATCCATTATATGATAATCTCTCAAAATGACACTTTTAGATGAACCATATTCACTTCTTCGGTCATGTTATCCCAGATATTTGAGTATTAGTAGACCCATAGAAATGGAAGGGAGTTATTTCCTTAGAGGAATAGGATAACGTGTTTGAGGTACTAAGTTTTCTAGGACTATCTGGGTACTACAAAAGATTTATATATGACTTTTCATGCTTAACAACACCACTGATAGGCTTGATAAGTAAGGGTGTGAAGTACTTGTGGATAGATTGCTATGATTCATCCTTTCAAAAGATGAAAGGGAGATTGACTATATCATCGATACTAGTTTTTACAGAGCCGGGAAAGAGCTATACTATTTTCTATGATGTATCAGGTATCAAGCCATGAGCAGTGCTTATGTAGGGGGAAGGCATTGTTGTGTACGGGTCTTGGAAGTTGTGGCCACATGAGGGGAATTACAAGATTCCCAATCATGAGTTGGCTGCACTTGTCCATGTTTTATGCTGTGTGAGACATTATATTTTGGGATAAAATTTTCTAGTTTTCACAGACCCCAAAATTCTTGAGTATATCTTCACTCAGTATGATATGAATTTGAGATAGTGTAGGTGGGATGAGTACCTTCAGTCCTTTGACATTGAGAATTCCTACGCACCTAGGAAAGGCAACCTAACAGCTGATCTGTTCATCAGGAGGACTTAGATAGATTCAGTTCAGGAGTCCAGAGTTGAGTGGAAGATTATGGATTTGGTCTCTGAGATGAATTTGGAGGTTCATGACAATGAAGGGAAGAAGTTTCATTCTTCTATAGATATTACCACTACTCTACTTTATTGAGTACAAATGAGGCAACTATTATAATTTAAAGGCCTAGTACTATGGGAGATTGTGTCATGAAGGGACCCTATTCTTGGATGGACAATAGGTGAGGATGAGATCTTGTGTTTTCATGGGAACGTATGGGTGTCAGCAGGAATACACGAAGAGATGAGGTGGAATTTTCATTCTTCAAAATGTGATGTTCATCCTGGTTTCACCATGATGTATCAGGATATACACCATCAGTATTTGTGGCCAAATTTAAGAGAGATGTTGATGGTTTTGTGATGAGGTGTTCCACTTGTCAGTAGGTGAAGACAGAGCATCAGCAACCAATAAGGATTTTTTGGTAATTACCCATTACCATGTGGAAGTGAAATGATTTTGATGTGGACTTCATGATAGTTTTACTAATATTTATTTGAGGGAACAATGTATCTTGGGTTGTCATTGAATGACTCATAAAGGATGAACACTTCTTACCGATCATGGATACCATCATTGTTAATGTTCATTAAAGGTTGTACATCCATGAGATTATACATTTGTGTGGGGTTAAACACTGAATTGTTTCAAATAGGTAATATCATTTTAATTCTTTGGTCTGGCAGTGACTATATAGGGCTTTGGGTACACAAGTACTTCTGAGTATATGGTACCATCCCTAGACATGTGGACAATCTGAGCATACAATCCAGGTGCTTGTGAACATGCATCAAGAATGAATCCTATATTTTGGAGGTTCTTGGTAGATTAAAATACCTCTGGTGGATTATTACTACAATAATAGTTTTCATGCGACTATTCATATGGCACCTTTTGAGGCTTTGTACGGTAGGCCATTCTGATCAGCTGTATGATGGATGGAAGTAGTAGAGGAAGATATTTGAGACAAATTCATGTCTAGGATACAACTGAGCAGGTGGAGTATATTCGGAAGAGGATGGATACTACACAGTCTCAACATAAATCCTATTCTAATATAAAAAGACGAACCTTGGAGTTTGAGGACAGATATTTTATTTTCCTAGTTGTCACACTAAGGATGGGAAACATGAGGATTAGGAGACAGGGAAAGCTTTCACTAAGATACGTCGGTCTGTTTGATTTTTTGGAGTGAATCTAACTTGTTTTATATTGATTGATGTTACCTCATAGGTATTGGGATATGCACGACATCTTCCAAATTTCTCTGCTACGACATTACATCTCAGGCCCATCTCATTTTTTCAACCAGATGAGGTTGAGTTGGAGGTGGACACATCATTTAAAGATAATCCTATCCGGATTTTTGATCACAGTGCGTTGGTTCTCATGGATGGTTTGTTCCTCTATTATGGGAAATGTGACATCACAAGTGAGTACAAGAAGCGACTTGGGAGAGGGAGGCTGATGTGTGATCATTGTGGCTAGAGCAGTTTGGGGATACGTCTAAAGTGCCTTCTAATTAGGGAAATTCGGGGATGAATTTCTTTAAGGGGGTAAATTTATAAGAACCCATATCTTTATTTTATGAATGAATCTTGATTTTGGATGTTTTTGAGAAAAAGGATAGTTTTGGAATTTTAAGGAGTACACACTATGCACCCGGTTAGCAAAGGTAGCTATGTACTAGTCATGTAAGGGATAGTAATGGCCATGTGGGTTAAACTAGATACCACCTAATGTGGGGATCAGTAAAGGCATATACACTCTATGTATCCTTTGGAACACGCCGTTTATTTTTTTTTTAATTGATATATTGGACCATGGTTTCATCTAGTTGAAGGAACCTCCTTCTTATAGCATCGTCTCGATCAGGAGCGACCAATGATCTCTGATATTTCATCGAACCCTCAATCGACCATCCATTATCCGAATAAAACACAATAACCTCCGTTGGAATCACCTCAGTGAGTTATTCCTTCTTCTGGAGCCTCTACACTTGATATCTCATCTTTCAAGAGTTATTCAAGGTTGATCGTTTTTGAATTTTTTGTAGATCTATGATGTTCTAGGTCGATTAGAAGGCTGAGTTTCATCTATTTTAATTGTACAATGTTGAGGTAGGTGGTTTGTGCCTCTTTGTAGATTTCATTGAATTATATGTGCAAAAAGTGTCTAATACCATTTTTTAGGGCAATGCATGTTACGGGAACTTAACCCTAATGATGCCTACAATGCTTGGTTTGCTTTAGTAAAGGTGTATCTTTTTGAATTAGGGTTATTACTTTATTATGAACATACTTTCCCATGATTTCTTGATAATTTTCATTGGTCCTAGAACAACCTATTATGCCATTTTTTTTATATGCCTAGTGCTTATAGGATGTAGTGGGTATTATTTGACAAGATTATTATATGAATTGTATTTTTTATCCAAGAAGTATATAAGATTTACTTTGGATGATGGATATCGATTGTTCATGATTTTATTACACAGGGTCGTGGGAACCTGGTGTAGTGATAGCATAGGGGGAATCGACGATTAGTGATTCCCTAGAGTTTTTATTAAAATTTTCACATTGTGAGTCCATAGGGGGATTTCTGTTGAGCTCTCCCTTAGTGTTTTTATAGCCTACCATTAGGATACCACATGGGGAATAGTTGATGAGTGCTTCCTCTAAGATTTTATAGTTTATTGTTAAAAACCCCCATGCTGAATTGATGGTGAGATATTATTAAAAGACTCTTTTTTTTCATAAGACCAAAGGGGTTAAACTATGTGAGCTACACTAGGGGGTCGTTATAAAATTATTGTTAAATTTTATGTTGAACTATAGGGGTTAGGATATGAGGACATTCACAAAGGGTTTCTTGTGAATGATTGGTTGAACTGTAAATATGTGTAAACAAATGTGGTTGAAACTTTTGGATTGTTTACTTTTGATTACATCCTTGTTAATTAATTTTTTTCCATTATCCTATTATTTATTTTCACTGACATTTATGAATAGATATTTGGGTGGTTGCATAATGGGATTCCTCTGACACCCTATTTTGTTCATTCTTTTGAGACTAAATAGATTATTCTATTGAAGGTATAGATATGGTAAAGAGCCATTCTACTTTTGTTATGTGATTGTTGTGTAGTTGGAGATCATAGGACCAAGATGAGGCTTGTGATGCTATTGGAGTTGTTTAATTTTTCCCTTGTTTAATTTTTATTAGTAATTTACTCCAGCATTGTGACTTGTTTGGATTCTTTCCTAGATACTTGTGACATGCACCAATATTTATATATATGCTTTAGTTGTTTATTTACTTTAATTCTTTCATTATTTACACATTGTATGGTATTTCTGTATTCTCTATTGTATATTATTGATATTACATCGTGTTACTCTGCCAATGAGGGAATATATTCTCTATTGTCACACCAATGGCCCTCGCTACATGTTGGAAGCTTCTGGAGTTTGTGGAATTTTCTTGAGGTCATATGACCAACTAGGTACTGGTCACCTCTGTGAGGCACCCAGAATCAGGACATTACATTATTCTTTATGAATTTTATTTGTTATTATAAAATTCTGAATTGATGTTGAAGTAATTTCTTGGGGGAGGAATGTAATATGTAGTGAGTGTTTTCAACTATTAAAAGAAAATTTTAAGAACGCATTATCCTCAAATAATTCCTTAATTGGTTTTCAATAAAATATGAGAGAGGATCATATTTGATGTAGTACAATACTATCCTATCATATCCTAGACAATAAGGATAAATAAAACACCATATTTTTTTGATAATATATTGGTCGCATAAAAATCAAATATTTCATATATTTGTCATTAGTAAATTTTTAGATGTTGTAAAATTTGGAATGTTACTAGTTGATTCTCGTTTATGGTTTATTCTTAATATTTGAACATCATGAAATCCATTTATAAGGATATCCATTATAATGAGGATGTTTATGAGTGTTTTCCTAGAGGGGAGACCAAAGATGAAATATGGTGTTTCTTATTTAAATATTATTTCAACTAGAATCTAGTATAATTAATATTGAATTTTCCTAAATGTCATGTCATTTTAAAAGTAAAGTTACTCTAATCCTATCATCCTTTTTTAGTAAAAATAATAAACCTGATGAAATGGGGGTATAATTTAGTTATCCAATGGAACAAGAGATATGGATTAATGGAAATTATATAAGGTGAATTTTTTTTAATTATTTCACATATATGTTTTTGATTTGTATTTTTAAGTGAGTGAAGGAGTTTTAGATTGATCTTTTTTTAAATAGAAATATATCTCATTTTAGAATCATCATCCTACTATAAAAGTGCTTTACCCTTAAAACAAGTTTATTTAATCCCATTTCACGAGGTCTAATATAATAATATAGTGTAATAAGTGGTTTTAATAATAAAATTCTCTCATTTTCATATCCAACCTTGTATAATGAGGACATAGAGTGAAATGATTAATGAAACATTTCACAACTATGAATTTATATCATTTTTTCCTTAAATTGTTTTTTCTATTTCATAAAGGGTGGATGTGAATTTATTTTTTTTTAAATTTAAATGGAGTAGATTCACATATTGAAATATTCATTTTTTTAAAAACATTAATGATATTTCCAAAAAATACAAAGGTGGATATTGAAGAGATCACATTGGCTATGTGTTTTATTTGCTGTTAAGGGTTTTCAATTATGGAAAATTAAATAAAAATATTTTATAATTTCAATATGTTGAAAAAATTGTAATGAAAGGTTTTTTGGATGTTTTGATGAATTATACTATATATAAATTCATGAATACAAATTGAATGTCACAAGAAAGTATTTTTTAAAGAGATATAACTCATGTTTTAATATGCTAACGATGTTCTTTTTAATGCTTTTTCATTATTATTTTGTTGATTATTTATCTTTTCATATGTTGAAAATACATGTATCACAGGTGATTTGGATTCAAATATATCTTTCAACAATAAATATGATTAGAATAAGAATGATTGTACGATGAATAAAGAGTTGCATGTAATTATTATTTCAAAATTGTAAGAACAATAGTTATTGAAGGGGACATTGACAAGAAATATGGAATTGAAAATGGAAAAAAATTATCCTAAATATTTTTTTAATAGTTGGGTTAATGATATGGGTTTTAATTTTTGGTATGATTTATATATGATGTAATTTTAAACCAGTAATTTTCCAAATGTAATTAAAAAAATTAATCTAAGACACCAACGAGACAATACAGTCACAATATTATGGGGTGAGACCATAGTCATATGGTAGATCCATGTCACTATGCTAGAATGGAAGGAAGAGTTAGGTAATGACTGCATTATAAGAATGTGTGAGAAAGGTCACCTACCACTCCCACTATCAATGCTTAGTGGCATATTGGGGTAGAGTGGTCTGACCCAGCCCATATTGTGTGTGAAATGTATCCATGTGCCAACTCTATTGATGGATATAGTGACCAATGCAAATAGGTTTTATTTTATTTATGGGATATAATATCGAAAAAGGAAATGATGGAAGGGTTACTTGTGGAACTATTCATCCACACTAAAAACAAATAGTTGTAATATTGTTCTTTTAGACAAATTAATTTACGCCCTATGAATGAACTATGTGATCTAATTCAATCTTCCAATTATGGATGTTTAATATAAGATAGTTTTTATTCAAAAACATGAGTCTGTGACTAAAGAATGACGCATGGCCATTACACACTAAAGATCCTTGAGGGATAATGCACTACCTCTCCCCATGAAAAAAAAATGATGATCATGCAAGAGTTTCCTAAAATCTTATACTACTGTTGAATAAATATATCAAAATTAATACCATTCTTGTTAGAATAGGTTCATAGGATAATTAATGTGAAATTAATCACATGCACATAATCATTTCACTATGTTAAAAATACTAGATGCACAATGGATTAGACGACAAGATATTTGGGATCACATAATAAGGAATCCCACATCTAAAATATTTGGAAACATTGAACGATTCAGTAATATCATGACACAACATAATTTTCTAATTTCATGAAATGGAATGATACTTTTAGAGAGTCAGTGGATATCACTAATAAATACTTAGGTTTAATGGATGATATTGGGATACCTCAATTTTCATTCTCTTCATGAGCCCTCATTTTCCAAGAAATTTAAATTTTTATGATACTCTGTTTAAATAATGTATTAATATTAATGAGACTATTTGTCTATGAATAAATGGAAAATGTTGACAACATTTACTTCTGTAGAAAATTACCATGGGATCATGATTTTTATGCTTAAATTCAATAGTGTTATGAAGATATTGTGATATGGTGAAATTTATTTTTCATATACTTATCATTTGGAAGAATAAAGAATTAAGTGGGTTGTTAATTGAACTAATTACTCTCAATGTGGTACATGAATAAATTTATTTACATATAAAACCTTACCTGAAGGAGGATGACATTGATCCCATGTATAAATTCTACATGATGAGGACAATAGTGGCCTCACAATTATGTGAAGTAGATTTCAGAAAAAACAAAAAAATTATAATAACGGGAATCCATCACTTGCACATGTAATCATAATGATAATTCATGCATAAAAATTGATATATAAATTATGATAGAAAATATGTCTTCAAATATTAATAGATATCTTGATTGGAAAATAAAATGTTCACTCAAAATAAAATTTCACCTTAACAGAGAGTATGTTACACCAGATTGTGAATTCAACACTACCATTTAATATATCAGGTTGTTGACCAAGTTGACATCATGTAGTTACCAATTAGTACATAAAAAAATAGTCAAGAACTAGAAAAATAACTAATTTTTATTTTTTTGAAAAAATAGAATACGAAAATAAGAAAATATTAAATATTATTATTTGTCGAAGATCACAATAAAAAGATAGTGGCAAATATATATATTTTTTAATTGTCATTTAAATTGAAGAAGAATTATAAGATATATTTTCCACTTGATATTCATACCTGTCATTAAAGAATATGTAATTATGATAATTTTGAGCATAACATTAATTAATTCAATAATCATAGAGGAAATTTTTTATTCAATAATATAGATGACTAGAGAATTTCTAACCAAATTAATATATGTTAATTATAATTTATTCTACCAAGAACATTGATGTACTCATTTCAAAAAAATTATATTATTTTGACTGAATGATAACAAAAAATGAATTGAATCATTTAGTTTGCAATTAGAAATAATATTTTAATTTTCTTTTCTATTTTTCTGTAAGTAAAAGATGGATAACAAAGATATAGGAAAAAAGTTTAGCATAGTGATATCCATTAGAAGTATCATATAGTGTAAGAAAGTTGTGGTGTTAAAATATACCATATCAAGAAGACGTAGAAAATCTTCAGTAGGCAGTATAGTGATCTAGTGAGGAGATTAATATTTGGTGAGGTTATTAGCCATATAAGGAAGAATATTTCTTCCATACCCCTTTAATTTAGTAGAACTCACACATAGATAAGGACTTTAATCATCATGGACCTTGTTAATTGGTGTCTCATTATATTTTAGATATTATGTACTTGTCATCATTGTACACAACATGGAATGGATACTCTTATCAAGTAGTCAAACTTCAAAAAATATCTTCTGCCATCATTTACACACTTCCATATATTTTTTGATGATATAAAAAATAATATAGGACTATTGAGAGAGTAACATGAATAAGAGTTACAGAGGGAAAATTTTATAAAAAATAAATAGTTCCCAATAATGATTGACGACTCCCCTACCAGAAATGTTTAGGACCTTCTCATATTGAAGGACACTGGTGAAATAATATTCCATATATTCTATAACTACATATAAAAGCTTATTTTAAAGTGTTTGTGTGTTAAGTCATAATTATGAAACCAAAAAAATCATTAGATATTTCTATTTATTATTTAGCATCATAAATTAAATATATTACATCTTTACATTCATTCATGTACTTGAATATGATGGGAAGAATATAAAATAAGAATCATGTTTTGAATTGGAATATGATGTAAAAAGGGATGATTATAACGAATCAATGTTTTATCAATGGAAATTAAATCTTATAAATATTTTATATTGTGTAAATCGTAGAATATCACATTTAGAACACAATTCAAACATTATAAATTAAGAATTAATGAAATAAAAACTATTTCTAGAAGTTAAGAATCCTATATTGATGAAATTGTAACATGATCGTTGAATAGTAATGTGACCCTTATGAAAGTCAAACTGGCCAACACAAGAGTAAACTTATCTATGATTTTATAAATAATATTTGGGTATCTTATAAATTAAAATATGATACGATTATATCATTGTTTAGGTAAATAAATATTTTTAAAAATTATGATGTGTTGGTATTGTATAAGTAATAAATATTTAATTACCACGTTATAAATAATTTATTAATTTGAATGTTTTTTCCTAAAATTAATACTTTCTTTCATTAGTATTGTACGAAAATTTAATGAGAAATTAATTAATTAATGAATGTGTTATAAAATCAAGTATAATTTTAAAATCATTATTTTCCATATAAAGAAAAATTTTATGCAAAAATTAAATTTATCTTATATAATAAATTAATTTCATAAAATTATGTTCATTGTTGAATTTTACATTTCGAAAACTAGTTTTGGTGAATTTTTTTAATTCTTCTAAAATTCATGATTTTTTGTGTGAATAATAAAATAGGTTAATTTTTTCTATATATAAATTATAATATAAAAACACTATTCTTTGAGCCATGGATGATGTAAGAACCACTGGTTAGAAGTCATATGATCATGTTACTTTATTTATTATCATAAATTAACATTATTTCTGGTCTAGGGAAGAAATATATTAATGATGTAAATAATGAGAAAACACCCCTCTCTCCTTCTATAAATTCCACCCCTCACAACCCCTTCAACACACACCTTCTATGGATTGATCCTTATAATAATTCTACCCAATATTCATCCCAAACATCTCCCCCACTTTTAATATATCTTTTTCTCATCAAAATACAAGTCCCATTCACCCTAGGTGGTCTTCAAGGATGAGATATTCAATAGGATGATTCCTCTTTCCTTTTTTATTAATTTATTTTCATGTTGATTTCTTATTCTATCATAACCAACTATCATAAATGTATTATGGGAACTCCATTACCTTATATATACTATAATTTTATTACTATATTGTAATAATCCATGATTAACACCCTATCATCTCCCTTTTAATATAAAATTGAAAACTTTGTTCGTGAGTTGTTAATTTATGGCATAAAGGATGAAAAATTTAATTTTCTATTAAAACCATCATGGATGCTCATAAAACCATTTTTATTATTGAGAAAACATATTTTATTTCTATTTAAACATATTTAATGTTTTGGAATAATTATATAAAAGTAATTTTAAAAAATAAAACAATATAAGTTAGTTGTGTGTAAAAATGGTCCTAAATATTTCCAACAATTATCACTAGAATCATATCTAATGATTCATCATAAAAATAATATCCAAATGAATTATAATATAATTTAAAATTATATATTTTCATTAATAACATATTAATTAACTTTGATATTTCTATAGACATTTTAAATGAACTTCCATACTTTTATACAAGAAAACCGACTATGAAAACTAAGAAAATGAAAACTATATAATTATGAAATTGTAAATTTTACATATAAAAAATACCATTATTTAGCATAATGAAATTATAATGAATAAATTAATTTTATAAAAGTTTATTGAATTGTTAATTAATGAATTTAATTTAATTATTCGGGACATTACGATCAAGAACATAACTATTTCGGGCATAAGGTATGTGATCCTTTTGAAACTTCTATTTTTACTTTGGGTTACACTTTATCTCTCTTTACAAGAATTTAATTACTATTTATTTTATATAATTATTTTAATTTATATTTCTATGTTCTAAAATATTGAATCCACACCATACCATCCTTCTTTGATGGGGAAATACTTGTTCTAATATGGTTACATTATCAAATGTTCCTAAAAATCAAACATGTTTCAAGGGAATGTTCGGATTTATTACGCATTTTCAAGTTCACGCCATAAACTATATTAAGACAATATTATTTTACAAAAATCAAACATTTTATAATGAAAAATTATCTTTGTTTATTTCATGATTTATACAAACAATAATTCATTATTAGTTGTGATGAATTTTTAAATATTTTCCATAAACCATAGTAAAATTATTTAATTCTAATGATTATTAAACACTATAGTAGCAAGTAATGACACCACATATCATTACATATACAAATTTACATTATGAATTTCCAATTATGTTTTAAATAATTTATTTAATATACACCATTATGATATTCTTTTATTTTATTCCTTTTGACATGATTATGATTCCCAGATCATACCATGGAGAAACCAAATACATGTGTTTTATTCACCTTGAATGACACTTCATGTGGAACACATATTCACGAGCATGTTATTATGGCTATTGTGAGATAGTGCCCCAATTAATGCTCTAATTATTAGTCAGATTATATTTCATGTTTGGATAGGGAGTGAACCTAATTCCTTTATGAGACATTGTCCACAATGTCTCAACGGTTATTCTTAACAGATGTCTATGTGATGTTATATTTTATTAAAAAATTCATATGATTCCATTATTATATGTTCCCATAATATACATCTTAATCTTCCTTAATTTCATTCATGTTCCACACATTTTATATCATCATGTTATGTTGTCTAACCAATGTGTTATGATTTATTCCTTCTTTCATTTCCTTTTACGCTTTTCAAATCAATCCTTTTTTCGTGTGTTTGGTAGGATATCCGACGATTTTATGGAAGCTCAATGGATATTTTGAGGAAATTATAGAGGTAAAATAAATCATGTCTTTATGATTTTTAATTGTATAAATAACCATCCAATGAAATTAGTATTTATAATCCTTATATTCTAATTTTATGTTTACTTATAAATTAAATAATGTAATAATATGATTAAAATTATAAGGTTCTTATAGTTGGTATCAAAGAAAGAACAAGTTATTTGGGGATTAGAATTAGAATGATATATAGAACTCCTAAGGGTAATGAAATTTATAATAAACTATTATTACATTTTTTTAGTATATATTAAGTGGTTTTTAATGAAAATAATCCTCATCTAGATATTAAAAGTTGATTTTGTTCTTTCACAAATGTTACTAAGAGTAACTAATCCAACAAGGTTTTACGATTTAAACTCGGGGAATCGTAGTACATGATAACATGAATTTTTACATGACTGTTCTTACACACCTTGTGGGATATTCATTTCTAAATTCATATGCTCTTTAAGCTCCAATGTTAAGGGAATAAAGAATAATAATAAGAATATATGATAGGAAATATTTCATGGATAACATAGATTAATGAATGCAGAATAACAAGTTAAGATATACTTTTCATTTACATGATTATCTATCTATGTTCAATATTTTATTTTTATATGCTTCTTATTAAGGTATTCAATCCCTGTTATTGTAAATACTATTTCCTAATTATTGGAAGATAATAGAACAACACGTTCTAAAAATAAATTTTATAGGAAATGTCTTGATTTCTCTTATTATATGAAAAAAAATATGGAAATTAGTGCTCAATATTTCATGGAAGTGCTTTTTCAACTGGATCATGTTATGAATCCATGCCCTTTTTCTACAAATAATGAACAAGTTGTCATCAAATCCATCATATAGAAAAGTCCTATAATATTTTTAGAATCTTTAAATCCCCTCCCCATAGAATAATGAATTAACCCCATTGAGAATTTATTCTCTATACTGAAGATTCCATAAGAATATAAATATGTGATAGAGGTAAATCATTTTTATGGAGAAGCCTATATGTCATGAGAACAAATAAATAATACAATTTACCAATAGGATATTTATTACATAGAATGAGATGATTTAATGAAGATATTTTAAATAAGTATTTTCTCCAAACCATCCATCCCAATATGGAAATAGAATTCCATTGAGTAAAGAAAAAGGAAGACAACACTATCAGTGTTTATGAAGAAATCATCACTAGGAATGCATGATATGCCTCAATCTATGTCATCTACACTGAAAGAATGGTGGATTGATTTTTTATCGGACTAATTCCATGTCTAAAAAAATGAATTGGAGATTATAGATTGTGATAGTTATGATAATATTTTCAGTTATTCCCTCAAGGATGAAATTTTGATCAATGAATCTCATTGGTCGCATGGTCCAGGTGGAAGTAAGAGTAAAATAGAGATTAATATGGGTGATAAATCTCATAATAGGAAGAAGAACCTATATACCACATGTCAAAAGTGTGGTAAGGCACATCTCAGAAACTTCTAAACAGAAACCAAGAGATAATTCAAATTTGTATGAGAGGGGAAGATGGCTAGTAATTTTTTATTGCATATGAGGAATCCCACTAAGGTGTATGAATAATGGAAGGTTCATATCAACATTATGCCTATAGTTCAGTGTTTTAATTGCAAGTAACATGAAAATTATGAAAACCATTTCTTTATGCTAGGGGTTTTTGGATAAAATCAACAATAAAATCCTACAAGGAAACAAGGATGGTTATATGAAATCACTTATGCTAAGGTGGATCCCAACAATTATGTGGTGATAGGTACCCTAGTTATACATTCAAAAATAGTGAACATACGATTGGATTCTTGTTATACACATTCTTTAATATAATTCATGTTTAGTTGAAGTATTTGAAAACCACTAAAAAATGTGGCGTTTGAGCTATCTATGAGAACAGAATATTGGAGAAATTACTACATCCAAACATTATAACTCCCCACTTATTTATGTATATGAACTTAACCTCGTATAAAATATTTTCATACTACCATTGGTATTGATCTAGGCTCTTTTGGGAAGGTAATGGTTATATTAATAAAAATCCATGATCAACTGTCGATAATAGAAGATCACTCTTCACATCCTGAAGCATCAACATATTCATTACATGTGTAAGGAGGAATATTAATGTCTTTAATATTCATCATCTCAATTATTGATAATTTTTTCTTATGATCTAGAATACAAATCTCAAATTCTTAATACATAAGATAAAATCATGCCCAAAGACATTCCAATTGTTCCGGACTACTATAATGTGTTCCCTAAATAATTTTCTAGTATTATTCCTAATATATTGGTTAATTTCTCAATTGAACATATTCCTAGTTCTACTCCTATATCAAATACACTATATAGAATGGCCATTGTTGAGCTGGATGAAATTAAGAAACAATTACATGAGATTCTGGACAACTGTTTTATACCCATGAGTGATTCCAAAAGAAGAAGGATATATCAAGTCTTATCTACATTGATTATCATGATCTCAACAAAAAAACATGATAAAGATCAAGTATCCCTTTACACAAATAGATGATTAATTCGATCTACTTCATTGGGCCAATTATTTATCTAAGGTGGACTTCAGTCAAGTTATCTCAAATTAATGGTTAAAAATGTAGATATTCCCAAAAATTGTTTCAAATGATTTATAGAAACTATGACTTAATTGTGTTTCCCATAAGACTAACTAATGCACCATAAATTTTCATCGACTTAATTAATATGGTATTTATAATTACCTTGAATTTTTTTGTCTTTATTGATCATATTCTGATATACTCTAATATAATGGATGAAAATGAGGATTATCTTAATACTATTATAATTGCATTGATAAGGAAGAGAAATTATAAAAATTATTGTAAAAGTGTGTTATAGATGGAGGATGTATCATTCTTGAGGTACATAATCACCAACATAGGGTTATCTATAGACCCTTATAAGAAAAAGGCAATCAATGAGTGGTATAGTCCAAAATCTGTAATGGAGATATATCGTTTCCTTGGTCTAAAATGGTATTGTAGAACATTTTTATAAAATTATCATGATTTTCAAACCTACTAACCAATATAAATTAGAAGGGTGTAAATATTTTATGAATAATTGATTGTTATTATATTATTAATGAGTCGAAGAAGAATCATATTGTTACACCACTAGTCACAGTTCTAAATGTTGGGGAACTCTTGGTGGTGTAGAATGATGCTTCAATGAATGGATTAGGCTATTTTCAATTGAAAAAAGATAATGTGATAGCCTATTCCTTAAGGTAGTTGAAAATTATTGATCCAAACTATCCCATACATGATCTAGAGTCGACAACTATGATCATTTCATTGAACATCTGATGAAATTATCTCTATGGGGAGAAGTGTCAGATATATACTAGTAACTAGAGATTCGAATATCTTTTTACACATAATGAGATTTATTTTCACTAGTGAATATGGTTATAGATCATCAAGGATTATGAATTCTCAATCCACCACCTTCCTAGAAAAGGAAAATAAGGTAGCAGATGATCTAAGTAGAAATGATAATGCATCATTATCAACAATGACAATTGAGAAGGATCAATATTAATCAAAAAAAATATGTACATGAAAATCACTAAGGAAAAAACATCATAAATCTTTTATTATATGATTTTTCAACCATACCTTGTGGAAAAAATAATGTATACCGAAACGAATGATGTGGAAATCCATAAGTGTAAGCTATGAGAAAGGGGAAATCCATAAAATTTAAAATTGATGATGAAATATTTTTATGATTTGGGTCATGATTAATTTTACCATCCAATCCAGAGATAATGAAGGATATTTTAAATAAAACACATCGCTAATCCTTCTTTATTCACATAGGGAGAAAAAAGTTGTATCGTGATCTCCAAGAGAACTACTGGTGGGACAATATGAACAAGGAGTGCTTTGTGTATGCATCAATGTTCCTCGAATGTCAGTATGGGAAGTCCAAAAGGAAAAAAGTCTAAGTGGATGACGCAACCACTACCCATAACAGAATGGACATTGGGGAATATTATCCTGGATATTTTTAGTGGAATTCTAAGGAAATTTTCTATATGGGTTGTTATGGATCTTTCTACAAAAAAAAATCCACATTATTTGAATTTAAGGGTATTTATCACTTGATAAACTTGAACAGGTATATATAAATGAATTTATAAGGCTTTATTTTTAGTACACTCGATTTTATCCGATAAATATTCAAGATTGACCTTGATGTACTATTAAAGACACCTATATTCTATATGCAATGAGTTGAACTTGAGTACAACCTATTATATACAAACTGAAGACCAAATTGAAAAAAAAAATTATATCGTGTAATGCATGTTGAGAGCAAGTTATATTGACTTAAAATGATGATAGAAATAACATTTTTTCTAACTTCAAATTAATTTACAAAAATATTTTCCACTCAATCATCTCAATTCCTACATATAAGGACCTTTATTGGAAATTATTCAGAACACCAGTATGATGGGATGAAGCCAGGGAATATAAGTCTATAGGACCTAGAATGGTAGAAACAATGGAGGAGAATGGGAAACCACTCATCAACACATAAAGTAATCCCAATGTCGGTAAAAGAGTTATGCATTGAATTGAAGATGAGACATTGAGTTTACAGTTTGAGACATAGTCTTTCTCTTCATATCTCTATTGAACAGGATTGTAATATTTTGTAATAAATGTGTGATATTTAATCGAAACATAGGCCCCATTGATATTCTTGATCATTCCAGAGTTATAGACCGTGTACTAGTAATTGTTCTAACTATTTATAAAGTACATGATGTTTTCCATGTATCCCTTTTGAGGAAGTACATACCTGATCCATCCCATATACCAAAATTAGAGTTGAAACATTTCAAATATGACCTCCCAAACAAGGTGAATCCAGTGAAGATATTGGATCAAAGAGATGATGTTATATGCAAGAATACAACTCATGTGGTCAAAGTAAAATTGTGTAATCAAGAGTACAAAGGGGGAATATGGGGACTTCAGGAGGATAGAAAGGATAATTACCAACACATGTTTTCAACATAGAATTTAAAATGAAATATCGAGGGAGAAATTAAATTCAGCGGGTAATGTAATTACCTGATATTTTGATCAATGGGAGCCCACTTTTTAAAATTATGTTATATCATACAAGTCACATAAAATATCAATCAGAATACAATAGAATCATTATAAATGTAGAATGAATGAAATAAGATGTATTTCTTGATGTTTTGGAAGCTATAGTGATGAAATAGTAACTTTAACACTGAAACAGTAATGCGACCCTAATGAAAAATAAACCTACCAATATAATATTAATAATACATATGAAATTATAAATAATGTTTTGATTTTTCATAAATAAAAAAATTATATAATTATATAATAATTTAAGTAAATAAATGTTTTGGAAAATTATTAATAATTTGTAGGAATTTTATATATTATTATCATTTTATTACTATATTATCATTTATTTAATAATTTAAATTAAAAGTTATTTTCATAAAATAAATTCATAAATTATTTTTTCTAATGATTTGAGGATAATTTTATAAGACCATAATTAGTTTTTCACAGTGTTATAAAATCAATAATATTTTTAAAATCAGTACTTTCCAAGTAATTATGATTTTAATTAAATGTTAAAATTTTCATATTTATAAAAATATATTCATATAATAAAGTTCATTTTTAATTATACTAGTGAAAAAATTATTTGGTTGATGTTTTGTGATTTATCTGAAATACAATATTTTTTCTTTGAATACTAAAATACGTTAATTTATAGTATAAAAAAATTATAAGTTCAATACTCTATTAATTATTTCATGGATGATGTAAGAAAAATTGGTTGGAAATCACATTATGAAATTTATTTATTTATTATTATAAATCAACATTATTTATTTTCTTGATCAAAATAATAAACTAATGAATAAAATAATAAGAAAACACTTGTATCCTCCTTTATAAATACCACCCCTCACCACATCTTATTATATCACCAAAAAAGAATTTATAATTGTCCAAATTCTACCCAATACTCTTCCAAAACCTCTCCCCAAATCACGATAACTTTTTCTTTTTAATTTCCAAAATGATTTCCCATAGGAGGTTTTCACAGAGGTAGAATTCAAGATGTAAATTCCTCATTCATTTACTTTAATTTTTTTCAAGTACATTTTTATTATATCTTAAAATCATATCATGAAAATGGTATGATATTTTTGTGACACCATATATATAATGTATTTTTATTATTCTAATCTAATAATCCATCATTAAACCCCTCCCCTATTGGTTTTTTAAGCAATGAAAACGTCATTCTGGATGTGTTATTTTATCGCGTTTAGGGATGAAAATTTTCATTTCCCCATTACTACATAAAGGATGGAAATAAACCCATATTTATGGTTAATAAAATTATTTTTATACATATTAAATTCTTTAAAAATTTCCAAAATAATTATATACATGATGTTAAATAACAAAACAACACATGTTCGTTGTGAGCGAAAACTGTCCAAAATAATCCAAATGACTATCACCAACATATTATCTGATGATTAAACCTCAAGAAACCGAATTAATTAATTGATCGTTTAGAATTATTTATCTTAATTGATAAATTATTACTTCAAATATGGATTTCTTTTTCCGTTTTACATGAACATCCATGTTCGTATATAAGAGAATCGATTATAAAAACTAAGAAAATGAGCATTCCAATACGATGTAATTGAACACTATAACTCATAAAAGAAGAAATAAATGATCATAGTAAAATTATAATAAATAAATTACATCTATTAATTTTTTTTAATTACTAATTAATTAATTTAATTTTATTATTCAGTAAATTACGATCATGGGAAGAACTGTTTCATACATAAAGTTGGTGATCCTTTCTAAACCTCAATTTTTTCAAATGGTTACACAATATATATAGTGAACCTAATATAACTCCTCTTTCTTTTTATTTAACTAATATATATTATTTATATATATTCCAAACTCTTTCATACATGTAGTATTATCTTTATTTAATGTGGAAATACTTGTTTTAATGAGGTTTACTTCCCAAATCGTCCAGAAAAGAAAACACAATTCACATAATCTTCCCGATTTCATACCTAGTTTCAAGTGAAGAAAATATTATATTTTAAGCTAATATAATTTTACAAAAAACTAATTTTATCATGAAAATAAATCATAGTTCATTTTAATTTTAATACAAACAATTATTTCTTTTTCCATTTTAATAAATCATTAAGAAAATTCTTAAACTCCTCTAAAATGTTTTATTTATAATGTTTTAAACACACTATTATTAAATATATTAACTTTATTAATAGATAAAATATCATGAAATATGAGTAATTTTCATTATAAATGTCCATTTATGTTTTTAATCCTTTCATTCATGGGAATCATTATGAAATTCTCTTTTGTTATGCCTATTGACATGATTATCATATCAAATTCTTAGCATGGGTAACCCTTACGTATATTTTGGATTCCTTATGTATGAATATTCATGTGTCATGTGTATTCATAAACATGTTGTGATTGGTGTTCCTCTATTGTGCACCAATTCATTGGATAATTTTTATTCTCAATTAGGCCTCATGTAGGGACATTGAGTGAACCAGATTCCATTATGGGACATTGACCATATTTTCTCAGAGGTTAGACTTGACTCATGTTTATGCATTTTTATATGTTTTATAAAAATTCCTATGAAGAAACTATTTTTTACCTTGTTATAAATCTTTTTCTTCCTTATTTTTAGTCGTGTTTCATGCCATTTATTTCATCATGTTATGATTTCTAACCCTTGTGATATGTTTAATTCCTATACTTATTTCCTTATTTGGATTTTAAGCTCATCCCTATAAAACATGTATTCCCCATAATATTCTATGATGTTATTGGTGATCGAGGGATATTCTGATCTGATTATATAAATTAAATAAAATATATATTCTTGATGTTTAATTATATACCAAATATATCAATGACACAGTAATTTATGTTCCTTGTATTGTTATTTGTTGTATAATTTGGATTAAGAATGTAATAATATACATTTAATTCTATGGTCTCTATGATGAATGTTATTAACAGATAAATAATTAGAAAACTTATTAGAATACCCATATTATAATTTTCTATATCCCTAAGTGGACCTATCAAGTTGTGTAAGAGGGTGGATTTACCTCTACAAGATTATCTATGTTGCATTCAAGCTCTATTTATGATTTAAGATTCATTATTATGTTAAAAATAAAGTACTATATTTTTGAAAAATTAGTTATGTATAAAATATAATTATATTTCATGCAAATACTAATATAAAAATGATAAATAAATATAAAACAAAGTTAAATAAATAACCCTCTTATCTTAATATAATGGAGTATCAATATTTTTATTTCATCCCAATAATTACGATATATTAGGTTTGTCAAATAACATTTGGGTAGTTAATGTTTCCACTAATGTCTTATAAATTCCAAATTACTTAATTAAATCCAAATATTAATGTGATAAAATTGTATTTTTTAATTCATATCAATATAATTTTGAAAATTATCCTAGCACTAGTGGTGATGAAAAAATTATAATTTATTTTTAAATTGTTTCATCAAATGATTTCATAAAAGGTTTACCCAATGAATAATTATATTTTATATTTAAGATATATAAAATCACTTTAGATGAAATCAATCATCAATATGTGAATTCAGATATAATAATGAAGGATTTATAAAAACATTACTATGAATTATGATGCTCTCAAAATAGACTAAAACCAATTAGACCAGTTATATAGAGATAGAAATAATATTTTCAATGTTAAAATAGGAATAGATAAATGAAGATGAAGAGAAATAGGGAGCCAAGAACTGTCTATAAGAAAATATCCTTGATTTTTATGAAAATATTGAAATTATTATTGATGTTATCATGTTGACATTGGATGAAAAATTCATGAAGATAAAGGAAAATTATTCCTTATTACAAACATTTCTAATGATGCAAGAATATGGAGTTTAGTCAATGAATAAAGATTTGGAAGAGAAGATTATTATGATTGATGAGTAGTAAAAATTTATAAATATGTTATTTATTGAAATGGATGATAATTTGAGCAATTTTGTGAAGATATATATTTATCCATTAAAAAAATAGAAAAAAAAATTTTGATCAACAATTCTTATTAGTGAATTGTACTGTTAAAATAACTCAAAAAAATTGATATAATTACCATGAATTTATTCAATTATCTATCTCAAAAACATGTGATGATTAATGTACTATTTATACCATCCATTGACATTGTTACTAAATTTACTTCCACAAATAATATTGTTTATATTTTGTTTACAAATATGGTTAAATAAAATCATTGAATAATCCCACAACAATGTCAAAGATGGATAAGATAAATATTATAGAATATATTTCTACACTAATATCCCAAAATATAATCAATAAATCTCATTAATATAATATAAAAAATTATAATTTCAAGGATTGTGATTTAATTTTGGTGTTATAATAGATTCAGGCATTGTAGTTTAGATTTTTTGTGAAATATTCTAAATGAAATTAAAAAAAAGAATCTCATACCAAGGTAGAGAGTGAAATATATAAAGAAGAAACATTAGAGGGTTAAAAAAATTCAAAAACCAATAATATATTTTTAATGTTTAAAAATAATAAGGGTGAATGGAATGTAAGTGGTCCCATGAACCATAAAATCTAATCTGGAAATGATATTTAAAGATTATAATAAATAAGGACCACAAAATTTGGTGATAATAAATAATAATCCATAGGTATGAAGTATATATTTTTATAAATAAAAATGATCCCATTATGTTATCAAAGAAGAAATGTGAGAAGAACATAGATTCTAAGTCCCTTAATTTAAAGAAACTTAATGCATCTAAAATAATAAACAAAAAGGATATCACTCCGAATAATCCATGTGGATAATTAAAGAATAATTCTAATGTTTATAATAATTGTTTATTTATATATATATTTTATTTTTAATTAATGAGGAAACATAATGAATCAAAATAGAATGATATAAAAAAGGAAAAAAATATTTCACCATAATAATATGCTCTATGTGTGTGGTATAATATTTATGGAAACAATCCTAAATATTGTTATGAAATAATTTTATATCAAGAAAAAATATTTAATATGTTTATAGAATAAATAGTAAAAAAGTTATTTAAAATATAATTATGATATATGGTTAATACATAATGAAATTTCAGATGTGATAAGACCCACAATTCTTTAATTAGAATATAATCTCATTAGTTCAATCATTATGAGTGGTGGAAATTGAGAAACATGATTTAGAATGAAAACTAAACTTGATGTTCAAATTGAGAAACATGGATATGTCACCATTATTCCCTTAATTTTTTTGTATTTTATTTATTCTTATAATGTAGAGAATTTAATATGAAGAATATTTTTATTGGGAGAACATTACAATCTGGGAGTGTTGTCAATTCTTGATAGCAAATCTGAATAATACATTATCTTTGATTGATTTATCAATTAGTGTTAAGGTTAAAATATGATATAGTTTCATATATATATAATTTAAATTTTTTGTTTTCATATCCTAGAAGGGGAATATAAATAAGATATTATCTGAGTATGAACAAATATTTAGTATCCTGAAGAATAAGTGCAGTGACCGTAGCCTTTTACAAATAACATTACATGATTTTAAGAATAATTATACCTCAGATTACAATCCATGGATCATGAATTTTATTGTCTTGGATGACTAGGTAAATAAAACATAAATCATGGAGAAGACATCCTTATTTAATATCCATAAAAATATCCTAAAAAACATTGATCCATTACATATGCATAGGGTACCCTAGGTTACACATAATCAAGGGGATAAGCTAAAAATCCTAGTAAGGGAATGAACACAAGGATATTGATTAAGAACATTGATAAAACACTATTTAATTGAATATTTTATTGATAATAAATGATATAATTTCCTCAAATTGTGTTAAATGTGTTTATTTATAAAATATTTGGGATTTGATCATTCATTTGAAAATTTGGTGAAATTTCCAGTTATACCCTTAATAGTGCACTGTAGTATTTCGAACATAAATATTTTTATATTTATGTTTTCAATTTTACATTTTTTAGAAGTGTTCCTAACGTAATTATATACAACTTTTATTCAGGACACTAGATCAAAAGAATGCATTTTAATGGAGTAATTGGGCCATAAAGTCAAAGGTGGGCTGGACTTGCCAGAATGGATAAGCTTTTGTATTGCGGCCATAACTCCTACATATAGGATTTTATTGAGCCCAAATTTGGAGAGGAGATAGAGGACCCATATCCTCACATTTTATCCTTCTGTAAGGCGGGCCAATTCACGCGTTTTGGTGGTAAAATGGGCGGTTCAATTTGCACTAAAATATTTGGCCGAATTTCCACATTCACACTTGAAACCACTTGTAACCTCTCCTACCCTCCCCTCTATAAATTGGAGTTTTCTAATTTGGAGGGGTTGGGGACGTGAATTAGGAGATTGGAGGTAGAGTATAATTTGTTTCACCTAAATTATCCAACCATTGTAAGAGGGTTAGCTCTTGAAGCAAGGATCCTCTCATCGAAGCCTCCTTCTTTTCTTCATTTTGTAATGTTTTCATTTGTGTAATAAACTTCTTTGTTCTTATTTTATTTATTCTCTTTTCTTATGTTTTGTTTAAATTTCTTATTCTATTAATATTCCTCTTTGGGCTTGAATTCTTGAGTAGAAGCATTATTGGGTTACACCCATTATAAACCTTTGCACATGCAAAACGCTTCTACGATGATTACGCCATCCATGGAAGAGTAGTCTTTTAGTAATAGATCTATCTTCTACCATCTTCATTTAATTATTTTGAATCATTGAGATACTGTAATTAATTTAATATGATCCATGAATTATGTTTTTAAATTGTAAGAAACTAAGCATGTAATTGAACAATTAACACAAAAACACGCGAGGTGAGGATTTTGTGTAAATTGTGAGAGCGTGATCTTAATCGGTAATACAAGACAACACGGGATAAATTTGTAGAGTTCAAATATAATCCCTAAACACAATTCATCATTATTTCCAGAATGGATGTGAGCCTTAATTTACCACTGACCATAAGCTAATCTTAGAACATCAATCAAAGCAGGGTTCTATGATTGCATGTTCTGAAGTTAGCCTAGGGTTAAATTCACATCATCTTCGTGGTAAAGTTAATTCTCATAGGGTTCGGGATTTAACAAATTAAGGGATCATAATTAAGTGAATATTAATTTAAATGATAATTATTAATAATAAAGTGAAGAGGTAGAGTTAGATCGATTACGCCTTTTAAGTAGATTTCTAAAAAAACATCTTCTTGTTGTGTCATTTTAATCGAAATTCATTTCAAAACTAAAAAAAAGTATACAATCTTCTCCCAGCAAACTTCTTCTAGATTCATAAACTACAACAAACCCCAGTCCTTTAAAGTAGTGTTTTTATTATATTCTATTTTATTTTATTTTTTAGAATACCTCTAATAAGTTATTAAATTCACTCCCTCCTTTGAGAGACGACCTTGGTCAGCCACTCTGTTGCACCTAAGTACCCCAAATTACACTAATCATTTGAGGGTGCCCACGACAGCGCTCTTTCACACATGAGTTATGTGGAATGACATGATGATATAAAATTCATGGAACATATGAAATCATAACATATAAACATTGGATCATATAAACATGGAATCATATAAATCTAGCATAAATTGTAAACAAGTATTTAGTATGAGTCAAGGATAACTTCCAATCCCATTTCCTATAGTATTACGGGTCAAGTCTAACGACCAATCCTATTTCCCGTAGAACAACTGGTAAAGGATAACAACCAATCCAATTTAAAATTGCATCTCAGGAGACATAACATTAACTAATGCATTTGTGTGCTATATGGGCACACCCATAACAACATTTTCATTAATATACTTTACACATAAATAATCATACATAATAAACCATAAATAATCATAAGGGAATCCATGGAAAGAAATGGGTAACACATTCATGATTTAAAGCATAAACAATGAGCGTTTCATGAAAGTCTCCATGAATAAAAGGTATTAAGAAATATATATATGTTCATAATGTAAATTTGTCATATAACATGGTATGTTATGTCTAATTGGAGTGAAAACATATAATAAATGTATTTTATGATCATTAGATTTAAAACATTTTTGTGCAGTTTAAAAGAAAATACTATTGATATTTTAAAATAAAAAAGAAGAAAATATTTTATATAAAACCCTAATTGAACCTAGTGTGTTTTCATAATAAAAATAATGATCTTATTAATACAATTATGTCTCAAAATAGATGATACAGTTCACTTGAAATTGGGTAAAAATTCGGGATGTTTCCTTAAAATGGGATTGCTTATTGGAAAGTACTAAGGAGGGAATCTTTTAAAAACATTTATATCCCCAAAAGAGAGCGATAAAAGAGTCTTGATAAATGAATTTTTTATAACTAAACATCTTTTATAATATGTACATAGATAGATAATATAAATCCATTTTGACATAAATAAAGATAAGGAAACCTGAAAGAACAAAGAAGGTTTGGCAAGAATTTGTTACGGTTTACCGGCATATTGTCGGGTGTACCTAAGAAGAAATGATGAGAGACAAAAGGGGGTTCCCATTACTTATACATCATGAGGTAAGTATGTGGGATGTGATAAATAATTCCCCATCATTTGGGATTACCCATAAAATGGAATAGCATAGAGGACATGTAAGACCCTGATATTTTATGAGAAATATTTTTTTATGTCTTCTGTTATATGCAACACCAAGTGAATCTTTCACTACACACAACACTGGCTTGGCTTGTGTTACACACAAGAGAAACATTCCAAGATAGCTTGCGTTGTATGCAATACCGAGTTTTACTAAACAATGATATATTATTATAATATTATGAACTATCCATTATGAATATTATTAACTAAATTTTGAATTTTATAACATTATAATCCATCTTACACATTTTCTAGAATGAGATTTGAAAAAAAATCATTTTTTTGATAAAATAAGTATTTTTTCAAAAATGTAATTTTACCGCCCTTTGATGGCACACCCATTTTAAATATAATTTTTGACATGTTTATAAGTTCAATTTTACAAAAATAAACTTATTCTTTTGAATCAGGATATAAAATTTACATTGGATAAATTTTTTATACTTTTCTGATAACTTTCATATTTTGATGAATAGTAAAAATATGCTAAATTTTTCTTAAAAACATTTTTTTCATCAAGATGATTTTTATGGTTAAATGTAAAAATTTAATTGTTTTAAAGTATAAATAGAATATATTTTTACCAATTAAAATAATTCATTTCATTAGCATTAATATTATATTGAATTCATAGTTAAAAACATTTCATTCTTGGACAATGTTTTAATTTTTTAAACCAGTTTTCTTAACAACGGGATTAATTTTAAAATAATTACTCCATCTTATGTGTTTTGAATTTTAAAAAATGGATTTCATATTTGGATTCAGTGGGTCCAAATTATGTTAATAGGTTACTTTTATTTTTTTGACATTATGAATAGTAACTACGATAATTTTTATTTACTGCAGTTAAAGGTAAATAGGGTAATTAAGGGTAAAAATAAGATTATAAAATTACCCTAACACCTGCCAAAATTATATTAGATGACTAAAAGTCAACCCATATCACCTAAGGGTCATAATAGATTCATTTTATGTACTTTTTATCACAAAAATAATTTAAATATTAATAAACCCAAAGAAAGTGACAACAAGTCACTCTCTTAAATCTTATAAGTATAATAATTTTGATTTTGTGATAAACTTCATGAAACTTCAAACATGAATAGTATCCAGAAAGATAATTTAATTATCTAAATCATGTGAATTTATTTATAATTTTTAGGTATTTTATAATTATCATTAAATGTGACACAATAGTGATGTTGAAATTATTTTATTGATTAAAATATCAAATAAATGGTTTTAAAAATATTAAAATAAATAGTATATGAACTATTTAATGTGCTCCACAAATTTTCTAGATTTATATGACATGTTTTAAATCTATTAAATCTTTTATTTTGAATATATCCTCTCAATGGATTTTATTTAAATTCAAATAAATGAATAGTGTCAAAATTGACAGTATTGTTATTTTATAAAAATAACATAATATAAAATTGTTTAAAAAAGACAAATATATTTAAAAATTATAAATTAAAATTTATATGGTCGAAAATGTCATAAAGTATACAATTATGTAATTTTAACAACAAATGTGTAATATTTGAATATGATTCATTTTTTGATGATTTTAAGTGGGGTTTGATTTATTATAAATTAATATTTTTTGAGTTTTCCAAAGGTGCCCCTCTCCTCCCTTATAAAAGGGAACCTCCTCCCTCTCCTCTGTACACAACCTTGAGCCTTCGAGCTCAGCAAAACCCTGCCTATTAATCTTCTCAACTTCCCAAGTAATATTCTGGAGTTTTTTTCTTCTCAAAAGACTAACTCTATTCCCTTAAGAGGATGTTTAAATGAGGCACGTCGGGGAAGATGTACGCTCTTCTACCGATTCATTCAAGTTTATTCCTTCTTCTACTTCCTCTTATTTAGTTGTTTCATTATAAAGTAATAAAATCAGAATCACTAATATACTTATATGTTTTTATAAATATGATACAACCATATTTAACCTTCTATCCATCCTACGGAAAATGTAATCTCCAGGCGTGCGTACGTATGGAATACCGTCTCCACGACGTGGTGTAATCTGTTTTCCACTACAACCTTACATGGATGGGTATAATGGTGTAAAGAATAAATATATGTGATTATTATAACATGATACTGATTCTAATATATTCTATCATCCACTCCAAGAGAATTCAATAATTATGGGAATGATATTGTCGCTCGTGCGTACGTACGACTTACCGTCTCCACGATGCGATGTGATTCATTCTACATGATCTTCACTAAACCATGATTATTTAAACAAATTAAATGAATAAATATGATATAAATTATACTATTACAATTCTGTAAATAATTTATCTATAACCTAAAAATAGGAATAGGAATTTATTCGACAAAACACGTATAAGAACATTAAGAAATAAACACCCAAATAACAAGTAACAATGAAACATTACTAATAAGAAGCTATGAATATGACCATATATGATATAATAAAAATGTGTATGATTCTATAATAAGTCAATAACATTATTTAAATAATTACACAGGAGGTTTGGACATGTACAAATCATATCAGACCTAAGGTAAGGGAAAATCTCACAATCTAATTTTTTTCTGAGATTGTTTATACTTCAGAATTTACAGGGGCATATTTGTCATCCCCATCCAGGTTTCCTCAATATTTAATATTATTTATATCCTCATACAATTTTTTAAATCCAATATTACCTATTAGTGAATTTTTTTTTAAATGATATTAAAGGAACCTTTTGTCTTTTTCAGTACGAGATACTTTTTGACTTTTCCGGCCAAAGTACGAGAAGAATGTTTTTTTAACTTATACGACATGAATTGATTTTTATGATTTCATGGAACACTATTTCCATGAATCTTCCTTTACAAGTTATCATTCTTATTTTTAATTAACTTCTTTTAGTTTAAAATTGTATGACATGTTAAGAAAGGAAAAATGTTTTTGAAGTAGAAAGGATATTTTCTTCAATAATGGAGTTCAAGTGTTTTATCAAATTTATTTTCCATCAAAGATAATATAGGGTTATGTTTCTATACCTATTTTTAAATTGAATTTACTATGTTTTGATAGAATTACTTTTATGAAGTCCTTTTATCTTATATGGATTATGTTATGATGGCATGGTGTTTAAGAATCCCATTTTTATTACGTGGGTTATACTTTGATGTATGATTTATGATTTTTTGGCACACATAAGAATGTAATCATTATGAGATGGGTGGGACCTATATCTCCCTCAAATTCATGGGGTAAAGATTTATATCTCATGAGATAAACATGGCTAGAACTTAAAGTTAATCAGGTTCAGTGATACAGGACTAGAACGAGCAGTGAACTCAGTTCAGAAATGGACTTTTTCCACTATGATAGTCTTTGAAACTAGTCTTGACTAATATGAAATTATTTTCTATGATTTTGTGGGTATTCCACAATGTTTCATGTTTTATGATATGATTATTGGGATTACATTTAACTACTATGATTTATCCCATGTCCTGATATTATGATCACTTTTGCAGGTTAATATTTTCAAAATGTTATGTTCTTATTGATATTTCCTTTGATTACCCTAACTATGAATTTGAGCTCACCCTTTTGTATGTTTTCTTTTCCCCAGGTCAGGATGAAGGTTATTAAGTAGGATATTCCAAAAAGGGACTCTAGATATGATGAAATAAGTGGGAGACAATGTAGATAATTTATGAACCAGTTGTTTATGTTTCCTAGTTTCTAAAGACACTATACCTATAATATTGTTGAACGATTTTGTTATATGTTGCAATAAGTGAGCTTAAATTCTGAAGTAATAACAATGTATGTTAAGTATGGGTCGTTATAGTTGGTGTCATAGGAAAGGTATAGTCATCCTTTAGAAACTAGGATGTGAAATCCTTAGTGAGAACCCTAAGGATATGTCTAAGCATAGAATAAAATATTAGTGTTTTAGAAATGGCCATGAATAACCTATTATAAGAACTAGAGTGTGAAATTTTATTCTTGATTATGTGGTTTTACTATTATGATTAGTGTTTCTCACACTATGCTTATTGGTTTTATTCACTAGTTGGAACCCGAAGGAACCGTGTTAATGCTTAATGTGACGAGCAATGCAATGATTGTCCCCCCGAGTAACCAAACGTTATGGGAGCTAGAATGCAAAACCTTATAGCCATGATCACACAACTTTATCAAACTATAAATCATGCAGGACTTCCAAATGAGCAAAGTAAAGATCAAAATTCTGTTGAATTTTTCATGTGGCAGTGTCCACCCTCATTCAGCGGGTCTATTGATCTATTAGTGGATGAAAAATGGACCGGTACCACTGAAAATATATTTTCATTTCTACAATGTTCTGGACATGATAAAGTCATCTTAGCAGTATATCATTTGGAAGGTGAATCTAATCAATGGTGGAATCTTATCAAGAATACGAGGCAAGGTGGTGAAATTGAGTCCATGTAATGGGACAAGTTCAAGAACTTATTCTTCAATAAGTTCATCCCTAGTATTCATTGAACAAAGATGGAGAAGAAGTTTCTTGAACTAAAGAAAAAGGATGATGAATATGTTGGTACCTACGAAGCAAATTTTACAAGACAAGCAAGGTATGCTTCCAGAATTTTTATCCAACCAGAGAGTAAGATAGATCAATTATTTAGTGTCTTAAAAACAAATAATTGAAGGGAGTTCTCCATAAGGGACATCAATGTCTATGAGGAAATTGTTTGATGTGATCTTAAGGGTGATATAGAGATTGGAGTAGGCCATCAGTCATATGGGTTTGATAAGAAGAGGAAAATGGAATTCAAAGGGAAATCTAAAGACCACACTGAAAAGAAGATGAGTTTTCCCTTATACTCCAAGTGTGGAAAGAAACATGGAGGGAATTGTATTAAAGGGACAAGTAAATGTTTCAAATGTGGAAAAGAAGGTCATCGGGCATTTGAATGCTGCAATGATGGGAAAAAGATTTCTAGTGATGCAAACAAAGAAAAGGATACCCAGAATTCAAATACTACACTTCAATGTTACAAGTGCAAGGAAATGGTGCATTATGATAATCAATTGCCTAATCCAAGGGTTATTGATGATGATCGACATCAACAAACTCTTAAGGCCAGAGACAAAGGAAAGTAACATGAAATTTCTATCAGCAATTTGGAGTACAATAACGAAGTGGTGAAAGGTACACTTATCATCCACTCAAAAGTAGAAAATGATTTATTTGATTCTAGATCCACCAAATCTTTTATTTTTGAAGAATTTTCTAAGGGTATCACCATATTACATCAACAATTAGATGTTTAGTTAGCTGTGACAACACCTAATGGCACAACAGTCGCATTAAAAGTTTATAATTCTTATCCAATTTAAGTTTGTGGGAATGTGCTTCCTGAAAATCTTGTGATCCTTCCTATAGTAGAATTTGATGTGATTCTTGGCATGGATTGGAATTATTTATATGGAGCTCATATCAATTTCCAAATAAGGGAAGTCACATTTTATATTCCAGATCAATCAATGATCATCTATCGATTTAAGGATGAATATAACCTTCCAGTGGACATTTCATCAATCTTATGGGTTTGATTCCAATAAATGATGGTTATTTATCTCAAATGGTTGGAGAGAAACACATGATTAAGAATACATCCATTGTACGAGAGTTTGATGATGTATTTATATAGGAATTGATAGGTCTTCCACAAAATCATGAAGTTTAGTTTTCAATAGAACTCATACCAGGTGTTGTTCCCATTTCAAAGACACCTTATAGAATAGCCCCAATTGAGTTGCAAGAATTGAAGAAGTAACTCTAATAGAATCTTGATAATGTATTCATACCCCCTAGTGCATCACCATGGGGGAACCCGTTCTGTTTGTTATGAAGAAAGATGGATCAACGAGACTCTGCATTGATTATCGATAACTTAACAGGATCACTATCAAGAACCAATATCCTCTCCCAGGCATTGACGTCTTATTTGAAAAACTACGTGGAGCTTAATACTTTTCCAGAATTGATCTTCATTTAGGGTATAATCAATTAAGGGTCAAAAAGGAGGACATACCAAAGATAGATTTCCATACAAGGTATGCACACTATGAATTTATAGTGATGCCATTTGTTCTTACTAATTCCCATGATATCTTCATGGATGTAATGAATAGAGTCTTTAGAGACTATCTTGTTCAGCTTGTTGTAGTCTTTATAGACGATATTTTTGTCTATTGAAAGAGCAAGGAAGAACAAGAAGATCACATGAAAATTGTATTAAATACCCTAAGAAAGGAGATGCATTATTCCAAATTTACCAATTGTGAATTTTGGCTTCAAAATGCTTCATTTGTGGGTCACATAATCTCAACAGAGGGAATATCTGCGGATCTAGAAAAAATAGAGGTTATCGAAAGATGGTCAAGACCAATAAAAGTAACTAAGATCCAAAGATTTATTGGTTTGGCTGGATATTATCTCCGTTTTGTGAAATATTTTTCACAATTATCTAAACAACATAGCAAGTTCACTCAAAAATGAGTTAAGTTCGTTTGGATGGAGGAGTGTGAAGAGAATTTCAAGGAGTTAAAAACAAGGTTATCAAGTGCACCAGTGCTCACACTACCTTGTAGTGGAGAAAGGTTTGTGATCTACAGTGATGCATCCAAGAAGGTATTGGGGTGTGTTCTCATGAAAAATGATATGGTGATAGATTATGTCTCACAACAGTTGAAAATCCATGAGCAAAATTACCCAACTCATGATTTGGAGTTAGCTGTAGTAATCTTTGCATTAAAGATTTGGAGGCGTTATCTTTATGGTGAAAGGTGTTATATTTATACTGATCACAAAAGTTTAAAGTATTTTTTAACACAAAATGAGTTGAATATGCGCCAAAGAATATGGTTGGAGCTGATTAAGGATTACAACTGCTCAATTCATTACCACCCTGGGAAAGAAAAAAAGGTGGCAGATGCATTAAGTCGATAAGACCATGCTAGCTTATCCATTATGAGGATCACAAAATATCCAATATTTATGGATTTACAATGGATGCATCTTGTAATTATAATGGAAGGGGAAAAATCTTATCTTTCTCAAATAAATGTTCAACCATCTATACATGTGAAGATTAAAGAGGCACAGAAAGAAGATGTAGAGTTACAAAAGAAGGTGAGAAATGTTCTTGAATTCCACATTGATTGTGATGAAAAAATAAGGTTCAGGAATCAGGTTTTTGTTCCTACCATTCCAGAATTAAAGAAGGAAATATTGGATGAGGCTCATAGTTCTTCATTCTCTGTTCACCCTGGAAGCACGAAGATTTATAAGGACCTGGAGGAGTACTTCTAGTGGGATGGCATGAAAAGAGATATTGCTGAATATGTCTCTCAATGCTTGGTTTGTCAGCAAGTTAAAGCTGAGAGACAAAAGTCTATGGGAATGTTACAACCATTACCCATACCAGAATGGAAATGGGAAAACATCACTATGGAAATTGTTATCGGACTTCCCAAAACATCTAAAGACAATAATTATATCTGGGTTATAGTTGATCGTCTTATGAAGTCGGCACACATCATTGCTATTAGAGAAGATTTTGATCTTAATCAGGTTGCCAGGATATATGTGAAGGAAGTGGTAAGATTGCATGGAGTACCACTTTCCATTATATCTGATTGGGATCTGAGGTTTACCTCAATGTTTTGGCGAAGTCTTCAGCAAACTTTAGATACAGAGTTGAGTTTCAGCACTGCTTATCATCCTCAGACAGACAGTCAGTCTGAGAGGACAATCCAAACTCTGGAAGACATGTTGAGAGCTTGCTCTTTGGATTTAACAGGTGGTTGGGATCAACACCTACCTTTGGTGTAATTTTCTTATAATAATATCTTTCACTATAGTATTCAGATGACTACTTATGAAGCTCTCTATGGAAATAAATGCCGAACTCTAAATTTTTGGGATGAAGTTGGGGAAAGAAATATATTATAATCTAATCTTGTTGATGAGATTGTAGAAAATGTCTGATCTATTCCACAACACATATGAGAAGCTCAAAGTCAAAAAACATTTCTGCCGACAACCGAAGAAAAGACCTAGAGTTTGAAATGGGTGATAAAGTGTTCTTACGATTATCTCCTTGGAAGAGAGTAGTGATATTTGGAAAGAATGAAAAGTTGAGCCCTAGGTATATTGGTCCTTTTAAAATACTGGATCATGTTGGAAAGGTAGCATACCGATTGGTGCTTCAACTGAATCTCTCTCAAGTTCATGATGTTTCCTATGTATCTCTACTGAGAATGTACATACTCGATCCTTCACATGTACTAAGCTCAGAAGTTGTACCTCTAGAGCAATATCTTTCTAATGAAGAACAGCCGATAAAGATTCTGGATTGTAGTGAAAAAGTTATATAAAATAAGAACACTCACTTGGTTAAAGTTTTATGGATGAACCACCAATTAGAATAAGCTACATGGTAACTTGAGGATATGATAAGGGAGAGGTATCCTCATCTGTTTGTTATGAAGTGACAAATTTCGAGGGAAAAAATCTTTTTAAGGGGTGTAGAATGTAACACCCTTACATTTTATGAGAAATAATTTTTTTATGTATTATTTTATACAAAACACCAAGATAATCTTTCACTACACACAACACTGTCTTGGCTTGCGTTACACGCAAGAGCAACCTTCTCGATAGCTTGCATTGTGCGCAATACCGAGTTTCACTAAACAATGATATATTATTATAATATTATGAACTAGCTATTACGAATAGTATTAACTGAATTTTTAATTTTATAACATTATAATTCATCTTACAAATTTTCAATAATGAGATATGAAAACAAAATCAATTTTTTGGATAAAAGAAGTATTTTCAAGAAATGCAGTTTTACAGCCTTTTGACAGAGCACCCATTTTAAATATAATTTTTGACAAGTTTATAAGTTCAATTTTACAAAATAAACTTATTATTTTGAATCATGATATAAAAATTTACATTAGATAAATTTTTTATACTTTTCTGATAACTTTCATATTTTGATGAATAGTAAAAATACGCTAAATTTTTCTGAAAAACAACTTTTTTCATGAAGATAATTTAGATGCCTAAATGATAAAATTAAATGGTATTAAAGTATAAATAGAATATATTTTTACCATTTAATATAATTCATGTCAATACCATTAATTTTATATTGAATTCATAGGTAAAAACATATCAATCTTTGACAATGTTTCACCTTTTAAAAGTCATTTTCTTAACAAAGGGATTAATTTTAAACTAATTACTGAAACTTTTGTGTTTTGAATTTTGAAAAATTTATTCCATATTTGGATTCATTGGGTCCAAATTATGTTAATAGGATACTTTTTTTTTTGACATTATGAATAGTAACTACGGTAATTGTTTTTACAGTTAAAGGTAAATCAGGTAATTAAAGGTAAATATAAGATTATAAAATTACCCTAACACCCACCAAAATTCTATTGGATGACTAAAATTCAACCCATATCACCTAAAGGTCAGAATATATTCATTTTATGAACTATTGACCATGAAAATGATTTAATTATTATTAAAACAAAAAAAAGTGACAACATGTCACTCTCTTAAATCTTATAAGTAGAATAATTTTAATTTAGTGATAAACTTCATGAAACATTGAACATTAATATATTCCAAAAATATAATAAAATTATCTACATCATGTAAATTTATTTAGAGTTTTTAGTGATTAAATATTTATCATTCAAGGTGACACAATAGTGATGTTGAAATTATTTTATTTTTTGAAATATAAAATAAATGGTTTTAAAAATATTAAAATAAATATTATATGAAATATTTAATGTGCTCCACGAATTTTATAGATAAATATGACATGTTATAAATCTATTTAATCTTTTATTTCGAACATATCTTCTGTGTGGATTTTATTTAAATTCAAATAAATTAATAGTGTCAAAATTGACAATATTGTTATTTTATAAAAATAACATAATATAAAATTGTTTAAAAATAAAAAAAATATTTAAAAACTATAAATTAAAATATAAATGGTCTAAAATTTCATAAATTATCAAATTATGGACAATTCACAACACATAATTAATTATTCATAACAATTTAAAATTTAGAATCTTATTGCCACAAATAAAATTAAATAGATTAAATAAGGATAAATCAAGTTGATATGGTTTAAAATAAACTTCCAAAATGCCTAAATTTTATTTTTTGATGAGATTACAACCCTATATCATGTAATATTCTAATATGAGTCATTTTTTGAGGTTTTTATGTGGTGTTTGATTTATTATAAATTAATATTTTTTTAGGTTTCCAAAGGTGCCTCTCTCCTCCCTTATAAAAGGGCACCTCCTCCATCTCCTATTTACACAAATTTGAGCCTTCAGGCTCGGCTAAACACTGAAAATTACTCTTATCAACTTTCTTAGTAATATTCTAGAGGTTCTGGTCTTCTCAAAAGTCCAACTCTTTTCCCATAAGAGGACGTTTAAAGGAGGCACATCGAGGAAGAGGTAATCTCTTCTACTGATTCTTTCAAGTTTCTTCCTTCTTATTCTTCCTCTTATTTAGTTGATTAGTTATAAATTAATAAAATCTGTATCACTTATATAATTATTTTTTATTATAAATATGAAACAAACATATTTCAACTTCAATCCATCCTAAAGAAAATGAAATCACCACGACTATGTATGTACAGAATACCGTCTCCACGTAGTGGTGTAATCTGTTTTCCACCACCACCTTACATGGACGGGTATAATGGTGTAAAGAATAAATATATATGATTATTATAACATGATACTAATTTTGAGATATTCTATCATCCTCTACAATACCATTCAATAATTATGGGAACTATATAGTCCCTCGTGCGTGCATACGGCTTACCTTCTCCACGATGCGATGTGATTCGTTCTACATGATCTTCACTAAACAATGATTATATAAACGAACTAAATGAATAAATATGATATATATTATACTATTAACAATCATTAAATGATGTATTTATATCCTAAATATAGGAATAATAATTTATTCGACAAAACATGCATAAGAACACGAAGCAATGAACACCCGAATAACAAGTAGTAGTGAAATATTACTAATAAAAAGATAAGAATATGACCATATATGATATCATAAAAATGAGTATGATTCTTGAATAATTCAATAACATTATTTAAATAATTATACAGGAGGTTCAGACATGTAAAAATCATATTTGACCTAAGGTAAGGGAAAATCTCACAATCTCATTTTTATCCGAGACTGTTTATACGACCGAATTTAATGGGGGCGGATTTGTAATCCACATCCATGTTCCCTCAATATGTAATATTATTTCTATCCTCCTATAATTGTTTTAGTCCAATTTTACCTATTGGTGAATTTTTAATAACATATAATAAAGGAATCTTTTTTCATTTTCAGAACGAGATACTTTTTGACTTTTCTGGCCAAAGTACGAGAAGAATGTTTTTTTAACTTATACGGCATGAATGGATTTTAATGAATTCATAGAAAATTATTTCCATGAAGCTTCCTTTACAAGTTTTCAAGTTTATTTTTAATTTCCTTCTTTTAGTTTAAAATTGTATGACTTGTTAAGAAAGGAAAAAAGTTTTTGAAGTAAAAAAGGTTATTTTCCTCAACAATGGAGTTCAAATGTTTTATCAAAATTATTTTACAACTAAGATAATATAGGGTTCTTTTTCTATCCATATTTTTAAATTTATTTTATTATGTTTTGATATAATTACTTGTATGAAGTCCTTTTATCTTATATGGATTATGTTATGAGGGAATGATGTTTAAGAATCCCATTTTTATTACATGGGTTATACTATGATGTATGATTTATGATTTTGTGGAACACATAAGAATGGTATCATTATGAGATGGGTGGGACCTATATCTCCCTCCAATTAATTGGGTAAATATTTATATCTCATTAGATAGACATATATGGAACGAAAAGTTAATCTGGTTCAGTGATACAGGACTGGAACGAGGAGTGAGCTCAGTTCAGAAATGGACTTTGTTCGCTATAATAGTCTTGGCAATGTGTCTTGACTAATATGAAATGATTTTCTATGATTATGTGTGTATGAAACCAGGTTTCATGTTATACGATATGTTTATTTTGATTACATTTCACTACTATGATTTATCCCATGTCATGATATTATGATCTATTTTGTAGGTTAAGATTTTCAAAATGTTATATTCTTAATGATATTTCTTTTGTTTACCCTTAATAAAAATTTGAGCTCACCATTTTGTTTGTTTTATTTTCCCCAGGTCAGGAAGAAGGGTATAAAGTAGGATATGACAAAAAGGGACTCTAGATATGATGAAATAATAGGGATACAATTTAGATGATTTATGAACCAGTTGTTTATGTTTCCCAGATTCTAAAGACATTATACTTATACGGTCCTATCATGTTTTTGTTATATGTTATAATAATTGTGATTCAATTATGAAGTAATAAAAATGTATGTTAAGTATGGTTCATTGTTGTACATCTTGATTAGGAGTTAAATGGAGAGGATCTCTTACCCTAAATCTGATGGTGATCATCTCTTGAACATAATGACCACTTGAGTTTGTCTCCATTGAGAACCTCTTAAGGGGAGAGTTTTTGGTATTTTGAATAGAATAGTGGTATTTGTAAGTGAGGGAGGAACTTGGGGATATATTTTGGAAGAATAATGGGAAGGCATAAATCATGAGAGGAGTGAAGAGAAGAGGAAGTGGGGGGGTTATAGTGGAGGGAAAAGGGTTTTCATAATTTTGTAATCATAAGTTTATTAATTTTTCTCAAGACCAGAGATAGTGATGATTCCATTACCATTAATAGTAAAAAATTCATAATAATTTGAACTAATGGCCACTTACATCATCCAAGACTCAATCATGATGCATAAATTTTGGTTTTAGCATTTATTATGAATTATCATATTTTACTATTCATAAAAAATAGTCTTTTAGAAAAATATCAAAAATTCCGCCTAACCATTTTTCAATGTGGATAATCTAAAAATATAGTCCATTTCTAAAAAAATATATATATGATTAATTTAATATTTAATTTAATTCATATTTTATTATTAAAAATCCAATTTTGAAACATTTATTTACTTATTCTAAAATATATGTACATCATTCATTCGCTAGAATCTTATTTTTATACTATCACAGTCAAGGGTACTATTCATTAGTGTACAAAACTATTCATAGGGATATGTTACTATTCATATGGGTAGGTTACTATTCCCCAAATATTATTTTTTCATATGACTCCAAATAACCTACTAATCACAACCATGTATTAAAGATTTTCAAAATTCCAAACACAAAAGTGAAAAACATTTGTTTAAAGGTCACATAACACATTTTAGTTCATTTTGTTGTGATTTCAAGTGATTATTACAGAAGAAATAATTTCCATCAATATAACCTTGGTTCTTTATATTCCTCCCCCCTTATTAATGTTCACACTCGAAATTTCATTTTATATTTTTACCCATAAACAGGTGTGGGTACTTTTCTTCATTTCCTCCTCCAATTCCAATGTTTCCTCTCTGTACTTATGGTCTTTTCACAATACCTTAAACAGGTGAGTAGTCCTTTTATATAGAACTTTATTTCTTCGATCCATGTCTTTACTAGCTACTCCTTGTAATAAAGACCATCCTCTAATAGTACCACCTATGAAGAGAGTATATGTGATGGGTATGGTATGTACTTCCTTAAGAGGGATGTATGAAAGGCATCATGTAATTTGGCCATGGTAGGTGGATGTTCTAATTGATGTGCCACTTCTCCAACATGATCAAGGATATTGAAGGGGAAGATTTACCTGGGACATAGCTTTACTTTCATCACAAACCTCATGACCTTATTCCATGGAGATATGTGTTTAAATACAATTTCTCCAAATTTGAACTTGAGAACTCATCGATTATTATCATCATAACTCTACTATCGACTTTGGATACCTTGATATAATATTGAATGGTTTTATCCTTCTCCATCATTATGTTGACCATTTCAGGTCCTAGAAACTTATTCTTCTTGCCTTCATCCTTACATGTTGGAGTTCTACACCTTTTCCCATAAACTACTTTATATGGTTCTATTTGGATACATGAGAAGAAATTGTTATTGTAGGAGAATTAAACTAGGGTAAGATGTAGGTCACATCCTCCTTTGAATTCTATAGAACATGCTCTCAACATATCTTCCAATTTCTTAACAGTTCTCTCATATTGAACTTTATTTTGGGGATGATATGTCGTACTAAATTTCAGTTCAGTGCTTAAAGCATGTTCGTGACTTTTCCAGAACATTGGGGTGAATCTTGGATCACAATTGGATACAATAAATAGTGTCACTCCATGTATCCTTACCAACTATTGGATATATAACCATTAATATTGATCCAATGAGAATCCCTCTCAATTCATGATAAACTGAGCTATCTTTATAAGACAATCAACAATGACCCATATTGCATTGTTTTCTATGGATATCCTTGGATGTCCAGAGACAAAGTCCATGTTAATGTTCTCCCACTTCCATATTTGTATGGGTAGTGGTTGCATCGCCCCCTTATACATTTTCTTCCCAGCATTCACTTTCTAGCAAACAAGTCACTTTGATATATATATAGTTATCTCTCTTCCCGTATTGTCCGACCAAATGTTTACTCTGAGATCTCGATACATCCTTGTGCTCCCAATGTGAATATATAATGTTGAGTTATATACACCCATTAAAAAGATCCTACATTATATTTGTATGATATGGTACACATAATCATGATGCAAATATTACAAATTCATCATCATCAATCATGACCTATATGGATTTCCCATTTTTGACAGCTTCCACCCTTTTCAGAATTCCACATCTTTTCATTGAGCATCCTTTATTTTATCCACGAGGGATGGTTAAGAAATCATTTGATAAAGGATTGATGATGTTCATCTATTAATGATTCTTAGGTCGATACTATGCATATCTAAGAATATCAAATCCTTTTCAATTCTCATTGTTGAGAATGATTTTGGATCCTTTCTACTTAGAGCATCTATAACCTTGTTTTTCATAATGGTATGGTAGTGGAACTAGAAATCATAATCCATGATGAGATCTATACATATTCAGTGGAGAATATTAATATATTTTAGTTTGAATATATTTTTTAGACTCTTGTGGTCAGTATATATCTCAAACATCTCCCCACAAAGATAATGCTTCATGAATTTTAATGTATTGATCCAAAATACCTGCTCTAGATCATGCATGAGATAGTTTTTCTCAGGATTTTGCAACTTTCTTGAGGTGTAAGAAAATGACGTTTTCATTTTAACATAGATTCCACTAAAGATATACTTATAATATTTTATAGAACAACCTTACCATAATCATAAACATTTGATAATATTCGCAAATATGTTTCCCCTAATGATTTAGTATTATTACATTTAGAAACTCAATGTTCTTAAAAAACAAGAAAGATATACTAATAGGAAAAGGAATAAAATAAATTCTTACACACACTACTATGAAGCAGTGGTTAAATGAAATTTATTCATCATTGTCCACCTTATCAAAGGACTTTTAGTGATACCTTAATTATGGATATTGTTGATGCTCATCATGTTTCACCACCCTTACAATAGATCATCAGGTAAGATAATGCCCAACTGCTCAACATTTATGACATATAAATATGAATGATTCCTTTGAAGTAACTTTGATTCCATTCATCACATTATTCATTTTTTCATGGAAATTGGATACTTTGTGAATAATCTTCCCACACCTAACACTTCTCTGAGTCCCTCTGTGACATTCCCCTTGGAGCCTCTTTCCTCACTTGTTGCACAAAGGAATTTAGGACTTCTTTCCATTGTCACCTTTACCAGATGAACCTTCATGAGATTTCATATTCCTCTTCCATCACCCCATTGAGCATTCGACCAAGTACCAATTATTAATCATGATTTTTTTGTTGGTTTGGCATAATCCTGAGATGGCCTTCTTGAGATCCCATATGATCAGGGATCTCATTTAGGATGTAATCACATTGTCCTTCACATCAATTAATCACCTGATTCATCATATTACCATCCATTGTATAGAATAAAAATAAAATTTGGGGTTGAGTATGACATAAGGGTGAAACTAATGAAATTAAAGGGATTACATAAATATTACACTTATCTCTTTAACTTATGTGTTTCTAGGCATTAATTAATGTTATTCATGATCTATCTCCAAATGTATATTATTGTGGGATACTTTTTCACCCCTTAATAATGGATTGTACTAAGTTTATGAATTTACCAAAGCATATACCCCAATATTGTCAACCCAAGTGTGTAGAAAGTCTCATTTTCATGTACCAGGATACCCTGAGTAAATCTCAAAACTCATTGTCAGAGTTTTCACTGTTAGGTACATATGTTCAAGAGCCGCCTATAGCTGTTTTTATCTTGACAAGGATATATTTTCTTGATAAAACACTTACTCTATACTTAACAAAACATAAGGGTGATTTCTTATACATAGTCTCATCCTTCTGGTTCTCAGAATGGTTATTTATTCATAGTCTCCAAAAATAACTATACCATCCTTTGATACCAATTGTAGCAACCCTATCCTTTTACATATAACATTAAATTATGTTATGAATTATTATACATAAGATTAAAAGCCACAGATCGTGAATTCTAGTGTATTTGAGTAGTAGTTATATACAAAATAAAACATGGGGGAAAAGTTCTTTATTTAATATCCAAAAAATATAATAATTTCCATTGATACCTTACATCAACATAGGTTACCCTGGGGAACACATGAACAATGGAAGGAGATAAAAATCCCAGTAAGGGAATGAACATAAGGAAACAGCTTAAGCACATGAGTCAGGAGGCAAGACATAATGATATAAAATTCATGGAAGATATGAAATAATAACATATAAACATGTGATCATATAATCATGGAATCACATAAATTTGGAAAAAACATAAAACATGTCTTTAGTACGAGTCATGGTTAACCACCAATCATGATTCCCATAGAAGTATGGGCCCTAATCATGATTCTCGTAGGGTTATGAGTCAAGTCTAACCGCCAATCTCATTTCACATTGCATATCATGAGGCAAAATTTTACCCAATGCATTGGAGTGTTATATAGGAGCACCCATCTCAAAATATTCATTAATGTTATTTCCAATAAATAATAATACATAATCAATCATACATAATTATAATGGAACCCATAAAATGAAATGGGTAACACAGTAATGAAATAAAGCATAACTAATGGGCGTATCATGAAAGTGTCCATGAATGAAAGGGATTAAAACATACATATAAGTTCATATGGTAAAATAGGAATATTAAATTATAAGTGATGTCAAGAAGAAGTGAAAAAATATACTAAATGTATTTGATAAACATTAGCATTAAAACATTTTTGGACGTTTTTAAGGAAAATACTGTAGATATTTGAAAACAGAAAAGAGGAAAAAATTTTGAATAAAAAATAGAATTGAAACATGAATGTTTTCAGAAAAAAGACTAATTTTATAATTATAAATTTGGATTCAAATATAGGATATGGTGCACTTCAAATTGGGTAAAAATTCAGGATGTTCCCTTAAAAAAGGTTTTCATATTAGAATTTACTTAGAAGGGAATCTTTCAAAAAGCTGTATATCCACAAAAGAGAGTGATTATAGGGTATTGATAATTTAATTCTATAGAACTACACATAATTTTGAATATTTACACATATAGATAATATAAATCCATTTTTACATTACAAATGATAAGGCAACACTAAATAACCAAGAAGTTTCAGGTAGGATTCATTATGGTTAATTGACATGGTGTCTGGTGTACCAAAGAAGTCATTATGAGAGGGAAAAGGGGTTTCTCATCAATTATACATCATGAGGTTAGAATGGGAGAGGTGAGAAATAATATCCCATCATTTGGTATTAGTCATAAAATGGTATATCATAGAGGACATCTTGATTAGGAGTGAAATGGATAGCATCCCTTACCTTAATTCTGATAGTGATCTTTGCTTGATCTTAATGAACTATTGAGTTTGTCTCTTTTGAGAACATATTAAAGGGAGAGTTTTTAGTATTTTGAAGAGAATAGGGGCCATTGTACGTGTGGGAGGATCTTGGGGAGAGATTGAGCCAGAATATTGGCATGACACAAGGATTGAGAGGAGTTAAGAGAAGAGGGAGTGAGGGGGTGTAGTGGAGGATAGGAGGGTTTCTATAATTTCTTAATCATTAATCTATTATTTAAACTCAAGACCAAAAATATTGATGATTTTATGAACAAGAATAGTAATAAATGATTTATAGTTAGAATCAATGTCCATTTACATCATCCATGACTGAATCATTATGCAATAATTTATGTTTTAGCATTTAATATGAATTATCTAATATTATTATTCATAAAAAATCAAATAATTCATAAAAATACCAAAAATTCACCCTAACCATTTCTCGGCATATAATATCCAAAAATGAAGTCCATTTTTCAAAAAATAAATTTTTAAATATGAATAATTTGAAATTTAATTTGAATCATAATTTATTTTTTAAAACCCAGTTTTAAAACATTCATTTACTTATTCTAAAATATAGATATATCATACATTCACATGAATATTATTTATATACTATCACAAGTAAGGTTACTACTCATTAGGGTATATCACCATTCATAAGGGTATGTTACTATTCATAAGGGTAGGTTACTATTTATAAAAAACTATGTTTTTTCTTATTAGACTCTAAATAACTTACTTATCGCAACCGTGTATGTCAGATTTTTGAAATTTTAAATAGAAAAGTGAAAAAAAATTAAAGGTGACATGGAACATAGTAGTTCATTATATTGAGATTTCATTTGATTATGACATAAGAAAAGAATTTCCACTGATAAAACCTTAGTTCGTTATAATAAGTTTAGATAAATTTCATCAGTGGTAAAGATGTTGATGTTTTCAAAATTGTATAGTCCCATGTGGATGATTAATTTTAGGTTATTGGCCATATTAAAACACATTTAAATCTATTATGAAATATATTCACCATTATTAGTAAGTTTAGAAGTATAAATTTTATAGATATTGAAATAATGAAAGAATATGAATCAACTATAAAATATTTTCTCATTCATATTTTATTATTCATGTAATATCATGGTGAACAGGTCATTAAGAAAGGTATTTTTTTCTAATATCCATACCTCATTTTACAAAAATGACAAACAAAATAGAAAATGTTAGAATTATAATTAATCAATGACATAATAAATTATGATGTATAAACTTTATCCTATGTCTGTTATCCATTATGATGTTCATGAATTTTTGTAATATGTTGTTTAGATTTAGATTGTATGTTTTAGGTTGATATTTCTTAAAAATAATTCTTATCTAAATGAATATCATTAGATTATATTAAAATGGGATATCCCATGAAAGAATTATTATTATTTCTCATTTAATTTTGTGTTATGGTCAATCAAAAATGTAAAACATTGTATTCTATATCATGTCCACTAGTTTTTTATAAAGATAATAACTCATATTGAATTATAAGGAAATGATTGTTAACAAAGTTATTTAGAATTACCAATACTAATATCATAGTAAATTTATATTTCTATTATTTTTTTTGAAAAAGTGGAATAAATTATCAAAGATATATAGGGAAGAGAATTATTATAAAGATTCTTATATTGTTAAATTCATTTTGAATGAACATCGAAGGTATTTCCAAACATACAATGGTCGAGATTTAAGATGCCAATTTTTGTATGAGTTTTATTTTTTGTCAATGATTTTCATTTTTTTCAATGGTTTTAAATGATATAATAGTATTTAATTAATTTTAATATGGTGAATAATTTTTAATTAAAAATTTGTTGGAATATTTTTAAGATGTATTCCATACAGAAATGTGAAGTCATTGACTATAATGTTCTTCAGTTGTAGAACTTTTTCTTAATGAAAAATTCATGTACCAATTTCCCATGATTATTTCAAGGTTTTTAATATAATAAGGGAGTCATAATTGATGAATTCTATAAAATATTTCATTATTTTAGATGAACCATGAAAATATTTATTTTTCATGGGGAAGATTTAACGACAAAAAGAATTTGAAAAATAGCATAATCTTTTCAATCATTTTATGAGGATATTACATGGCAATAAAAAAAATGGACATGAAATAAAATATTATTTATCATTTATATGAATTGATGATGATGAAGAATAATTAAAATTATGGACATGATATATCTATATTATTGCATTTGGCCTTTTGAGATGTATTTGAATAGATGTTGGAATTAAAAGAGAATTAGGTCATCTCTTTTATGGGAGCACAATAAAAAATTACTCCAAACTATTTGTTAACTATAGACCACATAATTAACCTTTGGTACCAAGGTGTTGAACCATGTGGGAGGAAGTTAATATATTTAGCCATTTATGTAAGAGGTGTTGGGTGTATAGAACCTATAATAATGTCCACATTTATACAGATGGTGTGTGCAGATTGTGCATGGAGGTACCTACATGGGAAGAGTAATGGTGTGGAATTTAATGGTAATGGGTGAGTGGTTGAATGTGTTTTGGGTGTAGAAACATGATTCTATCATGAGAGGGGAACCCCAAAAATAAATACTTATCATGAATACAACACTAATCGAAATCTTGTAGAGGGATATCAGATATGTGGTAACTATTCCTGCATTACTAATACAAATGTATTCAATAGTTATTCAAAAAAATATATCACACATATATAATAACAACTATTTGTTTTCAAAATATGAAATTCATATCTTGATATCAAGGCCTCTATTTGACAGAAATTTTTTCTTCCAAAGATATATACATATCAATCTGATCATGATCTCAAAAGTATTAAAAATGGGAATGACAATGTAATTAACCTTAGTCTTGTATCCTAGAGACTTAAATTAAATTATTACATTGGAATAATACAATATGAATCATATCCCAAAGTACAGAATAGTTTAGTATACATGATAAACAAGATTCATATTTCATGTTCACATTACATTTCAATCAAAACATACAATTGTTATTCTCGTTTATAACACCATTACTCTTCTTATATTTACTCTATAGATCAATCATAAAACACTTGAAAGTATCAAGGGGAAAATTAAAACACAATACAAGGGTGATTTAAATTCTCAGTAAGGCTTATATAAAATAAATGGTATCAATATAAAATAGGATTAATCAACATGGTACAATAAATAACTTCACATAAATTCTACATAAATTAAATTACAATCATGATAATATAATACATAATCAATATGTAAATTTAACTAACTAATCACATTCAATTTAAATGTGTTAAATATTATGATAATTTGAGGCATAATGTGTTGAAATAGTAAATAACTGAACACATTCTATTTAAATAATAATTGGGAATGAAATGCATCCATAGATAATATCATAAGAAAAATATACTATAAAAAAATAACAACTAAAATGAAAGAATTGATTAATTTTCAGGGATTATATTTCCTGTGAACATGTTACCCTTACAATCAATACCTTTCATAAAATGTTTTGAACATCATTTGAATTCCAGTTTAACACTAGCTTACTAAGTCACCCCATTAGACTCTTGCTCAATTGAGGGGCAGTCATTAATTGGTGACTAACTATGTCATGCATGTCTAAATCATTCCTCAAATATAAAAAGTATATATTCAATTGATTAACTAATATGTCCTATATTAAAATATCATTACTGAATAAACAATATAGATTTATCAATATTTTTCCATTCAATCAAACAAATTAAAATTTTAATACCGTAGGATTAAATTGTATAATGATTATGAAATAATTTTATATTTGATACAAAAATATGGGTATTTAAGAGAAATTTTATTTTCAATTAATTGTTTTTATTAATAAATAAAATGGGTATATATTCGTTATATAAATGAAATTAGTTTTATAAAATTAAAATATTTCTTAATAATGTGAAATTGAGAAGAAGTCCCTCCGAATGATCATATCATTAATGGGACTGTGTCACGACCCGACCAGTACCAGGGCTCGAGCCGCAACTACCCCAAGCCAGCCTCTGTAGGCCAGGGGCTGGCGATTAGCGCCAAAGGCACAAAAAAACTTAGGGATGCCTTTTCCTAAGAACCTGTACACACACACGCATCCAACTCTATGAAAAATGTGCAGTGAAAAAGAGGAAAGAAAGGCTCCACAATACTATAAAAAGGGAACCAAACAAAAATCAATCGACCTCTAACAATAAAAGTACAAGAATAGTAAATCTGAAAGGGAAAGGGGAAAAATACACACACAACTAGAGAAATTCTACAACCTGAAAACAGGTAAAAAAGTAAAATAGATGGAAGAGTCCTACTCCTGAATCCCAAGCTACGACCACCGCACGCGGTCCGAGAACCTCGTATCCCGAAGCTCCTCTCATGTCACGATCAACCTATCCATCGTCTGTAAGGGCACGCCAAATGCGGGAAAATCCCAAGCAGGGTTTCATATAAGAATACTCAGTAGGATGGCCCGAAGTCTCGAGGGAGCAACAAGAGATGTACTGAAGAGGAGAGCAGTAAGAGAGAACAAGGTACAACAAGAGTGAAAAAAAGAGTACAACTCCACCCAATAATAGATGTGATCGCTAAAAGAAACCCAAACGATAGAGTAAGGGGAATCTTCATCTCACAGCTCACACCGGGAATATGCCCATACATATACCCAGGTCAGCCAGATATACTCGTAACTCAGACCCATAGTCTAGAGAAAAGTTACAAAACTACATACCCACGCTAGGGATCCAGTTCGAAGATTCCCACTAAGTACTCGTTTCGGGAGAACACACTCCACGAGTCTGGAAGCTCTGATGATGTCCATTCGAGAAGTACTGTTCATCGGGAAACATCATGAGAGGTTGTTACACTCATTACGGGAGACACACTCCTGAGTGGGAAGATCACGATAGATAGAAGCACTCATTACGGGAGACACACTCCTGAGTGGGGAAGATCACGATACACAGATAAGGATCACTGCCAGGGCCATGGTGGATACCGCGACTCATCTGGATTCACCAGCTAGGTATATTATCAACGCCCGGTAGAGTTGGTTACATCGATGCCTGACTCTACCTAGGTTCAGAAATGGATAGAGGATCTCGCTCTGGGCCTCTCGGAGGGATGCCGACTCTATCATAGAAAATATTGTTGAAGGGGTCATACTTTTGTAGAAGGAAATGATTCATGACCTTTAAGGAAACGAGAATAAGGGGCACTAACCCAAATGAAATATATTCAAGATATAGTGGGTAAGAAGATCAAGCCATGTACTGAAAAGTACACGGCGTGTAGAAAGTTTACATGTTGTGTCCTATGACCCCGGGTACTACCCGTGTACAACAGCATGTGTCACAAGGCTAGTCCTGTAAAACACAACTACACAGTATGTAGAAAGGATCACCCATTGTGTCAAAGTATCGAGGGTTCGCCCCATGTATGATGGCCATGTGCCCATACACGGTCTCAACCCATGTGCTCCAACCCGTGAAAATCGGTACACTGGGTGACCCACATTACTGGCCTCGCCTGGCCATATGGTGGAGTGCCGACTCCGAAGATAGGAAAAACATATCAGAGGAAAACGAACCTGCACTCATGAGGTAGGGAGTCCCGAATCTGCTGGAGCAAAGGAGTAAGGAATGCTCGCGCCTTGAGTCATCAAGGAAATAGTCATCCTGACTCGCACTAAAAGAAACACCCTAGTTCTACTCCCCAGGTTATCGGTGATACCTCAACTGCCACAAATTTTCACAAGGGGGAAACCCAGAGGACCGCCATGTAATTAGGGTTCCAACACAACAGACGGTGCGTCAATCAGAAGCACCGTTTGTAAGTTATAGGCATTTTATTGCCGAGGGCCCGGTTGGATTCATGTTCAATACAACTCGGTCATACTTTAAACTACACCGGTTAACCAAACCGGTCACACCATTGTGATCCATATGGAAAAACACATGAGATGGACTACACATTTTTCCAAAAAAGATAGCTGGTGAAAAAGTTGAATTTCACCACAACAAGTGCGAACTGGGCCTCATGGGGCCCATCCCTTGACCTCAATATAAAAATCCATAATTGGTCTTGAAACATCTGTCTTAATTTCAGGGTCGCAACGTCACAGATGGTTCGTCATTCTGACAGCGTATGAGGGAGATATGTTGGATACAAGATCCAGTGATAATATTATTATTATTATTCGGTGTTTCGTGAACCCGATACATGATCCTGAATTTAGTACCCAAAATTAGACTTGAATCGACCGTCTTAAAGACACGGTCACATCGCCGCTGACAGCAATTCAATTGAACGTCGCACGCAAGTGTTATAGCAGGTCGAATATTTAATAATAATATTAAATCTATTATTTTTTGAGTACTTCAGGCACCCGATCCAAAAACTTGAAAAAGACATCCAATATTGGACTTTGAATGTCTATCTCATAATCTGGGTCGCACTTCTGCAGACGGTTCGTGAAACCGAGGTCGCACGAAGGATTTGCCGAAAAAAAGTGTGTTAACACCAAAATTAATAATATCATTATTATATTAATATATTTTTAATTAATTTCTTTAAAGTACCCCATGTCACACACCACCCTTTGGTGCGCCTCACTCCCCTTTCACGACCTCCATTCTTCACGCATGGCCAACATGCCCTTCTATCCTTTTCCTTTTTCATTTAATGTTATATTTTATTTTATATAATCATTAATATATTTTTCATCTTCTCTCTCCAATCTTCATTCTCCTTCCCCAATTTCTTTTTATTTATTTTTATTTTATTCTGTTTATTTTCAAAGCATCTTCTCTCTCCAATATATTCTACATCCCACGAAAATTCACTCTCACGATTTCTTCTCCTCCAAACCCGGGGGTTGCCTCCTCCGCCGAATATGCTGCCTCCGGACTTCCGACATCCCGGCCTCCCGCTCGCGCCGCCGCACTGCCCCTTCCACTGGACATTGCATCTTCATTCTCTGGCCAAAAAATTGTAATGATCGCAGATCTGTGATCCTTGGGTCGATATCGCTACGTTCGTATTCCACGCTCAGCGAAACATCGATGTTTTGATGTGCTTAATATTTTGGCGTGAACGAACGCGTGGAGAATGTGCAAAGAATGAAATATAAAAGGGTTATGGACTATTTCAGGATTGATGGACATGCTTCGTTGTTCATCATCTTTGTGAATCAAGAACACAAGTAATTGGAAAATAAATATTTATTACACTTCATGGTTTTCTATCTCAAGACAAATGAGAAGAAATAATTTATTCGACCCATTGTTTTTCGATCCGCGAATTAATTCATTTAATTCGTGTTTGTCATGAAAATTCAACCAGGAAAAGAATCCACAAAGATAAATCCTACCTCAGGTTTGGATCGATCGTTGGAGAAGATTTCATTCATAAAGATCTATTTGGTGTTGACGAGGATCACACTTGCAGAAAGATGAGAAGAAGATGTTGTGTTCATCGATCTTCAATTCGCTTGGATCCGAGGATTCGTTGTTCTTCGTTCGTCATTCATCAACGAGGAGAGGATGATAGGAGAGGATGGGAGGGTTTACCATTGTTGGCCAAAATGAATTATGAGGCCAACCCCATCTAAACAAAGAATTTATAACCTCTTTCTAGGTTAAAATAAATAATTTAAATAACTAAATAAACAATTATTTAATTATTTAATTATTCTCTCATGATGGTGCATAAGTCAAACACCCGATGCAGACAAAGGTTATACCTTTCTTAGGGTAAAACCTATGTTCCAAGCTCATCGGTAGCCTCAGATTTTTCATCTGAGTCCCTGTTCTAGAGATATTTGGGTTTGAGCTATTAAATGAATAAATTAATTATTTAATTTATCCATTTAATACACCGCCAACGAGCGAGGGGTCCGAACATCCCGTGCTGACTTATTTTATGTTGCTCCTAAGAGAAACACTACGTTTTGGACCCAACCTTTGTCTCATATTTCTGATCTGATCAACCATTTATGTGATGTCCTGTTTTCTTTAGTTAACTGCATGTACGTAATATAAAAACAATTAACATTTTTATAAAATTAATTCTGGGAAAACTGAGCCTCAGAATTGCATGTCATCTCAGCACCCATGTCATGTCTCGTCCTCAGGGCCCATGCCGTGACTACCCCAAGCCCGCCTTCCATAGGCCAGGGGCTGGGACTAGCACCAAGGCGTAAATCCCAGTAAAAAGGGAAGGCATTGCCTTTGAAAAGTAAACAAACACCACAGAGTAAGCAAGCGGAAAAGTAAACACAAAGTAAAACAGAGTACAACTGAAAGTGAGGAAAAGTAAATGGGTCAGTATACAAACTCAAACTGAAAGTAAAGTACAACTCGAAAGGGAAAACAGCAACTGTAAAGTAAAAGCCGCTACACTGAGCTGTCCACTGGAAATCCCACCTGAAGGGTGGGTACAAATAGCTCCACTGCTCCTCGGGTTCCGTCGTCCGCTCCGAACACGTCACGCCCAGTGGTCCACCTCCAGGTACCGTCCTGCTCTGCAAGCCTCAGCCAAGATCAACGATGTCCGTCGTCTGCAACCAACACAACGTAGTGCGGGCATAGACCGTGCAGGGGTGAGTATAAGCTACTCAGTAGGGACCCCGAGACCCCCGAAGGTCTCCCAAAATCCACAAAAGATAAACCAAAAAGGATAGATACAAACACGAAGTAACAACCGACAATGCTTAGGTATATGCCCATACATATACCTAAGTCATCAATTCCAATACGCTCCAACCTCTGAGCCCAAGTACAACTCAGTCCACACAGGAAAGTATACGTATTCCACTCAGGAAAGCAAAACGAAATCCACACAAGATAGCACAACACAATACACACAGGAAAGCAACAGGATTCAGCTCACACAGGTATACTTCATCAAAAGACGATAAAGATGATCTCTGATCCATCTAAGTCATCAGACCCACGAATGATCGATAGGTAACTAACCCCCGCAAAGACCCACACAGGATCGGGCCCACACAGGACCTGTAGGCGATGGTTCACACAGGACCGCTGAGCGCAAGGACCCACCCAGGATCGGACCCACACCGGATCGGGCCCACACAGGACCTGTAGCACTGATCCACGTAGGATCGCTGAGTGCTGTAGTCGTCGTCGAATCCACCAAGGATCTCTGTATTGTCGTCGTCGCAGTCACAGTAGCAGTAGCAGTAGCAGTAGCAGTAGCAGTCACAGTCGCAGCCAGCACTAGGGTTCCCGCACACAGCAAGCTCGTTCGGGAGGGTCCGCTCCACGAGTCGAGAGGTTGATACATCAACTGTCACATAGTCCAGAGTTGATGTATCCAAAAGTTCTGTATCGCCAACAGAAACTCAACGCAACAGACGGTGCGTCGATCGGACGCCTGGTCTGAGAGTTATTGGCTTTTTCGTCCCAGGGGCCCGGTTGGTTTTTAAGGCAAAACCAACCCGACCATACTCCACCTGCGCCCAAACCTCGGGCGGAGTATTCCAAAAGATCCGTCTTACTAAGAGGAACACAACAAAGCTGACGGCACGTCAATCGGACGTCCGTAGCTCAAGATATGAGCGTTTCCGCTCCGAGGGCCCGGTTGGTTTCGTGTACGAACCAACCCGGCCGAACTCAAAGTATTCCTAAACTTTGAGTGCGATATACCGAATCGACCTTCTCGATCCAAGGATCGCATCTCCACTGACGGTTCGTCAATCGGAGGTTCGTAGCTCAAGTTATGGGAAAAAGACCGAAGTCGATTCGAAAACGGGGGGTCCGGGTCCGGGCCGACCCGGCCCGACCCCCCCCCCCCCCGGGTCGGCCCGAACCGGGTCAACCCGAACCGGGTCGACCCGGGTCCGACCCGGCCCGGCCGGCGGTGCGGCCCGGCGCGGCGGCGCGGCCTGGTCACCGCTCGGGTGCCACGGGCGGGGGGCAAAGCCCCCACTTTCCTGCTGGCGGCGCAGCTGAAAGCCGCGCCTTTGTCCAACGGCCCCCCTCGTGGGGGGCCTGCTTTTGAAAAAAAACGGGGTGGCGCTGCCCCCCCCCCCCCCCCCCTTGGTGTAACCGCGGCCCCCCCATTATGGGGGGCCGGTTTTGGCCAGCCGGGGGAATTAATTCCCCCGGTTCTTCTCCCTTCCGGCCGGCCCGTCCTGGCTGACCGGTCCTTCCTCAACGGGACTGGAAAGACCGGTCCCCTTTCCGGCTTCTGACACCGGCAGCCCGGCTGGTCGCCGGTCTTCCCGTTCCGCCGTGGCCCGAAACCGGCCGCGGCCTTCGTCGTTTGGCGCGATGCGATGGCATCGCGCCCCTCCGCCGCGGCCCTGCTCCGGCCGCAGCGCCTTTGGTTTCCTTCGACGCGGCGCGACGGCGTCGCGTTCAAGATAATCTTTCCACGGCGCGGCACGACGGCGCCGCTCAATATTTTCCGTGTGATTCCCGCGTGGTGCGACGACACCACGCCATCTCGTTCATCCTCAAGAAAATAATAATAATCAAGAACAAAGGAGGGGGAATTCGGCCGTGTTTGTGCGGTCCGACCCCCCTCTCGTTAGATGACAACCCTTAAATATTTATCCACAAGATTATCATGCTAGAGCCAAGAACGAGAGTAAATAAATAATCAACAACAAACCCCTACCTCAGTTTCAAGAATGATGATCGTCAACGACCCGCGGAAGACGCGTCGTGGTGGTCGGCGTCACGGAAGAAGGATGTTGATGTCGTGAAGCGAGGATTCAAAGTTCTTTGACGACGATTTCATCGTGGGAAACCGTCGGAGAAGAGATGACGCAGAAGAAGACGTCGTCGGTGTCGCGGGTATGGCGTCGCGGAAGACGATTCCCGAGAACGTGGCGTTCTTCGTTGATGTTCGAAGGTTCTTCGCGTTCTTCGTCAAAGTTTGAAGAAGAAGAAGAAGAACTCCAATTTCTCTCAAGGCGGCTAGAGAATTCTAACCCAAATAAAATAAGCTAAAGTCTTATTTTATTCACACACTTAACAATTTGAATTTCAAAGGTTTGAAATTCAAACAATTCAACTCCATTAATTAACAAAGTTGTCATGTTCATTAAAAGAGGAGTTTAAGGGAGTTTTAAAAAAAAGAAGGTGAAGAGTTATGCTTCGTGTGGGCCCCACCACACTTAATCCTCCCAAAGAAGGTTAAGTGGATGTGGGTCCCACCTCTAACTCCCTTTGGGATAAGTTAACCAACAAGTTAAAATAAAAATTTGTATTCCACAATTTTTATTTAACTTATTCTAAACTCCCAAAAACTAACTCTCAACACGCAATAAACGCAACCTCGGAAAAGGTATCCTTAAGAGAATATCGGTGTTGCTAGTTCATAGGTGCCCTCAGAATTTGATTCCGGGCACCGGTTCAAAAGTTAGAAATTCCTGCTCATTCGTTCACTAAACGTACCCAAGCCAAACTTCGGAAATTGATTTCGGGCACTCCGGGCCTCGGAATCAGGTGCCGTCAGAAACAGCGCTCTTGTAAAATTCCAAAGAAAATTAAGAAAAAAATTCCCTTTAATTTGACGGGTCTTTACATTACTCCCACCTTAGGGCTTTACGTCCCCGTAAAGATATATCAAAAACTAGGGAAACAAATGATGGTACTGAGCACGCATCTGAGCCTCCCGCTCCCATGTGCTCTCCTGGAGGTTTCCGTGCTGCCATCTGATGCGTACAAGAGGAATCGATCGCCCACATAGGACCCACTCCTGTTGATCCTCTATCTCCACCGGGACCTCCGTAAAAGTCGCCCCATCATCAACGTCAAGCTCCCCATGGTCAATGATGTGTGTCGGGTCGTGCACGTATCTCCTCAGCTGAGATATGTGGAAGATGTCGTGCACCCGGTGCAACTGAGGTGGTAGAGCCAGGCGATAAGCCACCTCGCCAATCCTGCTGAGGACCTGGAAGGGTCTGATGAAGCGTGGAGATAACTTGTCGCCTCGGCCAAATCTCTAAATACCACGTCGAGGTGAGACCCGCAAGAAGACGTGGTCTCCATCCTCGAACTCTAGTGGCCTCCGCCTCCTGTCAGCGTATGACTTCTGCCAGCTCTGAGATGTCCTCATCCGCTCCTGGATGACCTGGACCTTCTCTGTCGTGGCCTGGACCATCTCCAATCCCACAAGTGCAGACTCCCCAGGGTCTGTCCAGCACAAAGGAGATCTACAAGGTCGGTCGTACAACGCCTCGTACGGTGCCATCCCGATGGTTGAGTGGTAGCTGTTGTTGTACGCAAACTCCACCAAGGGTAGGTGGTCCTCCCAGCTACGACCAAATTCGAGGACACATGCGCGGAGCATGTCCTCGAGAGTCTGAATGGTCCTCTCCGTCTGACCATCTTTCTGAGGGTGAAAAGTTGTGCTCAGACGTAGCTGCGTCCCGAACGCCTCCTGTAACCCCTTCCAAAGCCGGGAAGTAAAGCGAGCATCTCGATCGGAGACGATAGATGATGGCACACCGTGGAGCCGCACAATCTCCTGAACATAGAGACGTCCCAAGCTCTCCACTGAGCTCTGCTCTCTGATGGGTAAGAAGTGTTCCGACTTGGAGAGTCGGTCAACAATCACCCAAATGGAGTCGTGACCTCTGGAAGTGCATGGAAGTACAGTCATGAAGTCCATAGATATGTCGTCCCACTTCTACTCTAGAACCTCCAAGGGTTGTACCAAGCCTGCTGGTACCTGATGCTCTACCTTCACCTGCTGGCAGATGAGGCATCGAGAAACGAACTCTGCTACAGCCTTCTTCATGCCCGGCCACCAGTGTTGTCACCTGAGATCCTAGTACATCTTCGCCACTCCAAGATGTACCGCCAAAGGAGAAGTGTGAAACTCTCTCAGAACCTCCTCTCATAAGGAGACTGGTACCATGGTACATCCTCTGAAAAGGATTTCGTGCTCTACTCCAAGGGAAAAACCATCAGGTGCATGTCCCAAGGATATCTGTGCACGCCGTGTCTCACAGTCATCATCCTCACACTGTGCCTCTCTGACCTGCTGCAGTAGTGGAGGGGTGACTGTGAGAGACTGGAGGAAGGCTGCTCCATCTCTATCCACGAAGGATATCTGCAAAGAGGCTAGCTGCTCCGTCGCCTCCTCAAGTAGCTGAATGCCCGACCTCCTGCTGAGGGCATCGGCTACTACGTTCCCCTTCCCAGGAGTATAGAATACCTCAAAGTCATAGTCCTGGAGGAACTCGAGCCATCGCCGATGTCTTAGGTTCAGGTCCTTCTGCGAGAAGATATACCTGATACTATGATGATCAGAAAAGACTATAAAGCGCTCGCCCATCAGGTAATGACGCCATGTCTTCAGAGCGAAGACCACTGCTGCTAACTCCAGGTCATGGGTAGCGTAGTTCTGCTCATGCGGCGTCAACTGACGTGATACATAGGCGATCACTGCCCGCTCCTGCATTAGAACACATCCGAGTCCGGTCCCTGATGCATCGCAGTAGACTACGTACCCTACTCCCTTCTCAGGCAACCTCAAGATAGGTGCGCTGGTCAATCTCTGTCTCAGCTCCTGGAAGCTCTGCTGACATCTGTCCGACCACACGAAGGGTTTCCCCTTCTTCGTCAAAGTTGTGAGTGGTGCAGCAACTCTAGAGAAGTCTGGCACGAATCTCCGATAGTATCCATCTAGTCCCAAGAAACTCTGAACCTCAGTCACGCTCCTGGGTGGCTCCCATGCTAACACAGCCTCGATCTTCGCAGGATCCACTGCAACTCCCTCCTCAGAGATAACGTGTCCCAAGAAGTGGACCTCACGTATCCAGAACTGGCACTTCGAGAGCTTACCATAAAGCTGCTGATCTCGGAGTGTGTCTAGTACAACTCACAAGTGATAGGCGTGCTCCTCCTTAGTCGTAGAGTAAATCAGAATGTTGTCGATGAAGACCACGACAAACCGATAAAGGTATGGCTGAAAGATCCTATTCATGAGGGCCATGAACACTGCTGGAGTATTGGTTATGCCGAAAGGCATAACCAAGAACTCATAGTGGCCATACCGACATCTGAAGGTCGTCTTCTGCACGTCCTCGTCTCTGACTCTGAGCTGATGATAGCCTGGCCTGAGGTATATCTTCGAGAACCACCGTGCTCCCTTGAGCTGATCAAAGAGGTCATCAATCCTCGGTAGCAGATACTTGTTCCTCACTGTCACTTGGTTCAGGCGACTATAGTCAATACAAATTTTCAAGCTCTCGTCCGCCTTCTTGGCGAACAATATCGGGGAAGCCCAGGGTGAAACACTGGGTCGGATGAACCCCTTGCCCTGTAAGTCCTCCAACTGTACCCGTAGCTCTCGAAGCTCGGCGGGGGCCATCCGATATGCTGGAGTGGATATTGGGGCTGTCCCGGGGTACAAGTCAATATAAAAGTCTACCTCTCTGCGAGGAGGTATCCCTGGAACGTCGTCGGGAAAAACGTCCGCAAACTGATCCACCACTGCAGGAAAACCAGGACTCTGCACGTCAACTGCTCCAAGGATGAGGCTAGCCAACTAATGAGTGATGGGTTGTCCTCTCCTCTGTGGAAGTCCATACTATGACGCAAAGGATCCCTTCTCGTCGGTGAAGGTGAACCTGCTCCCGTCGGTGCGTACAGATCGCACCTTGCGCCTAAAACAGTCAATCTGTGCATGGACCGTAGATAGCCAATCCATGCCCAAGATGACGTCGTAAGGCCTCGATGCTGCTACAAGAAGATCCCAGCCGAAGCTCTCGCCTCCTAGAGTAAGCTCACACTGCCGGCACCAGTGCGTAATCGTCGAGTCTGCTCCCGTAGGTGTCTCTAGCCGTAAGGATTGAGCCAACGGCTCTGTCGGAATCTCCGAGCTCCGAACAAGGGCAGCGACTATGAAAGAGTGACTCGCTCCTGTGTCTATAAGTACTGCATCAAGGGTGGAATAGACACAGATAGTACCTCGAATCATCTCGGGTGCACCGTGGTCGTAGGCCTCTGCTGCCTGGAGTTGTGCCTGTCTCTGCCCGCCTGCTACCTGTGGTCGGGGTGGACCTCCTGGTGGTGGTGGTGGCAGAGCCTCAAAACGTCGCCCACCACCTGCTGCTCGGCCAGCTCCTCTGCCTCGTCCGCCTCCTCCATACGGACCACCACGGTCGACCCTCTACCTCTGCCTCGGTGGTCCCTCAACCGTCTGCTGCTCCTCGGCACAGTGGGTCGGGCAGTCACGAGCCATGTGGCTCTGCCCGCCGCAGGAGTAGCATTGTCTGCCTCTCGAAAGACTGGCTCCGCGCTGTGTGCCCCGCACTGCTGAGCCAGTGTCCTGAGGTCGTCTGCCTGAAGGTCTGGTCTGCCTGGACCCCTGAGTCATCCATCGACTGCCTGCTACAGATGACTCTGCCACGTGCCGCCCTGTGGTGGGTCTCTGCGCTGGTGTAGACTCAGCAAGGAAACTCTCGATCAAAAGGGCCTACTCCAGTACTCCTGTCTGAGTTGGTATGCTGAGGGAGATCAGCGATGACCTGATCTCGTGTCTCAAACCCTGCTCGAAGGTCCAGGCCCGGAAGAATGGGTCATGTACCATGTCGGTCGAGTAGCGCGAGAGATCTGTAAATCTCGCCGAGTACTGAGCGACCGTCATGCTGCCCTGCCGCAGCTGAAGAAGCTCCTGGATACGCACCGCACGAAGGGTGGCTGGGACGAACTCTGAGCGGAAGAGGCTCTTGAAGTCCGTCCAAAGTAGAGATGCCTTATCATTCACCTGGAGCATCAAGCTCCACCATCGTCCCGCTGCTGCGTGCAGTAGGCTCGCAACGAGGATCACCATGAGGTCTGAAGGTGTCCTCACTAGCCTAAAAACTCTTACCACTGCCTCCAGACAGTCCTCTGCTGCCTGGGGGTCCATCTCCCCATGGAACCTAGGCGGTCGCTGGCACTGGAACTCATGCAGAGCTCCAAGGCGACGTGAATCATCAGCGGCTGGTGCTGGAAGCATCGGTGGCTCGGCGGGTAGTGCTACCGCTGGTGCCACTGCTGACCAAGGGCCCTGCACTGAGGCCTCGTCTCTCGGTGGGTTGTCGTCACGCTCGACTCTCGGAACCCTAGTTGGCTATCGTCGTGGGGCCATCCTGAAAAGGAAACAGGTGCGCCACGGTCAGAACAGTATACCTGGTGAGCTAATATAAAGTAATCACAAAGAAAACTTTGAAACACACATGCAATCAATGTTTTCGTGCATTAAGTCGGAAATCAGTAGTCAGGGTCTTGGTGTACGGATACGTCGGCCGCCGCACCAACACTGGACTCCCTGGACTGATAACCAAACTCAATAGGCTAAACATTATTGCTTCACATAGAAAAGATCAGAGTTCGCGGTAGAACCAAACTCCTCTGATACCAATTTGTCACGTCCCGTCCTCAGGCCCCGTGTCGTGACTACCCCAAGCCCGCCTTCCATAGGCCAGGGGCTGGTGACTAGCACCAAGGCGTAAATCCCAGTAAAAAGGGAAGGCATTGCCTTGGAAAAGTAAACAAACACCACCGAGTAAGAAAGCGGAAAAGTAAAAACTAAGTAAAACAGAGTACAACTGAAAGTGCGGAAAAGTAAATGGGCCAGTATACAAACCCAAACTGAAAGTAAAGTACAACTCGAAAGAGAAAACAACAACTGTAAAGTAAAAGCCGCTACACCGAGCTGTCCATTGGAAATCCCACCTGAAGGGTGGGTACAGATAGCTCCACTGCTCCTCGGGTTCCGTCGTCCGCTCCTAACACGTCACGCCCAGTGGTCCACCTCCAGGTACCGTCCTGCTCTGCAAGCCTCAGCCAAGATCAACGTTGTCCGTCGTCTGCAACCAACACAACGTAGTGCGGGCATAGCCCGTGCAGGGGTGAGTATAAGCTACTCAGTAGGGACACCGAGACCCTCGAAGGTCTCCCAAAATCCACAAAGGATAAACCACAAAGGATAGATACAAACACGAAGTAACAACCAACACTGCTTAGGTATATGCCCATACATATACCTAAGTCATCAATTCCAATACGCTCCAACCACCGAGCCCAAGTACAACTCAGTCCACACAAGAAAGTATATGTATTCCACTCAGGAAAGCAAAACGAAATCCACACAGGATAGCACAACACAATCCACACAGTAAAGCAACAGGATTCAGCTCACACAGGTATACTTCATCGAAAGACGATAAAGATGATCTCTGATCCATCTAAGTCGTCGGACCCACGAAGGATCGATAGGTAACTAACCCCCGCAAAGACCCACACAGGATCGGGCTCACACAGGACCTGTAGGCACTGGTTCACACAGGACCGCTGAGCGCAAGGACCCACACAGGATCGGACCCACATGGGATCAGGCCCACACAGGACCTGTAGCACTGATCCACGTAGGATCACTGAGTGCTGTAGTCATCGTCGAATCCACCAAGGATCTCTGTACTGTCGTCATCACAGTCACAGTAGCAGTAGCAGTAGCAGTCACACTCGCAGCCAGCACTAGGGTTCCCGCACACAGCAAGCTCGTTCGGGAGGGTCCGCTCCGCGAGCTGAGAGGCTGATACATCAACTGTCACATAGTCCAGAGTTGATGTATCCAAAAGTTCCGTATCGCCAACAGGAACTCAACGCAACAGACGGCGCGTCGATCGGACGCCCGGTCTGAGAGTTATTGGCTTTTTCGTCCCAGGGGCCCGGTTGGTTTTTAAGGCAAAACCAACCCAATCGTACTCCACCTGTGCCCAAACCTCGGGCGGAGTATGCCAAAAGATCTGTCTCACTAAGAGGAACACAAGAAAGCTGACGGCACGTCAATCGGACGTCCGTAGCTCAAGATATGAGCGTTTCTGCTCCGAGGGCCCGGTTGGTTTCGTGTACGAACCAACCCGGCCGAACACAAAGTATTCTGAAACTTTGAGTGCAATATACCGAATCGATCGTCTCGATCCAAGTATTGCATCGCCGCTGACGGTTCGTCAATCGGAGGTCCGTGGCTCAAGTTATGGGAAAAAGACCGAAGTCGATTCGAAAACGGGGGGTCCGGGTCCAGGCCGACCCGGCCCGACCCCACCCCCCCCCCCCCCCGGGTCGGTACGAACCGGGTCGACCCGGCCCGGCCGGCGGCGCGGCCCGGCGCAACGGCGCGGTCCGGCATGGCGGCGCGGCCCGGCGCGGCGGCGCGGTCCGGCACGGCGGCGCGGCCTGGGCGCCGCTCGGGTGCCACGCGCGGGGGGCAAAGCCCCCGCTTTCCTGCTGGCGGCGCGGCTGAAAGTCGCACCTTTGTCCAACGCCCCCCCCCCCCCCCACGTCGGGGCCTGCTTTTGAAAAAAAACGGGGGGGCGCTGCCCCCCCCCCCTCCCTTGGTGTAACCGCGGCGCCCCCATTATGGGGGGCCGGTTTTGGCCAGCCGGGGGAATTAATTCCCCCGGTTCTTCTCCCTTCCGGTCGGCCCGTCCTGGCCAGCCGGTCCTTCCTCAACGGGACTGACAAGACCGGTCCCCTTTCCGGCTTCCGACACCGGCGGCCCGGCTGGCCGCCGGTCTTCCCGTTCCGCCGCGGCCCGGAACCGGCCGCGGCCTTCGTCGTCTGGCGCGATGTGAGGGCATCGCGCCCCTCCGCCGCGGCCCCGCTCCAGCCGCGGCGCCTTTGGTTTCCTTCGATGCAGCGCGACGGCATCGCGTTGAAGATAATCTTTCCACGGCGCGGTGCGACGGCGCCACACAATATTTACCGTGTGATTCTCGCGTGGTGCGACGGCACCACGCCATCTCGTTCATCCTCAAGAAAATAATAATAATCAAGAACAAAGGAGGGGGAATTCGGCCGTGTTTGTGCGGTCCGAACCCCCTCTCGTTAGATGATAACCCTTAAATATTTATCCACAAGATTATCATTCTAGAACCAAGAACGAGAGTAAATAAATAATCAACAACAAACCCCTACCTCGGTTTCAAGAATGATGATCGTCAACGACCCGCGGAAGACGCATCGCGGTGGTCGGCGTCACGGAAGAAGGACATCGATGTCGTGAAGCGAGGATTCGAAGTTCTTTGATGACGATTTCATCGCGGGAAATCGTCGCGGAAGAGATGACGCGGAAGAAGACGTCGTCATTGTCACGGGTATGGCATCACGGAAGACGATCCCCGAGAACGTGGCGTTCTTCGTCGATGTTCGAAGGTTCTTCGCGTTCTTCGTCAAAGTTTGAAGAAGAAGAAGAAGAAGAAGAACTCCAATTTCTCTCAAGGCGGCTAGAGAATTCTAACCCAAATAAAATAGGCTAAAGTCTTATTTTATTCACACACATAACAATTTGAATTTCAAAGGTTTGAAATTCAAACAATTCAACTCCATTAATTAACGAAGTTGTCATGCTCATTAAAAGAGGAGTTTAAGGGAGTTTTAAAAAAAGAAGGTGAAGAGTTATGCTTCGTGTGGGCCCCACCACACTTAATACTCCCAAGGGAGGTTAAGTGGATGTGGGTCCCACCTCTAACTCCCTTTTGGAGAAGTTAACCAACAAGTTAAAATAAAAATTTGTATTCCACAATTTTTATTTAACTTATTCTAAACTCCCAAAAACTAACTCTCAACACGCAATAAACACAACCTCGGAAAAGGTCTCCTTAAGAGAATATTGGCGCTGCGAGTTCATCGGTGCCCTCAGAATTTGATTCCGGGCACTAGTTCAAAAGTTAGAAATTCCCGCCCGTTCGTTCACTGAACGTACCCGATCCAAACATCGGAAATTTATTCCGGGCACTTCGGGCCTCGGAATCAGGTGCCGTCAGAAACCGCGCTCTTGTAAAATTACAAATAAAATTAAGAAAAAATTTACCTTGAATTTTACGGGTCTTTACATTCCCAGCTTTGGAAATATTAATAGAAATATTTCAAAGTCTTATTATGCCAAAAACCATGTATCTAAATTATTCCCTCCTTCAAGCTTTTCATCCTAGAAATGAAAAACCTGGAGAAACAACTTGGGATACCGAGCCCGCACTTAGCTCTCCCGCTCCTAGGGATACCTCTACGTTTCTATGCTACCAAAGAACGTGGACCAAAGGGGTGGTCCACCCACATAAGGCTTTCTCCAGCTGATGATGTGTGTAGGAACACACACATTTCTTCTTAATTGCAACACGTGTAAGGTGTCGTATACCCACTCCAAATATTTTTGGATAAGGCAAGGCAATATGCAACCTTGTCATCTCCTTCCACAGTCTCAAATGACTTGATAGAACTCGGGGGAAAGATTTCCTCCCCGACTGAACCTCTACATCACATGTCACAACTGGAATCACTGTGTGTCAGTAGGACAAAGTATCGGGATTCCCTCCTTCAGAATATCCATATGGTGAAACACCTAAGGATATTTGATCACACAGTATTTCACAGTCGATGAATCGCAACCAATAATCTCTTACACGCTTGAGAAGAGAAGGAGTCAACATCGTCGACTGAATAAAAGTTTTAACCTCCTGTTCCACCAGGTTCAGGTATAAGGAAGTTAACTTCTCTGAAACCTCCCGCACCAGATGAGTCTGGAACTTCACACACTTCTCGCTACGGGAATTTTCTACATAACCGAACCTTTATTGCAAAAGTCTACACGATTCTTCAACTGTGCTTTCGCTGCAATGAATGGGTCCCATATGACCGCGTGATTGTGACTGGTCATGATAACATCTCCTACGTTGAGATATCATTGTCTGGAGTCTTCTGGATGTAGTAGATGTCTCAGCTCTATTATGCACACTATCACAACCAGCTGTATGGCGTGACAGGAAGCTCTATACCATCAGTGCTTACTCCAGTACGTCAACATAGGTGGGGATGAACAAGAGAACTATGATAGCATAGATCTCTCTACAGAGTCCCTGCTCGAATGTATGTTATCAGAAACAACTGTTATAGACTAGTGGACCACCAACTCTAGCCAAACCTCTACTGTCCGAGGGTCTGGCTTACTACAGAACCTCAGTGGACTCTGGTGTTGGAACTCATGAAGTGTGATCAACCTGCACACATCCTCATCCTGCTTAGCTGGGGTTTTCTTCTTCTCAACAGGTAGGGGTGTTGTTACCTGCCCACCTAGAGAAAGGGGTTCGCAAGATGGGTCCTGAACTGAGCTCTCGTCGCTCACAGAACCGTTGTCACAAACCGTAGCTAGTATCCTGGATGGCTGTCATCGCGGAGACATCCTGAATTTTATAAAGGAGTACCACAGTCAGATGATCATATCTATATATATCAACAACGATGGAGAGATGACTCGAGATGGATAGTCATAGACTCAATCCTATATGATGCATGTACCAATGTTCCCTGTAATAGGTGTCTCAGGGTGTCGAGTCGACAAGTGGGTAATCAGGGTCCTGGTGAATGGATATGTCGGTCGCCCGCACCGTCACTGGACTCCCTGGCATGAGAGCCGCTCTAGAGACACATCGACATGGTTTCCCTAAACCCAAGCAAGTCCATTTTAGGAAAACGTCTAAACAACTTCCCAAGGGTAGAACTACCTCTTATACCACTCTGTCATGACCCGAATCATACTAGGGCTCGAGCCGCAACTACCCCAAGCCTGCCTCCGTAGGCCATGGGCAGGCGACTAGCGCCGAAGGCACAAAAAAACTCAGGGAGGCCTTTTCCTAAGAACCTGTCCACACACACGCAGCCAACTCTATGAAAAAGTGCAGAGAAAAAGAGTAAAGGAAGGTTCCATAATAATATAAAAAGGGAACCAAACAAAAATTCATCGACCTCTAACAGTACAAGTACAAGAACAGTAAATCTGAAAGGGAAAGGGCCAAAAATAAACACCCAACTAGAGAAATGTCACAACCCGGCAACAGGTTAAAAAGTAAAATAGCTAGAAGAGTCTCACTCCTGAATCCCTAGCTACGACCACCGCATGCGGTCCGAGCACCCCGTATCCCGAAGCTCCTCTGATGTCACGGTCAACTTCTCTGTCGTCTGCAATGGAACGCAAAATGCGGGCAAATCCCAAGCATGGGTGAGTATAATAATACTCAGTAGGATGCCCCGAAGGCTTGAGGGAGCAACAAGAGATGCACTGAAGATGATAGCAGTATGAGAGAACAAGGTACAACAAGAGTGAATAAAATAAGTACAGATCCACCCAATAATAGATATGATCACTCAAAGAAACCCAAACGATAGAGTAAGGGGGATCTTCATCTCACAGCTCACACCAGGCATATGCCCATACATATACCCAGGGAAACCAGATATACGCGTAACTCGGACCCATAGTCTAGAGACAAGTTACACAACTACATACCCATGCTAGGGATCCGGTTTGAAGATTTCCACTAAGTACTCATTTCGGGAGAACACACTCCACAATTCCGGTAGCTCTGATGACGTCCATCCGAGAAGTATTGTTCGTCGGGAAACGTAACGAGAGGTAGTTACACTCATTACAGGAGATACACTCCTGAGTGGGAAGATCACGATAGATAGAAGCAATCATTACGAGAGACACACTCCTGAGTGGGAAAGATCACGATACATAGATGAGGATCACTGTCAGGGCCATGGCAGATACCGCGACTCATCTAGATTCCCCAGCTAGGTAGAGGATCAACACCCAGTAGAGTTGGTCATGTTGATGCCTAACTATACCTAGGGTCAGGAATTGATAGAGGATCTCACTTCGGGCCTCTCAGAGGGATGCCGACTCTATCATAGAAAATCATTCTGAAGGGATCATACTCCTATAGAAGGAAACGATGTCTGACCTTCAGGGAAATGAGAAGAAGGGGCACTAACCCAAACGAAAGATATTCAAGATATGATGGGAAAGATGATCAAGCCATGTACTGAAAAGTACACCGCGTGTAGAAAGGTTACATGTCGTGTCCTATGACCCTGGGTACTACTCGTGTACAACGGCCTGTGTCACAAGGATGGTCCTGTAAAACATAACTTCACAACATGTAGAAAGGATCGCCCATGTTGTCAAAGTATCAGGGGTCTGCCACATGTATGATGGACATGTGCTTGTACATGGTCTCAACCCATGTACTCCAACCCGTGAAAATCGGTACACAGGGTGACCCGCGTTACTGGCCTCGCTTGGTCGTGTGGTGGATTACCGACTCCGAAGATAGGAAAAACATCTCAGAGGAAAATGAACCCACACTCGTGAGGTGGGGAGTCCCGTCTCTACTGGAGAAGAGGAGTAAGGAATGCTCGCGCCTTGAGTCATCAAGGGAATAGTAATATTGGATCTCACCAAAATAAACTCCTTGGTTCTACTCCCCAGGTTATCGGTGATAACTCAACTTCCACAAAGTTTCAGAAGGGGGAAACCTGGAGGACCGCCATGTAATAAGGGTTCCAACACAACAGACGGTGCGTCAATTGGACACACAGTCTGTAAGTTATAGGCATTTTAGTGCCGAGGGCCCGGTTGGATTCATGTTCAATCCAACTCGGTTGTACTTCAAATGACACTGGTTAACCAAACCGGTCACACCATTGTGATCCATATAGAAAAACACACGAGATGGACAACCCATTTGTCCAAAACGGATAGCTGGGGAAAAAGTTTCATTTCACTGCAACACGCGCGAACCGGGCCTCATGGGGCCCATGCCTCGACCTCAACATAAATATCAATAATTGGTCTTGAAACATCCTTCTTAATTTCAGGGTCGCAACGTCACAGACGGTTCGTCATTCTGACACCGTATGAGGGAGATATGTCGGATACAAGATCCAGTGATAATAATAATATTATTATTATTCGGGGTTTCGTGGACCCGATACATGAACCAGAAATTAGCACCCAAAATTAGACTTGAATCGACCGTCTTAAAGACACGGTCACGTCGCCACTGACAGAAATTCAATGGAACGTCGCACGCAAGAGTTATAGCAAGTCGAAGATTTAATAATAATATTAAATCTTTTATTTTCCAAGCACTTCAGGCACCTGATCCAAAAACCTCAAAAAGAAATCAAATATTAGACTCGGAATGTCCATCTCGTAATCTGGGTCACACTACCGCAGACAGTTCGTGAAACCAAGGTCGCACGAAGGAGTTCGGGACAAAAAAAGTGTTTTAACATCAAAAGTAATAATATCATTATTATATTAATTTTTTTAATTGATTTCATTGAAGTACCCCATGTCATGCACCACCCTTTGGTGCACCTCACTTCCCTTTCACGACCTTCCTTCTTCATGCATGGCCAACATGACCTTCTCTCTTTTTTCTTTTTCATTTAATCTTATATTTTATTTTATATCATCATTAATATATTTTTCATCTTCTCTCTCCAATCTTCATTCTCCTTCCCCAATTTCTTTTTATTTATTTTGAATTTATTTTATTTCTTTTCAAAACATCTTCTCTATCTAATTTATTCTAAATCCCATGAAAATTCACTCTCACGATTTCTTCTCCTCCAAACCTGCGGGCTGCCTCCTCCGCTGAATATTCCGCCTCCGGACTTCTGTTGTCCCATCCTCCCACTCGCGTCACCTCACCGCCCAATCCACTGGACATTTCTGCTTCATTCTCTAGCCAAAAAATTGTAACGATCACAGATCTGTGATCCTTGGATCAAGATTGCAGCGTTCGTATTCCGCGCTCAGTGAAACATCGATGTTTTGACGTGCTTAATTATTTGGCGCGAACAAACTCATAGAGAATGTGCGAAGAATGAAATATAAAACGTTCATGGACTATTTCCGGATTGATGGCCATGTTTGGTTGGTCAACATCTTTGAGAATCAAGAACACAATTAATTAGAAAATAAATATTTATCACACTTCAAGATTTTGAATCTCAAGATAAATGAGAAAAAATAATTTATTCAGCCCATTGTTTTTCGATCCACGAATTAATTCATTTAATTCACGTTCGTCATGAAAATTCAACAGGGTAAGGAATCCACAATGATAAATCCTACCTCAGGTTTGGATCAATCGTTAGAGAAGATCACATTCATCAAGATCCGTTCGGTGTTGATGAGGATCGCACTTGCACATAGATGAGAAGAAGATGTTGTGTTCGTCGATCTTCGATTCTCTTGGATCTGAGGCTTCTTTGTTCTTCATCTTTCATTCATCTATGAGGAGAGGAGGAGAGGAGAGGAATGGAGGGTTTACCATCGTTGGGAAAACTGAATTATGAGGCCAACCCCCTCTAAATAGAGAATTTATAACCTCTCTATAGGTTAAAAGAAATAAATTAAATAACTAAATACACAATTATTTAATTATTTAATTATTCTCTCGTGATGGCGCATAAGACAAACACCCGATGCAGACAAAGGTTATACCTTTCATAGGGTAAAACCTACGTTCCGAGATCATCGGTGGCCTCAGATTTTTCATCTAATTCCATGTTCTTGAGATATTTGGGTTTGAGATATTAAATGAATAAATTAATTATTTAATTTATCCATTTAATACACCACCATGAAGCGAGGGGTCCGAACATCCCACGCAGACTTATTTTATGTCGTTCCTAGGGGAAACATTGCGTTCCGGAACCAACCGTGGTATCATATTTCTAATCTGATCAACCATTTATGATATATCCAGTTTTCATTAGTTAACCACGTGTGCGTAATATAAAAACACTTAACATTTTTATAAAATTAATTCTGGGAAAACTGAGCCTCATAATTGCACGTCGTCTCATCGCCCAGCTTTGGAAATATTCATAGAAATATTTCAAAGTCTTATTAGGCCAAAAAACGGGCCTCTACAGACTGGTTGTTAAATAAACCAAAAATTTTATTCCATTTTAAATAAATATAATTTATTATTGAATACAGCATATGATAATATAAATTTATTTCATACATAATGATATTTTGACATAATCTATGAATTATAGGATTTACCGATAGATTTGAAAGTGAGTTAATAAATACTTTAGCTCATGTTAAAATTCTATAAAACATTAATCAAACAACTATATAATTGTTTTCAACATGTTATAAATTTATAAATGAACAATATTATTATTTATAAAATCATATATGATCTATTTATAAAATATTACAATCCTATCATTATTAATATTTTATTATTTTCATGGTTTCAGGTGCCGGTAGCCAAGTTTTATCATAAATACTTTGTCATAAATGTCTGTCATATTTTTCATAGAATATAGATCCATCATCTCTTGAATTATTTTAATGTTATAAATACAATATTTAATCATTATGTTCACACCTATATCCATTAATTAATATTTATAATTGAAAATTTAAGACATCATGTCATGGATACGATATGACATATGTATGCACGAGCGACAATATCATTCCATTAATGGGTGAAAGGGTAAAGAAGTTTCTGATATATTAGTTTAAGATAAATAATATGATTTAATATATATCATATATAATTATCATTTCCATCATTATATTCATCAATGTAAATTGATGATGGAAAAATTACAATCCTCTTTGTGGATATGGTAAGCCATATGTGCACACACATGATACCTTTTTTATGGGTTGAATTAAAGGTGGTATATCATAGTAACATAATTAGAAAAAAAATTATACATTAGATATTCTTTTGTATAAAAAATGAGAATATAATGTAGAATAAAAAGTAATTTTAAAAGAGTTGATAAAAAATGAAACATCTTTTATTAAGGAGCTCCATTATAACTACTCTTAAGTGACCTATGGTAAATATTAGTGAAGGAAAATAACCAATATAACCTGGATACGGGTTTTAGGAATAGAAATGGGATATTTTTGGTCAAGGTATATGGATCAATTTGGTGTAATATGTGGTGGAAGTGGTTCCCTATTAAAATTGAGATGAGAGGTACTTTAGAAATTTACCAAAATAATATTAAAATATAAATTAATTTCAAATTTAAAATGGATCTATAATTATTAATTTAGAATATTAGTTGATTATGGATTTAAATTCACTCATTAAATGTAATTCAGATATGGTTTGATTAAATTTATACCATTACTTATTTTCATCATCCCCTATTCAACCTCTTTAACCCCTACCATGAAAATAATAATTTTTACTCAGTGAGGGTTAATATATTTATTTTGAAATGAAAAATAGTGAATAAAGGAATTATATTTGATATTTTAAATTATATAAAAACAATTATGTTGAAATAAATATTTTTCAAGATTTTTATATTATTTAATAATTATTATTTACAATAAAACATTAATAATGTCAATTTTATGAACTTTCAATTACATTTATTTTAATAATATCAATATAGAACATAGAATTATATACTAGTATTTTATTACATACATTTATTATCAATTTAATCTATTAAATAAATTTAACTCATTAAATAACTAAAATTATATTTATTTTAATATATTTGAGGTCATATATTTTAATATTTATGTAGTAAAATAACTACTCTATCTGTGTTGTGCAAACATTTAAGGTAATTTTTTATTCACTAAAAATATTATTCATAAATAAAAATGAGGAATTTATTTCATTGAATTTCAAAATTATATTCATTTTCGAAGTTATTATCTAGATGACTCCATATAAAAGAGTTAAATTTTATTAAAATCATGAATGTAACATATTTGGATTTTTTTTAAATAAAATACTATCTAGGTCATAACATCATTCAAATTTCCATTAATTATCATAGAAGGAATAATTAATTATTATGGTTAAAAATATATCATCCAATAAAATATGGTCATGTTTTAGTGTCATTTTCTATTACTTTTTATTTTAATTATAACATATATTACTCAATTTACCCATTACCATGGTATGAAAAATTACCAAGGTTACAATTCATTTTGGCTAAAAATAAAAGGGATATATTTAATAAATTTAAACAATCTATAAAAAATTATAAATTCCATTTTTAAAAATTCAAAACACATATGTTTCAAAATTTCATTTGATATAAATTCCACAAAAGAATCCAAAAATAGTTTTCATTGTAAATGAATTTTCAAACCTAATAATATCAATATATAAAAATAGATTATAATTATGTTAACAATTAAAAAAATTATATTATTTTTAAATAAGAATTTCTAAGGTCAAAAATATATCAAAATAAAATCATAAATATTCTTTTAATTATAACACATTTTACAATTTTACAAAAAAAAATAGGTTATTTTCCCTATTCACTAGAAAATATATATTGATAGAAAAATACAAAAAATCAACAAAATATAAGTTTAATATGATTATTTTAAAATGATATTAGTTTTTGAAAATTATTTATTAAACAAAATTTAGAAATTGAATACTATATGTTCTCGTAAAAATTAAGAAAACCATTTTTGATGAAAGTTTATTATTTTTGAATAATAAAATGATTTTATGAGAAATTAGGTGCATATTAATAAATCATCCAAAACTGCACTAAAAATGAGTTTGAGAATTATTTATTTCATATTGTGGATAATAAAATTCATTTCTAAAAATATAATGACTTGGTTTTAAGGATCACATAATAATATTTTATTGTTAATTTATGGATGGTGTTGCGTGTAATGTATGTTATTGAGGATGTTGAATTTAAAAAGTGACACATAGTAAAAACGTGAGGTGTTACATTCTAACCTCCATTAATAAGTTTCATCTTATCGATTTAAAATTCCTATTATAAATTAAATTACTAATATCTAAAAAAATTATGGGGGAATAAACATCATAAAAACGGTTAATAAAACTTCTTCTTATAGAGAGGGAATAGAAAATTTAAAGTACAACTGAATACTAGGATTATAGATATGAGTAATTTAGTGGGAATTGTAAATATATATAGGGAATAGAAATATAACAATAATGTTTTGATATAGAGTAATATAAAAAATTATCATGAGAAAGTAAACCATCAAAAAACCATAATCTTATGATCTATTAAAATACTATTGATTTCATTGAATGAAATGTGAATGTATACAATTTTTGTCTAAATACATTTCATACAGTCGAGATATTATTTCTCAATATAGATAAATAACGTAAAAAATTATAATACTTTGTTATATTCCACATAATATGAATTATCCAATCCATTAGATCTTCTTGAAACTATTTATACATTATTTAATAAACCTAGAGATGATAATTCAAAAAACAATTTATACCTAAAATAAGTTCACAAAAATATCCACAAGTCATTCTTTCCACATTAAAATACTTAACATAATTAAAATGATTATCTCACATTATCTAGTATAATAACTTATCCTCTAACCAAAAGAAAATAAATAAAACTTCAACTGAATACATTTCATAAGTGGAAAATCTTCTGACATATCCAAAATACAAATATCCATATTCGGAGTCCAAAAATATTGAATGATGGTCACTAAATTCTAAAAAATAAACTTAACATTACATTCTCATAATAGAATCATGTAGATATTAATGTCATGTAACAAATATATGATTCCCATTATCACAATAAACCCTTAATGAAAAAACTAATTCCTCCAAAAATTAAATCCCTAGTTGTTGAACATATTCCATAAATAAAAACATGTATCTAATGAATCAAAGATAACATTAACAATCAAATAAAAAACAAACTTCATTATCACCAATATTTTCCCATAAACATATATTTTTATTTATTGTGTTAACATCTAGCACATATTAATGTTTTCTTCCCCAATACATATTTTTTTGGAAAATATTAACTAGACAGAGAATCACCTATCTTAGTTACTAGTACTATTCTTTACAATCTTTTAAATCCCCAATGAAATAGTATCATAATAAATTACTTATATTTTCTTGTGATTTATAAATTATAATTCCTAAAAAAAATTTGGAAAATATTTTTTTGATATAAATACATAATTGAACTATATATATATCAGTAACATAACCTTTATCATGACCATTTAGTGTCTTCTATGGTATATTACCATAACTCTTGGGGGATTTATTTTCATACATTCATATATCCTTATTGTGTAAGTATTTAAATTTTAAAATTCATTCTTACACATTAAATAAATTGGATGGTTTATTCTTTCCTCGAAAATAAAATAAACACATTTTTCTTTTAAGAATGTACAAAGGTAATTCCTTCCACAAGTATCACATGTTTGAAAATTGATTCTTCTATTCTCTATAATGTCCATTATTTTCTCTACCATTCTATCCTTTTCATTCATCCCTTTGAAGTTATAATTCATAAAATATATCATTTTCCATTCATAAAGCATGATACTATATCCAGATGATGAAATTTTTTTACTCGAGTTTCTTTAGAAGGATTAGCTTATGACACTCAAAGAAATGATAAATAATGATCTTTGGATTATGTGAATTTTTTATTCTAATTCGATAGTCTTGGATTAATTTATAAATAATTTTATACCCTATATTATATCATATCATTATAATGTTTTATCCCAAATCTTTAGGGGGTATTTTATAATTATACTCAATGTCTTTCATGTGGTTATGTTCCTTAATCTTTGTCTTCCTAAATCTAGTTCTCAAGGATTATACCAAACATGCACTGATACCAAATGTAGAAACCCTAACTCTATTATCTAGATCTGATGGTTACTTTATTTTGATGACATAATATACATGGAGGCATATCCAAAATTATTGAATTGTTTAGTAGTATTGGTGGACTAGATATATAATTAATGTTCACATTACATTTCAAACAAAAAATACTCAAATTTATTTTCTTCAGGAAGACCATTTATATACATAGTGTAACCATACATATCCATCATATGAAGTTTCATATTATCATGTGGAATAGAAAATTATATGAAAGGGGGACCTCAAAATCTCTATAAGGGTTATGTACGTTGGGAGCTTTCAATAACAAATAGGATTAATCTATATGGTAATGTAAATCAATGGATAAAAATTCAATTTAAATAACACGACAGTCCTAATAATATATAGAATAATGAATATAAAATGTAAAGAATTAAAAAAATTAAATTTAAAAAACATTACTATCTTGATAAGATAATGTATAATAAATATGTAATGATAAATAAGTGATCATTTTTTACTAAAATAATAACTGAGAATGAAATGTATCAATAGATAATATCATTGTGAAAATATCTTGTAAAATAATAATAAATCTAATGAACTAAATTCCTAATTTTAAAACATCATTTTTTATAGGTACAATAAATTTTTACCATACATACCATTTCCAAGAGGTTTCATTATATAGGTAAATCCATGTTTAATTATAGCTTTCTGATTCACCTAATGAGACTATTGATGCATCAACAGGTCGTCATCAATCGAACCTGACCCATGTCTTGCATGTCCAAAGAAACCATCATATATCAAAAATATATATTTAATTCATGAATAAATATTGGAAACAACACAAGGTTTTAAAAAAATAATCAAAATACAATAATTTTTTTTATTAGATATTTATAACTAGCCCTTAAACAAAATTTTAATTCTTCTATGTTTTGAATTTTGAAGAACGGTCATCTACAATTGTGTTCATAAGTTATTTGGAGTCTAATGGAACCAACATTTTTTAGTGAATAATAACATACCCTTATGAATATTAATATGACCCTAATGAATAGTAAATTAAATTATTATTTTATTTTCATAAGGCTTTAAGATAATGATATCTTGGTTCTGTTTTCAATGTGATCTAAAAATAGTTATAGAATTAAAATTGTTAATTTATGAATTTAATATGATTTTATTTAAAAATGAAATTAAAAATTATTTGAAAATTATTTCCAAAAAATGGAGTTCATTTTTGAATTATACACATTGAAAAATGGGAAGGGTGAATTTGTGTGATTTTTCTAAAATTCTCGAATTTTTGGTGAATAGTGAAATATTGTAAAATAGTGTATATTCAAATAATCAGTAAAATACACTATTTATGACCTCATAAGTGATGTAAGGAAACATGTTTCAAACTGATAGGCTGTTATTACTATTTAGGATCAAATTAATTATGACTATTAATAGTATTGAGCATATATATTATAATAATGGTTAATATAATGTTAAATACTTCGTCTCCTCCATTATAAATACCACCATCATCCCCCTCTTCCTCCCACACCTCTCAAGACTTTATAATTTTCTATATTATTCCCAATATTCCTCCCAAGACTCTTCCCCACGTCCAAGATTAACTAGTCTCACCAAAAGGCCTAAACTGAATGCCCTAAAAATGATCTAAAGGAGAAGTGATCAAGAGGTAAACATCATCATTCTTTAAATTCTTTTTATTCATTTTATGTTACTATTTTTATTGTCCATTGGATTATTTTTTTATATGTAATTCTATATCCCCCTTATAGCCTACATTATGTATTAATGATGAGATACCCCTTTTTTCTCATCAAAAATATTTTATGAAATTTTAAGCAACATTGTTAGGCTGCCAAATTTTCGTAATGGATTTTCAAACTTTTCTTTTATTTCGAGATTCTCGTATTCTCTTGTTATTTCCTCACCTCATCTTATCATGGAGGAATTAATTATATAGTATCTTAAAAATTTGGGATTTCATCCTGTTTATGCAATACACACCATTACATTTCTTCTCCTCTCCAACTTATTCAAGAAATTAAAACATTGTTCGTGATGTGTCGATTTACCAAAATCATGGATGATGTCATTTCAATTTATATTAATTATTTCAAGTCTTGTCATGAAACCATTTTTATGGATGATCCAATTTATTATTTATTTATTATATCATATATAATGTTGTCTAATCATTTTGTACACATGTGATTAATTTATAATACAAAACGAGTTAATTACGATCGAAGAATCGCCAAAATGACTTAAACAAATATCAATAATTTTTTAACTAATGAATCATCTTCATTTCAGAATTAAAAATGATAAATTATAAATTTATGGCTATAGAAAAATATAAATACCATTCCATTCATATAAATTAGTTTCACTCCCAATTTACAATAATATCCATCATGAACTGATCATGGAAACCATGTAAAGAACGCACCCAAAACAATGTAGATAACAAAATATTACTAATAAATGTATCGAATGATGTTATAAAATGATCATATTAGGTTTCATTAACTGAATATGTTTCATTAATATATTAATAACACTCTTTTAACCATTATATAAGAGTTTTAAAATATTTTTATGTATAAAGATGCCAAGGTACTAGAATTCTTAATATAATTTCCATTATTAGGGTTAACCTTCTTCGTTACTTGTTATGTGGTATTAAGATTATTGGTGTGATGATTTATATTTATATTATGTTTTATTATGTGTATTTATAGTTTATACACATATTAATTCAATTCTATTAATTCACACTTTAATTATATTTTAAGGGACATTATTTCTAAAATCATTTTTAAACTATATTTAATAAATTTGGAAAGTATTATTTTTTATGTATTTATGGCATGAGTGGGTTTTTAGGATTTTCAAGATACTATATTACCATGATATGTTCCTTATACATTATTTATTTTGGGTTTATACATTTATATCTCATGATATGTTGGTTTGATCCCATTATAGGTCAAGATATGTTGGGTTGAGCCCATTATAGCTCATGATATAATGGGTGAGCCACATTATAGACCTCCAATGCATTGGGTACTCCAGATATTAATATTTACCAAAATGTTATTCCATGTGTAAGGGTTAATGTAAGAGGGATATGGTAAATATTTCACATGTCAACTATAATATGTTTCTATGCATATAAGTTTTTTATGATTATGTGTTTAATTAGTTTTTATGTTATCACTTGACTAATGCTTTCTTCATTTATATCCCATAGTGAGTTTTATACTCATCTCAAATTTTAATAAAAAAATTTCATGGGATATAAGGATGGGTAAGAGAAACAAGGGAGTAGTGATGTTTGATATAGAGTATTGTTATAGAAATCATGTCTTATGTTTTAATGTTTTATATTTTGAAATTAATGGACACTATTTTAGTAGTATACACTTGTATGATTGTTGCATTACATATATGTAAGATATCCTAATTATCTAATAATCTACACTATAAATGAACCTCAAATTGTAATAATGTATTGTCTTCTGTGAAATTCAATAATAAGTAATGTTTTAAGGAGGGTTCCTTATATTGGGTATTAGAGGATGGTTTAGACATCATTAGGGGTTGGGATTATATTTAATGAATACTACAACTGATTTTTACTCTATAAAAATTTGAAATGTTATAGAATTAAATGATTACCATGTTACTTCATCTATGTTATGTTTGTATAGAATGGTTTTTCATAGAATAAACAAGGAAGATAAAGTAGGAAGGCACTAAGAGGCTGATGTCTGTCCGAATCTACAACCCAAAATGGTGGGAATCAGAATCAGGAATTTTTTGGTAGTAATGGATCTGTTGATTCAAGTAATAAATGAGGGTGGTTTCCATGCTATAGAGGAACATGATCCAACACAATGAAACATGCCTTTTTTGGTGCATTTTAATAACCATTATAATTCAGTGGAACTGCAGATTCAGTTTTAGCCAAAGGATGGATCAATGCTCTTGAAAAGATATTTGTTTCCATGGTGTTTTAAGAATGAAATAAGTTAATACCATCCATTTATCATTTGGAAGTTGAAGACGATAAATGGTGGTGTATGGTTAAAAATACTAGATAAAGAGATGATTTTGATAGTCTGGAATGGTATGATTTAAATAGTATTTTTCTAAAAAAATATTTTCCTAATACTGTTTGAATCATAATAGATAAACAATTCTCGGAACTGAATAAAATATATGTTGATTCATTGGAAACATATGAATCCAATTTTATAAGACCGGACAGGTACGTACCATGTTTTACACATGATTTTGAATGTAAAATTAATATGTCTTACACTGGTTTGAAACTATTTTTGCAAGATTCATTAGCTTAATGAGAGTTTAAAAGCTATAAGAATCTTGTTCGTTGTGATGAAAAAGTTGAGATGGAGTTTTCTAACACATATATGCCCCGTCATGATAAGAATAAGAAGCGGTCAGGTTTAAAGGCAGTGGGGATAAACTCTTCAATGAATTATTGAGGTGAGAAAATGAATTCTTCTTTTTTGATAAGTTTGGTAAAATGTATCCTGGTGAATGTCTTTTAAATACTGGGAAATACTACCGAAATGGAAATTCTGGACTCATGTCTCATGATTTTGTGGAAAATGAACGGAAAATTAATGAGAAGCCAATGGTGAGATGATCTAACTATAATGAATTGGATCATTTTGATAATTTTTTCTTGAATCTAGTTACACAAGCATTGAATCAACAAGATTAGGAGAAGCATGGTTTGGATAAATCATTTTCAACCACTTCAGCATATGTAGAGATTCCAAATGAGGTGGTATCAAGTACATTTTTTGTTTTTAAATATTTTGAAAATGTTATTTTTGATTCAGGGTCTACAAATTCTTTTATTTTGGAGTAATTTTCAGAAATATTGGGAATTCAACCTCATTAAATGAAACCAGATCTAATGGTAAAAATACATGGAGGAAAAATTGTGGAAAAAAGGAATTATAATAATCTGCCTATCCATGTATGTGGAAAGAGTTTACTTGAAATTATTTTTTTCTTTAGTTGAGTTTGATGTTATTATATGCATGGAACAGCTTTATTTTAATCATTATATGATATATAACATAGAAAAAGATGTTATCATCAGAAATAATTTCAGTTATTGTACATGAATGAACCCATACCATTAAAAACATATCAGGAAGCTAAGAAACAGATAATGGATGTAAATGAAGTTTATCTTGCTCATATTTTTGAAGATAAGGGAACTATCAAAATTGATGATGTACTGGTGGTAAATGAATAGCTTGATGTTTTCTTGATGATCTTCCTAGTTTTATTCCTAATCGAGAGGTTGAGTTTACTATTGACTTAGTTTATGATGCTAAGGCAACTTCTAAACCCCATTATCAAATTGTCTAAATGGAAATTCTGGAATTATAATGACAGTTGTATGAATTATTATATAAAGGCTTCATCTAGCCTATCACATCACCATGGGGCTCTCCTATCTTATTTGTTATGGAAAATATGGTTTAATGATACATTTCATCGATTATAGTTCCTTGAATAACATTACTATTAAAAAAAGTATCATTTCCCACATATTGATGAATTTTTTGATCGGCTCTAGGGAGGGCAGTATTTTGTGAAAGATGACCTGAGGATGGGGTACCAATAGTTGAAATTAAAATCATGAAGACATCCCAATGACTATGTTTCGTATTAGATATGTTTATTATGAATTTGAATTTATGAGATTGGGTTAACTAAATAACATGTTGTGTTCATGGATTTTATGAATAGAATATTTCATGAGTTCATGGATAATTTTGTGGTTGGGTTTACTAATGATATTCTAGTATATTATATGATAAATGAAGATCATGAAAAATATATAAGGGTTTTTTGGCATACCATTAAAATAAATAAACTGTATGGAAAATTCTAAATGTGAGATTTCTATTTGCAACTGATTTCTTTTCATGATAATATTGTGAAATAGAGTGAATAACAGTTCATCCTGGATAAACAAAATTGGTTGATGAATGGAGAATACATACAATTGTTACAGATATTCTTAGATTTCATTGATGGGTAGGTTATCCCTGATGTTTTGTTAAAAACGTTGCACAAATATCTGTCCCACTAACTAATATAACACAAAAATGTGTTAAATTTGTTTGGGTAGAATAATGTGATGTTTGTTTTTATGAAATGAGTAAGAGATTGGTGAATGCTCCATTTTTTCCTTGCCATTCCAAAATGGTTATTTTGTCATGTACTGTGATGCATAATTTATGGGACTCGATTGTGTTCTAATGCAGAATGATCATGTAAATGATTATGCTTCAAGACAACTAAAACCACATCAGTTTTATTATTCCACACATGATTTTGAATTGAAATATGTGGTTTTTGAATTGAAAATTTGAAGGCATCATTTTTATGGAGCCACATGTAAAATATATTCTGACCATAAAAGTCTTAATTATATATTCAATTAGAAGGAATTAAACATGAGGTAGAGAATATGGATTGAACATATAAAATATTATGATTTCATGGTCAATTTCCATCATAGAAAATATTACAAAGTGGGGGAATCCTTGAGTCGAAAATATCATGCATCGTAAACCATGATACGTTTGTAACGAGATCCACTAATTAATTCTTTGATGAATTTTAGATTAGAATTTGTTGGTGTAGGGAATACATATGTTTTGTTTTAGGATTTTGTGTAGTCATCGTTATCAGATAGAATTATACAATCTCATAAGGAAGACCGTGAGCTACATAAAAAGGTATAATTGTTTAAAATGGGTATGTTACTATCATGACCCATCCTCGGGGCTCATGTCGTAACTACCCCAAGCCCTTCATCCATAAGCCAGGGGCTGGAGACTAGCACCAAAGGCATAAATCCTGATAACTAGGAAGGAATTCCCTTTATAAAAGTAAACAAACACCACAGAGTACAAGCGAAATTAATACACTAAGTTCAAAAGAAAGTGATGAAAAGTAAATGGTCCAGAATACAAACCCAACTGAAAAGTACAGCTACAACTGAATGAAAGTACAATAGAAAAGACAAGAAGCTGGAAGAATAGAAGCAGCTCCTGGGTCGTCCACCTCGAATCCTACATGAAGGGTAGGTACAAATAGTGCAGCTCCTGGATCGTACACCACGGATCTTACCAGAAGGGTAGGTACAGATAGGCTCCTCAACGCTCTCTCCCATCATCCTCCTCTGAGTACCGTCTCGTCGTGAATTCCACCTTCGGATACTGACTCGTCGTGAGGTCCACCTCTGGGTACCGACTCGTTGTGAGATCCACCTCCGGTTACCGTCCAGTCCTCGAACACTCGGCCTCCGTCAGCACTTCCCGTTGTCTGCATCCAACAAAACGAGGTGCAGCATAGCCCGTGAAGGGGTGAGTATAACTTTACTCAGTAGGGACCCCGAGACCCTCAAGGTCTCACTAAATCCAACAAGGATAACCACAATGAAGGATCTAAACAGATAACCCTTACTTAGATATAAGCCCATACTTATACTCAAGTTATCAAGTAGCCCATCTCAATCATGAGGTATCACCCAGGAATGAAATCAATGGATAACTACTAATTAGGTATATTCCCTTACATATACCTAAGTTATCAAGTAACTTATCTCAATCATGAGGTATACACAAAGGTCATTAACTCGGCTCAAACCAGGATTTTTATTCATGATATCGAAACCACAGCTCCTGGAGAACTCCTCCTATGTCGAGTATAATAGACCTATCAAGACTCTGAGGTACTACTCACTAACCTTAGACTACTGAGGTACTCCTCCTATCGAGTACCGTGGGTCTGCCACTCAAACAAAGTAGTTCACCCCGCCATGGGTCTGCCACCCTAACTAGTAGTGCTCCCCCTAATAGCCTATAGAGGTACTCCTTCTATCGTGTACCGCGGGTTTGACACCCAAACACAGTAGTTCTCCCCACCATGGGTCTTCCACAAAAACACAGTAGTTCTCCCCACTAGGCTAGTCAAATCACTCCGACTCGAATCAGACAAGCAGTCATCAGGTCTCAGCCAGCTACAAGGTCTCTGTACTCCGTACGCTCGTCTCTCGGAGGGTCCACTCCAAGATCTACTAGTAGATACTCCAAGTATCATAAATTCCCACGAATATATATCTCAAAGGAACGCCTCATCAAAGTGGTCTCAACGCAGCAGACGGCATGTCAATCGGACTCCCGATCTGTGAGTTATTAGCCTTTTAGTCCCGGGGGCCTGGTTGGTTTTGTGTATGAACAAGTCGGGCCGTATCTCAAATATATCTCTAACTCTCATAGGGTATACTCAAAGGGACCTTTTCTCAATGAGATTACCAACGCCGCTGACGGTTCGTCAAACGGACGTCCGGTCTGAACGTTATCGGCTTTTCCGTTCCAGGGGCCCGGTTGTATTTCGAGTAAAATCCAACCCGGCCTTACTCCAACTATGTAAAAACCTCAAGATAAAAAATCCAAAAGATATGTATCATTTAGAGGAATCCAAAAAAGTCTACGGCACTTCATTCAGATGTCCGGAGCTCAGGTTAAAAGTGTTTCTTCTCCGAGGACTCGATTGGTTTCGAGTTCAAACCAACCCGGTGATACCAAAACATTGCCAAAAGCTTGAGTGTAATATACCGATACGATCTTATTGATCCAATTATCCCTACACAACTGACGGTGCATCGATCGGAGGTCTGTAGCCCAAGATATTGGTGTTTGAACGAACCTGGTCCGAAAATAGGGGGTCTAGGCCCGGTCTCACCCGGCCCAATACCCCCTGGGTCGGCCCAAACCGGGTCGACCTGACTTGAGTCTGGGTTTGGCCCAATTGGGCGCGGCCCGGCCCTCCTAGCGCAGCCTATCCTGGCGGGGCGCGACTGCACAAGGGGAACGGCCGCCCAAGGGGCGCGACCCCTTTTTGTAACCGGTGGTGCCAGCTGGCGTCGCCCCGCCTCCCAGATCCCGCGCAGCCGCGTGGTCTGACTCCTTGCTACCGCGACGGGTTTTCTTCCGGCGGCACGCTGGGGCGCCACTACCTCCAGGCGGCCGGACGGCTCCGGCCATCGCCACTGGTCGCCGGCGCCGCTGCGCCGACACTACCTTCTACAGACCACCGGATGCGCTTCAGTGGTCCTTTTTGCCCGCCCTCTTCACCAGCGGTCCTCCCGGGACCCGTTCTTCACTACGACGGCTTCCAAGTGTGGTTTTGGTCCCATTTCATAATTTCCCCACAATCCATGCATCAATAAACAATTTGCGGAGGGTCCGGTCTTATTTGTTAGCCCGTGCCCTCCGCGTTAGAGGTTTTCAATCTAGATGAAACTCAATTCCAATCCAAAAATAAACCCTGCATCCATCCTGCATGAACGAGCGATCTGCGGATAAATCGGGCAGAGGATGGTCTGCTCTCGTCGTTCTTTTCTAAAAAGTTAAATAGAAAATTAAATATAATTCCCCTACCTCATGATGTTTTTCATTCATCGGATTTGATGCAAGGAAGTCATCATAGTCAATGTGGTTCGTTTCACCCGCACCACGCTAACGATCCCCGCTCATTCATCGGTGTCTTGTCGGAGAAGATGGAACCTCAATATTCTTCGAATAAGAGACGTTGTTCTTCACGGGAGGAAGAAATTCTTAAAGGCTTTGGAGCTTTCTCTCCAAAAGATTTCCCAACACAAGTACCAACCAAATTAAAATAAGCTTCCACCATATTTTAATTGAACTTTCCAAGCCATTCAAATTTTGAAAAAAAATCCTCTTAATTAATTAAATGTTGGTTGGAAAATTCAATAAGGATGTGGATGGGTTTCATAACTAAATGTTAGAGTTTTTGAGAGTTAAAGTGAGTTATGTGAATGTGAAGGGTTGGCACTCGTGTGGGCCCCACCTCACATTTATCCTCACATGGGTAGTTAGGTGCCACCCCAACTCCCCTATGTAGGAAAAAACCACCTTAGACTAAAAAATAAAATTGTTTCACAATTTTATTCATTCCTCATTTAATCAACAATTTTTAACTTCTCCTCCTTCACAAAAGCAATTGCAATAAAGGTCCCCTTAAGCAATTAACAGCGTTACGAGTTCATCAGTGCCCTCGGTTTTCAATTCTGTGCACCGGTTCGAAAGATAGAAAAACCAGCGCGTTCGTTCAATGAATGTACCTGAGCTGAACTTTGGAAATTGATTCCGGACACACCGGGCCTCGGAATAAGGTGTCGTCAGAAACTGCGCTCTCATAAAATTTCAAAGAAATTAAGAAAGAAATTTCCTTGAAATTTTTGGGTCTTTACAGTTACTAAGTTTTAACCATGATAAAGATTGTGTTTTAAGATTTATAAAATTCTTATGTGTGCCTTTTGATTCTAATTTAATGAAAGATATGTTGTGTGAAGATCATTATTCTCCATTTTTAGTTAATCCTGGAAGTACTAAAATGTACCAATTCCATCGGGAGTATTACTAGTGGGATGGAATGAAAAGATAAATTTCTGATTTTACCATGAATTGTTTGACATGTCAATGGGTTAAAGAAGAGTAGAAGTTACTAAAGGGGATGCTTCAGCCTTTTCCAGTACCAGAGTGGAAATGGGAGAATATATCGATAGAAATCGTGGTGGGAATACCTAATACATCTCAAGGTAATATTTCCATTTGGGTTATTATTGACCAGATTGCAAAATATTTACATTTCCTTTCTATTCGAGATATAATGTCGTTGGATCAACTTTCTTGACTATACCTCAAAAAGATTGTCGGATTACATAGAGTTCCTCTTTCCATTGTATCTGATCAAATCCCAGGTTCCCTTATAACTTTTGGAAGGGGCTTAAAAAGTTGTTTGGAATAGAATTAAAATTCATTACAAATTTTCATCCTCAATCAAATAGGCAATATGAACTAACGATTCAGACATTAGAGGATATTCTTTGAGCATGTTCAGTGGAATTCTAGGGATGTTTGGATCATCATCCTTCATAAGTTTCATTTTCATATTATTACAGTTTTCATTCCAGTAAACATATGGCACATTTTGATTAATTGTATGTGAAGAATTGTCAAACAATAGCCTTTTGGGATGAAGTAGGGGAGAGGAAGTTTGTGGGACTAGAATTAGTAGAGAAAGTGGATAAGAAAGTGAAGATGATCCAACAACACATGATAACAACTTAGAGTTGACCAAAAATTTATGTAGATAACAGAAGGAAAGACTTCTCTTTCTAGGTAGGTGACCATGTTTTTCTTATAATCTATACTTGGAAAAGTGTGATGCATTTTTTTTAAGAAAGGAGAGCTAAGTCCTTGATTCATCGGTCCTTTGGAATTCATAGATAATGTTGTGATAATTGATTAACTATTACTTTGCTTCTGATTTTATCTTAGGAACATACTGTTTTTAATCATTTTATGTTGAGAAAGTATGTGCCATATTCATCACATGTCCTGAGCTCAGAAGCAATTTAGCTAGAAAAGAACCTTTCTTATGAAGAGAAAATAGTTTGGATTCTTGATCGAAGGGAACAGGTATTGCAAAATAAGGTAATCCACCAGGTAAACGTTCTGTGGAGAAACCACATGGATGAAGAAGTAACATGGTAATCTGAAAATTATATGTGGTAAAGGTACCCTCACTTTCTTAATTAGTAAATAAAATTTCAAGGACGTGATTTCTAAGAAGGTGGGGATAATGTAACACCCAAAGGTTTTAAGAAAATTATTAAAATACATGAACCATTGTTTTATGTATATATTTATAACATTATTTTAAACATAATCTTCCTGATTCTATGTATTGAATTTTAAAAAATGGTCATCTACAATTGTGTTCAGTGTGTTATTTGAAGACTAATGGAACCAACTTGTTTTTTTGTAAAATAGTTACAAACACTTATGAATAGTAATATGAGTAGTAATATGATCCTAATGAATAGAAAATTTTATTATTATTTTATATACTTATGGATTTTAGATAATGAAATCTTGTTTAATTTTTCAATGTTATATAAAAGAAGTTATAGAATTAAAATTATTAATTTTTAAATGAAGTATTAATTTATATAAAAATTAATTTAATAATATTTAGAAAATTATTTTTAGAAAATGGATTTAATTTTTTAATTTTACACATCTAAAAATGGTTATGATGAATTTTTTAGATTTGTATAAAATTATTGAAATTTTGATGAATAGTGAAATATATTAAAATTCAGTATATTCAAATTAAAAGTAAAATACACTATTTATGACTACATAAGTGATATAAGTCCACATGGATCGAACTCAAATGCCATTATTAATATTTTGCGTTACAATAATTAATAATATCCATAGTCTTCAGCCAAAATATTATAATACTGATTAAAATAATGTAAAATACATCCACTCCTCCACTATAAATACCACCATCATTTCACTCTTCATCCCACACCTCTCAATACGTGATAAATTACTGAGTTCTACACACTACTCATCCAAAGACTCTTTCCAAAGTCCTAGATCTGGTGGTCTCACCAAGAGGCCAAAACCAAAAGCCTTAAGAAGGATCTCTAGATGAATATATAAAGAGGTAAACATCCTCTTTTGTCTTCTTTTTTTATTTCATTTAATGTGATTATTTTAAATTTATATTTGATTATGTTGGGATATTTTATTACATATCCCCTTTGAAACCAATATTATGTATGAATTATGATATACCCATTTTCGCTCATAAAAATATATTATGAAATTTCATGCGACGTCGTTAGGCTGCCAAATTTTCGTATGAGATTTCTCAACTTTTTATTAATTTAAATATTCCTATCTTTTCTTTTTCATTCCTCAACTCCCCTTATAAAAGAGGCATGAGTTAACCATTATCATACATATTCTTTATTTCATCATGTTTATGGAGTACTCATGATTACATTTCTTCTCCTCTCCCTCTTATTTAAGAAATTTAAACACCATCTGTGATGTGTCAATTTACCGACATCGTGGACGATATGATTTCAATTTCATTTACTTATTTAAAGGATGGACATGAATGAACATTTAAGGTTGAACTAGATTATAATAAATTTAATATATCTTATATAAGGTTCTAGAATCATTTTTTACACATTTGATTAATTTATAATACAAAACGAGTTCATTACGATCAAATAATCACCAAAATGACCTAAACTACTATCAATTTTGTTTTAACTTTTGAATCATCCTCATTTTAGAATTAAAAATTATAAATTGTATAATTTATGTGTCAATAAATATTTAAAAACCCTTCCATTATAATTATAGTGTTTTACAACCAATCGACTTGAATATCCACCATGAACCGATCATGGAAATCATGTAAAGAACGCACCCAAAACAATGTAAATAACAAAATATTACTAATAAATGTATAGAATGATGTTATAAAATGATAATAGATGGTTTTATAAAAATTAATCTGTTTCATTAAGATTTTAATTACACTCTTTTAACCACTATACATGAGTCTTAAACACTTTTTATGTTTGAATAAGGTGAGTTAATGGAACTCTTAACCCAAATTTCAATTCTTTGGGTTAACCTTTTTCTTTATTCTTGATGTGGAATTAATATTATTGGTGTGATGATTTTTTTTATATTATGTTTCACTATTTTTATTTACAGTTTATACACATATCAATTCCATTCTGTTAATTAATAGTCCAATTATATTTTTAGGGACATTCTTTTTTAAATAATTTTAAAACTCTCTTTAATAAATTTTTAAAGGAATTTTTTATGTGTATTTGGAATGATAGGTTTCCTCTAATTTTAATGATACATTATTATCATGATATAATCCTTGTAAATTATTTTTGTGGTTTTGAGACCATTTTACCTCAAGATATGTTAGGTTGAGCCCAATATATCACAAGATATGATGGGTGAGCCCCATTATAGCTCTCCAATGCATTGGGTACTCTTGAGATAGAATTTGACCAAATGGTTATTCCTTTTGTAAGGGTGAATATAAGAGTGATATGGTAAATATGTCCCAAGAAAACTACATGAGGTTTCTATGCATATGAGTTTTTTATGATTATCTATTTTATTGGTTTTTAAGTTATCACTTGACTTACACTTTCTTTCTTTATATCCATTAGAGGGTTTTATACTCATCCCATGTTTTTAAAATGTTTTATTAGGATATAAGGATTGGTAAGAGAAATAAATCAGACATGATGTTTAATATTGAGTGTTTTTAAAGAAATCATGTTTTATTTTTTAATGTTTTATATTTTAAAAAAATGTATATTATTTTAGTAGTATCCTATTGTTTGAATGTGGTATGACATGTATATAAGATATCATAATTCTTTTAAACTCTAAACCTAAAAAGATATTCAATGTGTAATAAAGTATTGTATTGTGTAAAATTAATGATTAATTAATGGTTAATGGTGGGGGTCTTCAAAATATTCCTTATAAATTTATATGCATATTGAATAAATAATATTGATTTATGAATAATTCCCATTTTAATAAAAAAATGTTCAAATGTAAATACCGTATATTGAAATTTTATACATGTTACCTAGTAATAATATCAATGATTCATGAATATAAATTTTTTATATAAATTCAATTTTAAATGAATTGTTATAAAAAATAAATAAAATGGGGATATATATAGGATTGAAAATATATTTTCTGCATAATATTACAATATGTATCAATAAAGTGAAATTGAGATGAAGCCCATTACAAATATAAACTAATTGAAGTCAGCATTAATCAAAGGAACTGACTATGTAAATCCAATATAAATCCACATAAAAATTTTAAAACAAAAAATTAATATAATTAATATTCATTTCACACATAATCTTATAATGAAATAATCAATGAAGTATATTTTCAACCGAATGGTTGTAAATTGAGATACAAAATCTAATACTTCGAGTTTTAATTTCGTAAAACATGTTTAAAACTAATGTATAATGGGTTTAAACATGTATAAATTTACACTAGAAGCATATTAGTATATAAAAAAATCTTATATGGTCATTTTATGACATATAACCAACATTTATTTTATAGGTTTTCATTATTTTCACTCTTTCGGGTGATGAATTCCTTATTTTATCTTGAATGATTTTTCATGGAAGATGTACTTGTCATGAATATTATTCAGATTATTAATCATTTAAATGATATTTTTTTTATAAATAAAATATTTAATCATTAAATAAATTTTAACAACCATTATGGAATATTAATCAAGGAAATATAATCACGTCATGTTGTGGAGATGGTAGGTTGTACGTACGCGAGATCGAAGATATAATTCTTTTAATGATTGAGACAAGATGTAATTGGATTATATAAATATTATATAGAAATAATATCATTTAATATATATCATATATACTTATAATTTTCATCATTATGACCATCAATGTAAATTAGTGAAGAAAAATGTATTACAGCACTACGTAGAGATGGTAAGTCGTACGTATGCATATTAGGTGATTTATTTTTTTAGGATGGATAAAAGATAAAATATGGATGTATAATAATCATAATAAAATCATTGTGTATTTATTTTAAAATTCATATTATTCTTTTAGGAATAAAAACATTAAGGGAACATATAAGAATATTTAATTTCGAATGAGTCAGTAATGATGATTACATATTCTACAAAGGATCTCCATTATAAAATCACTTAAATGAGATATGGTAGGTATTGTGGAATCAAAAAAAACTCTAGAACATTTGTATGAAATTTTAGAAGAGAAATGTGAATATTGGTTTCAATATTTAGGGCTTAATGTGGTGTGATATGTGAATAGAGGTGTTCCCTTTTATAATTGAGGTGATGAGAACATTATGAATTTCATAAAATATTAAATTAACATAAATTATATTTAAATTAAAATGGTTTGATACTTATTAATTTATATGAAATGATGATTATTTGTCTATGTTCTCTCACCTAAAGAAATTTACATATGTTTTGACTACATTTATACAATTATATTTCTGTATTAACCCATATTTATCCTTTTTAACTCTTACTATGAAAACATGGATTATTACTCATTGAGGGATCATATTGTTAATATAAAATGAAAAAATGACCCATAAATGTATCATATACGATAGTGTAAATTGAATCACAACTGGTTGGTTGAATACATGTTTTCTTGTAATTTTATATCATTTAATGAAATATTATTTACTATAATAACATAATAATGTCAATTTTAAAAATTATTCATTACATTGAATTTTAATAATATCATAATAACACGTGTAATTTAATCCAATTATTTTATAACATCCCAAACACATCAAGGTCAAATAGAATGTTAATATACTACATTCTTTATCTGAAATTATATTTAATTAAATTTTTATAATATTATTTACTTTATTTTTCATTTAATTAAATAATAACTACATCAGTGTCATGAAAGCATTTAAGATAAATGTTTCTTCACTGAAAATTAAAACAAAATTTACCAAGATAAAGATAATTCCACTATATTTTAAAATAGTATTTATATTCGAAGATATAATCTAGATTATCGTATACTAAGAATGTTATATTTATCAAAAACATAAATTTGAAATATTTAACATTTCATTAAATAAAAAGTTATAAATGTCATAACCTCATTCAAATTTCCATTACAGGTCATATAACCAAACCTCGAATGATTATGGATTAACATTAATCATCCAATAAAACTAAAGAATGATTTATTGTATCACTTATATATATTAAATGAATAAAATTATATGTTATTGTGTAAATGACACACAACATTGAGTTTATCTTGATTTAAATGCAACAATAAGTTTTTCTTTCTTGACATGAAACCCTAGAATTTTTTTGTTTTATAGCATGTTGAACATCAAACACTTAACTTAAAAGAACAAATATATATGTATAGATTTTTCATATCTTATAGATTTAAATGAGAGTTATGAACAATATTAAAAGAATTATGATAATATGGTTTACATATATTTTTTTTACTAATTAATTAAAAATAAAAAACCCATTTTTTAAACAAAAGGATATATATTTTTGAAAAATATTTTAATGTGCACAAGTATTATATACCATTAAATTAAAAAAAATACTATTTTTGGTTTATATTAATGAAGTTTATATATTTTATATTAAATATAATGTATAAAAATAAAAATAGATTCTTTATTGACTAGATATAAAAATTAATCCAAATGAATGCATAAAACTGTTTGTAAAAATAGTTTTTTTCGTCTTTCTATGTCACAATTTTTTAAGAAAATAATTTTTGAAATATTATAAATTTTCTATTTAAAAATTAATTTAATTTTTTAGTTACAATATGAAAATTCAATCATGGTGAAATTTTTTATTTTCTAGAAAACATATATTCTTCATTAAATATTTAGAAGTACTACTTTTTGTAAAAGAGTAATTTCATTTAATAAATTAATTAATTTAAAAATATTAATATGATTTCAATATGATTTGATGTAACCTATATATTTCTTAATTATATTTAATCCACATAACTATTCTTTAGAAAAATTATATTTTTTTAATATAAATTTATATTTGGGTTTTAATGATAGGTTTTTCGAAATATTTTTTTAAATTGAATCCTATTTCACTTTTTAGTTAATGTAAATAATACATATTGGAAAATTATATAAATTAAATTTAAAAAAGATGTAAAATTAAATATAAATTTATTTCATACAATTAATATTTTTTGTAATAGAGTTAATATATAATTATGTTTTTATAAAAACATACTATTTTTTAAAAACCTGATGTCTCACTATGATATCGATATTTATATTAAATTAAAACATTTCACTTACGTAAATATAATTTCTCAAAATAGATTAAATATTTAAAATTATATTTGTTCATAATTTATGAAAAGTTAAAATTAATTTTTAACAAAATTTATTATTTCAATCAATTAAAAGTAATCATAGTGATAATGATAAACAAGTGATTTAATAAGTGAATAATATTTATTTGTAAGAGGACAAATGACAAAAAAATCGATAAATACTACATTAGATGAATGTTTTAGGACCTTATTCTTTATAGTATTGATTATTGGGAATTATATATGTCACTATATAAGGGGAAACTGTGTCTAGATTTCCATTTTTCAATATTTGACATGTTTTTGACCCACCAAACATATAATAGGCCACTACATTGCCTCCACTCATAGAACCTCTCATTCCATTCAGATCTTACAATATAATCCCACAAAATTCTACAATTCCCTAGTCTCGTCCTAGAAGCATTTATTTTTTCATAATGAAAACCAAGGATGTCCTTTGTTGTAAACCAATAGGAGTTACATGAAGAACAGATACCGTTCATCAACATGCAATTTTTATATTTCATTATACACATATTAAATTATTCTTAATAAGATATTAAATAATATGAAATATATTCAAAAAATAAATTTATTTATTTATTTTATTGGTAAAGGATAAAAACATACAAAATTCCCTAAAAAATTACAAAATCCTGATTTGTTTGAACGGTGGGTCGTCGCCTCTTGAAGCGATGTCGTTATTTTTCCCATTACCAAATATCACGGTTGAGAATTATAATTGAAATATTGAAAATATATTATATTTATGATATTTATAACATTATTATTCTCCCAGAGTAATTAATTCATAATAACCACTTTTATATTTCAAAAAGTACTATATTTGATTACATCACTGGTGTGTATATCACACTACCACCTAACAAGGTAATGTGATGCGTTTTTCACTATTGTGTTACATAGAAGTTTATAATGTTAACAATAATGATTATATATGATATAAATGAAATAATAGTTTTATTTATATAATAATTACATATTTATAAATATAGTATATCATTTCTTTATAATGATTTGACACACTAAAAAATGATAACATTGTTCATGGATGCTTGGAAAACCACATTCTCACAGCCATGTGATTGATCATTTTTCATCACCACATCATAATTGTGATATATATAAGTATATATAATTTAATAATATGATATTCATTATCTAATAATAATTAGGTAATGTAAAATTGTTCATACCTTCTTTTCATAATGATCATTGAAAAATGGGAATGTTTCATATGTTAGTGTATGTCATATAGTGTTCATGATTATAACATTGGTTCATTTTCATAACAATTTTTCATGATTAATTATATGAGTATAATTTATGTATAGATTAATAATTATTTCATTACTAATTTATTTTATCTTTTAATAAATTAACCCATTTACCACAGTCGACATACCAATATATTTTTTAACATATAAATGAAATATGGTCAAAAATTTAACCTATACATATTTGATTATGTAATTTTATAAATGTTATAAATATTAAAATTAGTAGTAATAATAAACCAGAAAAATGATATAAAAAATAATTAATTAACACATTTTTATTATTAATGAAGATAAAGACACACGTGACAAGTCAGACTCAAGATGAGGGACTTCGCCTCAATTTCCTTTCATTGTAGAAAGTAATTATCTAATGCACATTTATTTTTTTGTAAGGTGTGTATATAGAACCTATGATTATATATATCACAAGTTTATATATTATAATGATATTTAATGTTTTTACTGTCATTAGTTTGTTGGTTTTGTTGTTAATGGTTATCTTAAGTGCTAAGGATATTTTTTTGAAATAAATCCTTTTAGGCTTTCTGAAGAACTCACATTCACTTCCACATCCATTAATTAACAATTATATTTAAAAAAAATTATAATGATGTTAAATATTTAAAAAAAATATTTTAATTCTTTTTTTACTTTATTTTGATGGTTCTCAGTACTAAATATTTTCTACACTCTTTAAACTAAAACTTTAAAAATGGTTAAATCAAATGTCCTACTTTAAAAACATGGAGACAATGACAATTATTTTTTTGTGGGTTTAATTATAAAAATAGATTCCATTTTAACAGTATATTTTTTAATAAATGAAATACCATTTTCCATTTCTTTTGTTTATTTTTAGAATGATTTTTTTAAATTGTATGTGTATTGAAAATGGGATATTTGAATGAAAATAGTCTTTTAAAATCATAAAGATCCTTATATAAAAAATTTATATAATTGATAAAATGATTAAATTATTTATTTATTTTCTGAATCATTGACTTAATATACATTTGGTTTATATAGATTGTACTGGATGAGAAATCTATAGGTTGAATGATGCGTTCATCCAAATAGTTCTCCAATTCATTGTGTAATGATTATATTATTTGGATAATTATATTAGATGTTAGACGTATGTTTATTCCAATATATAAGGGTTATTTAAAGGTTATGTTAAATGATTTACCAAGGTAGCTACATTAATTTTCAATTATTTTTTATGAGTTTTTATAGGATTTATTTTAAATGGTAATATAATTGATCATTTCAAAGGAATGATATTTCCATTAGTAGGGAAAATGTTATGTTCTGAAGAAATGTTTTTTTGGGATTTAATTCATTCATTAGAATAAAATTTTTCCTATTTTTATATCCCTTACTGTGTTTCTGGGCTCATACAATTTTCATTAAAAATATTTAATGTTTAAATATGGGTTTTGGAAAGGATGAGGTCATGTTGAATGTAATGAAGAGTTTTTAAGAAAAGGGACCATGATTTATTTGTAGTGATTTGAAATATGGAAAAATTAATTTTAATCAGAAGTGTCCAATTTATATTTTGTGGTTTTTTATGTTTGAGTTTTGGACTAATTATCTAATAATATAAAGTTGAAAAGAACCTCATTACGAAAGAAATTAATATTCTAGACTTAAACACATTATTATGTCATGTTGATGTTTTGGGCCACATAGTTGGTATCAAAACTCATCGTTGAAAAAATTATAGGTTAGTGTAATATTAATAGAATCAACTTGAATGATTTTACCTTATTTTTAAGCTAAAATGATATAGAATTTAAATATTACCATGTTTATTAATCTAATATATGTCTGTTTATAATGGTTTTCCAAATATGAAATTAATAATGTAAAGGGAAATAACTAAGAGGGAGAGATCCATATGAATTACTATCATTACATGTAATGGCCCGGGTTTTTGGGGTCCATTACTTTGTGAAAATCTCGTTTTGAGTTTTCTGGTCTGGGAATCACGGTGGTGTAGGCCTACTGGTAGCCTAAGCCTACCGGTAATAGGCCTACCCGTAGCTCGTTCTACCGGTATCTCGGCCTACCGGTAGCTGCCTATCGGTAGCTCGTCTACCGGTAGCCGCTGCCTACCGGTAGCTGATTCCTACCGGTAGCTCGGCCTACCGGTAGCTGCTGCCTACCGGTAGCTCGGCCTACCGGTAGCTAATGCCTACCGGTAGCTCGTCTACCGGTAGCTGCCGCCTACCGGTATCTCGGCCTACCGGTAGTTGCAGCCTACTGGTAGCCCGGCCTACCGGTAGCTGCTGCCTATCGGTAGCTCGGCTACCGGTAGCTCCAGCCTACCGGTGGCTCTGGCCTACCCCGTGGGATATTTCCAGTAACGCTCCATTTACCGCAAATAGGGTTTTAAACCCTATTTTGACTCGTTTAAGCGTGTTTTAAAGACTCGTAACGCGCATAAGAGTTTTAATTAAATACTTAAACAATTAATGAGTCGGTTTAAACCACCTGACCCACGAGTGGAGATGCGTGGTCAACCCACGACCCCCGCGCCATACGCGGTTTCACGTTTTCTCCTCAACCATCCGCGGCTCTTATAAACCAAGGGTTAGTCATGGTTTCTCTTTTCCTGGATCGTGGTGTTCCACAAACAACTTCTGGTGCATCGGGCGCATCGTTATCCGTAAAGTTCTGCACCCCCGGCCTAAGCGTCGATTGTCTATCAACAAGTAGGTAATTTCTTCTTTGCCTCTATGTTTTGTGTATCATGCGGGGTGGGCTTGCTTTCGATTCCATAGAATTTGATAAACCAGACCTAATTAAAGATAATGAACGAATTCTATAAAGAAAGTAGGGGGTTGTTATCGTTGATGTTGTCTTATATTTTGATGTTGTTTATTTTATGACCATCTTTTTGAGTTGTGCCGGCTTATGCCTTCTGAAAATCGAGGCCATTGGTGGTCATTGTTGTGCACTAATGAACTCCTGCTGATGTTTTAAATAGCTTGTTGTTGTTGTAAACTCCTGCTGTGAAAAGTAATCGGTTAATCACGTATATCTGGCCAAATAAATTGAGGCACCAGGATCTTTCCTTTTGTGATAACCCCTGGTTAAAACACACGAAAATTGAAATCATGGAGTGTGTTAAGTTGTTTAAATCTGAAAATATAGGCTTGGCCTTGCTTAGTGTTGGTGGTAGTGTTTTGGTGGTTTTCTTTTACGAGTCGATTGCTGGAGATGTGGAGGGGATGGGATCCCCTGTTCTCTTATACCCTCGGGGGTTGTGTGAAATTGGGGGATGGGATCCCCTGTTGATACGGCTTCGATGGTTGTGAGTTTTAAGACCGGGAGGATACTTGTTTATATCACAAATTGGGGTGGGATCCTTTGTTGTTGAGAACCGGGTGTGGGTGTTATGGTTGTTGTTTGATTGTTTACTTTTCTGGACTTTTGCCGATGTTTTTTTTTCTAGTTACCCAGTAGTGCTTAAACTTAAACATTATTACTGAACTTGAAATAAGAATAGGAGAAATGGGTTTTGTTGGCGAAAGTCATGATTTGGGACTTGGACGCAGTGGTGTTGCGATCTATAGGCTGGTTAGAAAAACCTAGGCTTTGGGTGAGAGCTTGTTACCTATATCTATACTTGTATCTTTGTGTTTCTCATTTCCGCCCCACCCAAGTTGAGCACTTAGTGTCGAACACCCCCATTTCATGGGGGAGGGTGTTTTCCCAAAACTATTCTTAGTGGCTGGTTATTAGCTTCTTTTCTGCTCCCTTTCCCGGATAGCCCAAGTATCTTCGGGCAGGCTGTGATGGCCTGAAGTCCATTATTAGCCCAAGAACCTTCGGGCTGGGTAGTGTAGTGGTTGGCCAGGTGTGTGCGGTAGGTGGTTTCCCAAGTGTCTTCGGGATGAGGCCCAGGTGTCTTCGGGTGTGGTGGTGGTTGTTCTGGCCAAGGTTTTTTCAGGCATGGTTGCATGTGACAGTTGTGGCCCAGGTGTGTGCGGGCGGGATTCAGTAGTGGGACTGCATGCGGTTGTGGCCTAGGTGTGTGTGGGCGGGATTTCGGCAGTGGGACTGCGTGTGGTTGTGGCCCATGTGTGTGCGGGCGGGTGTGGCAGTGGGACTGCGGTGAGAATGGCGGGATTGGTCCGATGCGTAGGATGTCTCAATAACCAGTGGGAAAGTGGCGTGGGGTACCCAAACATCGATGTACTCTGATTATATATATTACTTGACTTGCGTTATTTGGGGAGTGTGCCTTGGTGAGGCCTGGGGTGGATAGTTTACCTTGATAGGGGTTTGGTTTACTCTTTTTCTCACGGGACTTTAGTACGTCCCCCACTTGTGCATGAGAGTCTTTGGTTTTCCCTACTGAGTGTACTTGTATGCTCACCCTACGTATATAAAACTTCTTTCAGGTTTCCAGGAGGACTTCGGGGATCACGCATGACCTTACTAGCTTAGACCTTTGGAGCAGTTGCAGTTGTTGTTTTCTTTTCCTCTTTGGTACTTCCCTCGTAGTCACCTTTTGCACTTTGTGGCTTTTACTTTTGAAACATGCATGTGGTAATGGTTTACTTTTTGCTTTACTTTTCTCTCTGCCTTGGTGTTGTTGGGTTTTCTTCTCCCTATCTCTCGATTCTATAAAATAAAAATGGTAATGTCTTCCATTTGTGAGAAATTTCTATACCCTTGGTGCTAGTCGCCACTCCGGGACCTATTGAAGGTGGGTTTCGGGGGTCATTATCTCTCCTTCAACTTAAAGAAGGAAGGGCATGGCAGTCTGCTGACCCTTCCCTCCTTTTGGTGAAGGCGGGTCGTGACAGAATGGTATCAGAGCCTGATGGTTGAGAGATAGGATGGAGTCTGTAATTAGGCACAATGAGGATTGCATGGGATGGTAAGGCAACAGTTTTGGGTAACCTTGGCACGTGAATTAGGACAGGGAAGACCAGCTAGGACATGGGATTTTAGGGCCCCCCGTGATCTGATGCAAGGACTCTGGACCTACCGAATGACCAAGTGAGGCCACACTGATTGCAGGGTAGAGACCCTAGGAAAGGTACATGCATCATAATGACTTGTGTTCTTGTGTTTCTGGGATATCTTGGGAATTAAGAATAAATTAAATTTTAAGAAGTTTTAAGAACGATATTCTGCACTACTTGGGCTTAGGAATTCCTTGTTTACCTTGCAGCTAAGGCACCTGGAAGGCAACCATGTGTGGTATAGGTGATCGAGGCCCCGGACTCTACCTTGGTCAATCGGCAGAAAGATGATCGAGAGGAAGAGGACGACCAGTGGCAGAAGACTCTTCGAGCCTTCCAGCGACAGGCCCTTGAGAAGTATGAGGGAAGCACCTCCGATATGAAGACGGATGGCTGGCTAGAGGAGCTAGTTATAGCCTTCGGCCAGATTCGGGCCCCGACCGAGTACTGGGTTCCTCTGGCCATCAGCCAGATGCGGGGAGTGGCACATAAGTGGTGGACGCTTTACCTGGGGGAGAGGAGGGAGTCTGAGGTGGCTTGGGTGGACTTCGAGAGGGAGTTCTGGGCGAAATTCCTCTCCTCGACGATGAAGGTAGAAAAGAGGCAGGAACTACTCTCCCTCCAGCAGGGGAGTATGTCCGTGAGGGAGCTAGGGATTAAGTTCAAGGACCTCTTACATTTTACTCCGGACCTCTTTCCCGAAGAGGAGTCTCGGGCAAGACGTCTAGAGGAGGCGCTCCGACCCTCCCTCCAGTATGTTGTTACCCCCTTTACCTTGCCAACGTACTTGGAGGTCCAGAAGAAGGCCGAAGTGGTGGAGAGGATGCATGCGCTAGGAGGAGTGTCGCGAGAGGGGATCCAGCTGGGACCATCGAAGGGGAAGGCCGTCAGCACCAGGCCTCCAACAGCAGGACCCTCTAGGTTTCGACCCGCAGGGAGTAGGCCGCAACAGTTTCAGTTCCGATCCCCCGGCCCTTACCCTTTTTCTACAGGATCGGGACCGCGGTGCTTCATCTGTGGGAGCCCTGGGAATCTCCGGAGTCAGTTCCCCGACAGGGTGCAGTACAGCAGTGGCAGTCATCCCCAGAACCCGCCCCAGCAGCAGCTTCCAGCCAGACCCTTCTAGCAACAGCAGTAGGGACAGCGAGCTCCCACTCCTCCGAGGTCAGACGTAGGAGGAGGAGGCCGACCTCAGGGCGCTCTACAGGGACCTCGACCAGGGCGTGGTCGGGGAGGTGGCCGACAGCCGAGGGGCAGGGGAGCTGTGTGTGGACAGCTACACGCCGCAGAGGCAGCAGTTCCAGCAGGGCCAGAGGTTGTTCGAGGTACGATCAGCCTGTTTAGAACTCTTGCTTATGATTTGTTCGATACCGGAGCTTCGCACTCCTTCGTTGCACCCAGTCTAGCCCGTGCCTTGGGTCTAGATGCCGAGAGACTTCCAGTTCCCCTGGTGTTGAGCACACCAGTTGGAGGTCAGACCGACTTGTTGTTCTTTTGTCGAGGATGTAGACTGATGTTAGGGCCACATCAGTCGGTTAGGGATCTTCTTCTGCTACAGATTCAGCCATACGATGTCATCCTAGGCATCGACTGGCTATTTTCAGTGTGTGTCGTCATCGACTATTTTCGAAGAAGGGTGGTGTTCTCAGACTTGGACAGCTGGCGTGTTACCTTCATCAGCGATCGGAGCAGTCCGAAGGGAAACAGGAGAGAGGAACCTCTCCTCTCCTTGTTGACCGAGCTGACAGTAGAATCAGTAGATGCCGAAATGGTGGAAGTGCCAGAGATCGACCGTGAGTTTATGAACATCTTTCCTGAGGAGGTGACGACTCTACCCCCTCGACGTGATATTGAGTTTGGGATAGACCTGCATCCCGGCACACGTCCAATCTCGATGGCTCCTTACCGGATGGCACCTTCGGAGCTACGGGAGTTGCAGATACAGATTGACGATCTGATGAAGAGGGGTTATGTTCGTCCGAGTGCATCACCATGGGGTGCTCTGTTCTTGTTCGAAAAGAAGGAAGATGGTGGTCTAAGGTTGTTCATAGACTACAGGAGGCTGAATCAAGTAACGATCAAGAATTGCTACCCTCTCCCAAGGATAGATGATCTTTTTGACCAGCTGAAAGGGGCAGGATGGTTCTCGAAGATCGACCTGTGGTCTGGGTACCATCAACTGAGGGTGAAAGAGAGCGACATCCTGAAGACAGCGTTCAGGTGCAGGTATGGACACTTCGAGTTCGTAGTCATGCCCTTCGGTGTTACAAACGCCCCGGCTGTGTTCATGTGGCTTATGAACTCCATCTTCTGAGGTTACTTGGATCGGTTTGTGGTTGTGTTCATCGATGATATCCTGGTCTACTCTAGATCAGAAGAAGACCATGCAGAGCACTTGAGGACAGTTTTGGAGGTCCTCCGACAGCACCAGCTCTATGGGAAGTTGTCAAAATGAAAGTTCTGGACACGAGAAGTGCACTTCCTCGGGCACGTAGTGTCTGAGCAGGGGGTAGCAGTCGAACCATCAAAGGTTGAGGCAGTTGTTTCTTGGGCAGCACCCAAGAATGTGGCAGAAGTCCGAAGTTTCCTCGGGCTGGCGGGCTACTACCGGAGATTCATACCCAACTTCTCCCGAGTAGCAGCCCCTTTAACGGCTCTGGCCAAGAAGGACCAGGCTTTCGTATAGAGTGAGCAGTGCCAGTCATCCTTCAGCTATCTGAAGGAGAAGTTGTTCAGTGCCCTAGTGCTGAGATTACCAGAAGAAGGGGCGGCTTATGAGGTGTTCTGTGATGCTTCAGGACAGGGTCTAGGGTGCGTGTTGATGTAGCGACAAAGGGTGATCTCTTATGGGTCCAGGCAGCTGCGTTCCCATGAGCATAATTACGCCACCCACGACCTGGAGCTTGCAGCGGTTGTTTTTGTGCTAATGTTATGGCGGCACTACCTCATCGGGGAACGCTTTGTGGTCTTCACGGATCACAAAAGCTTGAGGTATATCTTCTCCCAGCGGGACATAAACTTGCGACAGCGGAGATGGGTGGAGTTCCTCTAGGATTACGACTTCGAAATATCTTATACTGAGGGCAAGGGAAATGTGGTTGCCGATGCCTTAAGCAGGAGGACACAAAAGGATGCGGTCTGAGAGTCGGCGGATGCCTGGAAAGCGATGGGAGAGTTGGCTACCTTGCGCCTATATACGAGGGTGGATGGTGATAGGGGTTTCCTATACCAGATGACGGTGCAGTCATCCCTGTTTCAGCATGTAGAAGAGTCTCAGTGGGGAGACCTAGAGTGCGAAGTGATGCGTGACCAAGTTGACCAGGGCAATGCTCCAGAAGGATAGACAGAGGATAGTCAGAACCGGATGCTTTTCTAGAAAAGGTTGTTTGTTCCAAGGGTGATGCACGGCAAGGTTCTCAGTGAGTTCCACAACTCACCCCTGGCGGTACACCCAGGAGTTTCCAAGATGTACCAAGGTTTGAAGAGTTAGTTTTGGTGGCCCGGAGTTAAGCGAGCGGTGGCAGAGTTTGTGGCCAAGTGCCTAGTGTGTCAGCAAGTGAAGGCTGAACACCGAGTTCCAGGCGGCCTACTACATCCTCTAGATGTCCCCGAGTGGAAGTGGGATGACATCTCGATGGATTTTGTTACGGGACTACCCAAGGTCCAAGGGGGGTATGATTCCATCTGGGTGGTAGTGGACAGGTTGACGAAATCGGCTCACTTTCTGACAATCAAGGAGTCGAGTACCGTGGATTATTTGGCACGAAAGTACGTGGATGAGGTGGTGCGGTTTCATGGAGTTACGAGGTCTATAGTCTCGGATAGGGATGCATGGTTTACCTCGAGAGTCTGGAGAGGATTGAAGCATGTGTTTGGCACCCAGTTACGCCTTAGCACTGCTTTACATCCCCAGACAGATGGACAAACAGAGCACACCATCCAGACCTTGGAGGATATGCTACGGGCATGTGTTCTGGACGCAGGAGGATCATGGGTACAACACATGCCCCTAGTATAGTTCTCTTACAATAATAGCTATCGCTCTACCATCGGTATGGCCCCGTTTGAAGCTTTGTATGGGAGGCCATGCTGTTTGCCTATGTGTTGGACCGAAGTGGGAGAGGCAGGCATCCTTGGTCCGGAGGTAGTACAGAGCACAACATAGAAGGTTCAGCTCGTACGGGAAAGGATGAAAGCGGCCCAGGACCGACAGAAGTCGTATGCGGATACCAGGAGGAGGCCCTTGGAGTTTGAGGTTGGAGACCACGTGTTCTTGAAGGTCTCCCCTCGGCGTGGGCAGCGGAGGTTCGGTAAAGGGAGAAAACTCTCTCCCAGGTTTATTGGACCCTTCGAAGTGTTGCGGCGGGTTGGCGAGGTGTCTTATCAGCTAGCGTTACCACCGCCGTTACTAAGGATACATGATTTATTTCATGTGTCCCAACTCCATTGGTATCTGCACGACGATTCACACTTCCTTGATTGGGGTGAGCTGGACGTCGATAAAGACATGACCTTTGTGGAGAGACCAGTGGTGATCGAGGATCGCATGGAGAAGGTTCTTCGTGGATGAACCATCCCCTTGGTTCGTGTGTTGTGGAGACATGGTGGGCTTGAGGAGAGTACGTGGGAGAGGGAAGAACAAATGCATGCCCAGTACCCAGAGTTGTTTTGAGATTTGTTCCTTGTTGCACCTGTTGCAGTAGAACGTTTTGTCCTTTTTACTATGGAATATACTGGTTTCCTTCCTCTGTTTGTGTGTGAAAATCCCTGGCTATGGGGGAGGAGAGAACCCGACCCCTAATCAAGATGCATTAAGGTGGATGCGATTAAACCCATGTGGGTGAGTCAGTGCCGCCCAAAGCAGATAATATCTTGACACGGGGAAGGAGACTCCCCAACCCACATGCTCGGGCAGTTTGGCATGGCATGTTGCTTGGTTCTTGGCAGGGAAATGTTTTAGTTAGCATGAGTTTGCTCCTAAGAGGTATCTTTCGAGGTGGTTGTTCAGACCCTCTCTTCCCTTCTGGTTTGTTTTGATTCTCGAGGACGAGAATCGTTTAAGAGGTATCTGATGTAATGGCCTGGGTTTTTGGGGTCCATTACTTTGTGAAAATCTCGTTTTGGGTTTTCTGGTCTGGGAATCACGGTGGTGTAGGCCTACTGGTAGCCTTAGCCTACCGGTAGCAGGCCTACCAGTACCTCGGTCTACCGGTAGCTCGGCCTAACGGTAACTGCCTACCGGTAGCTCGTCTACCGGTAGCTGCTGCCTACTGGTAGCTCGGCTACCGGTAGCTCCAGCCTACCGGTGGCTCTGGCCTACCCCGCTGGATATTTCCACTAACGCTCCCTTTAGCGCAAATAGGGTTTTAAACCCTATTTTGACTTGTTTAAGCATTTTTTAAAGACCTGTAATGCGCATAAGAGTTTTAATTAAATACTTAAACAATTAATGAGTCGGTTTAAACCACCCGACCCACGAGTGGAGACGTGTGGTCAACCCACGACCCCCGCACCTTACGCGGTTTCGCGTTTTCTCCTCAACCGTCCGCGACTCTTATAATCCAAGGGTTAGCTGTGGTTTCTCTCTTCCTGGATCGTGGCTTTCCACAAAAAGCTTCTGGTTCATCGGGCGCATCGTTATCCATAAAGTTCCACACCCCCGGCCTAATCGTCGATCGTCGATCAACAAGTAGGGAATTTCTCCTTTGCCTCTCTGTTTTGTGTATCATGCGGGGTGGGCGTGCTTTCGATTCCGTAGAATTGGATAAACCAGACCTAATTAAAGATAATGAACGAATTCTATAAAGAAAGGATGGGGGTTGTGATCGTTGATGTTGTCTTATATTTTGATGTTTTTTATTTTATGACCATCTTGTTGAGTTGTGATGGCTTATGCCTTCTGAAAATCGAGGCCGTTGGTGGTCGTTGTTGTGCACTAATGAACTCCTGCTGATGTTTTAAATAGCTTGTTGTGGTTGTAAACTCCTACTGTGAAAAGTAATCGGTTAATCACATATATCCGGCCAAATAAATTGAGGCACTAGGATCTTTCCTTTTGTGATAACCCCCGATTAAAACACACGAAAATTGAAATCATGGAGTGCGTTAAGTCATTTAAATCTGAAAATACAGGCTTGACCTTGCTTAGTGTCGGTGGCAGTGTTTTGGTGGTTTTCTTTTACGAGTCGATTGCTGGAGATGTGGAGGGGATGGGATCCCCTCTTCTCTTATACCCTCGGGGGTTGTGTGAAATTGGGGGATGGGATCCCCTGTTGATATGGCTTCGGTGGTTGTGAGTTTTAAGACCGGGCGGATACTTGTTTATATCACAAATTGGGGTGGGATCCTCTGTTGTTGAGAACCGGGTGTGGGCGTTATGGTTGTTGTTTGATTGTTTACTTTTTTGGACTTGTGCTGATGTTTTTTTTCTAGTTTCCCAGTAGTGCTTAAACTTAAACATTATTACTGAACTTTAAATAAGAATGGGACAAATGGGTTTTGTTGGCGAAAGTCGTGATTTGGGACTTGGACGCAGTGGTGTTGTGATCTGTAGGCTGGTTAGAAAAACCTAGGCTTTGGGTGAGAGCTTGTTACCTATATCTATACTTGTAGCTTTGTATTTCTCATTTGCGCCCCACCCAAGTTGAGTACTTAGTGCCGAACACCCCCATTTCATGGGGGAGGGTGTTTTTCCCAACACTATTCTTAGTGGCTGGTTATTAGCTCCTTTTCTGCTCTCTTTCCCGGATAGCCCAAGTATCTTCGGGCAGGCTGTGATGGCCTGAAGTCCATTATTAGCCCAAGAACCTTCGGTCTGGGTAGTGTGGTGGTTGGCCAGGTGTGTGCGACAGGTGGTTTCCCAAGCATCTTCGGGATGAGTCCCAGGTGTCTTCGGGTGTGGTGGTGGTTGTTCTGGCCTAGGTGTTTTCAGGCATGGTTACATGTGACAGTTGTGGCCCAGGTGTGTGCGGGAAGGATTCAGCAGTGGGACTGCGTGGGGTTGAGGCCCAGGTGTGTGCGGGCGGGATTTCGGCAGTGGGACTACGTGTGGTTGTGGCCCAAGTGTGTGCGGGCGGGTGTGGCAGTGGGACTGCGGTGAGAATGGCGGGATTGGTCTGATGCGTAGGATGTCTCAATAACCATTGGGAAAGTGGCACGGGGTACCCAAACATCGATGTGCTCTGATTATATATATTACTTGACTTGTGTTATTTGGGGAGTGTGCCTTAGTGAGGCATGGGGTGGATAGTTTACCTTGATAGGTGTTTGGTTTACTCTTTTTCTCACGGGACATTAGTACGTTCCCCCACTTGTGCACGAGAGTCTTTGGTTTTCCCTACTGAGTGTACTTGTATGCTCACCCTACGTATATAAAACTGCTTTCAGGTGTCCAGGAGGACTTCGGGGATCACCCAGGACCTTACTAGCTCGGACCTTTGGAGCAGTTGCAGTTGTTGTTTTCTTTTCCTCTTTGGTACTTCCCTTGTAGTCACCTTTTGTACTTTGTGGCTTTTACTTTTGAAACATGCATGTGGGAATGGTTTACTTTTGGATTTACTTTTCTCTCTGCCTTGGTGTTGTTGGGTTTTCTTCTCCCTATCTCTCGATTCTATAAAATAAAAAGGGTAATTCCTTCCATTTGTGAAAAATTTCTATACCCTTGGTGCTAGTCGCCACTCCGGGACATATTGAAGGCAGGTTTCAGGGGTCATTATCTCTCCTTCAACTTAAAGAAGGAAGGGCCTAGAAATCTGCTGACCCTTCCCTCCTTTTGGTGAAGGCGGTTCATGACATTACATTTTATATAATTGTAACATAATATTTTGTAATTGTGATTTATCAGTTGATTTAAGAAATAAATTGTTGTGTGATCCATGCTAAAGAGGAACCTGATCTACCATGAAATAATATTTATTTGGTAAAGAATTTCATGAGGAATCATTCCACATCATTTAGTGGATTATCTAACTCTTTGGTATTTGAATGATGGGTCAATACTATATAAATAATATTTTATTTAATGATATGTTTGAAACTTCAATGAGTAAGCCTTTTCATCTATAATTTTTAAGGTGTAGATTATTGATGGATTACCATGGTTTTGAATACTAGTGAGAAAGAAGATAATGATTCCTTATAATGGGAATTATTTAACTATATAATAATTGATAAAAAATGCATTAATATATTTGTCTTATAATAGTGAAATATTTCATGTAATTGATGAAAAAAGATGAAGATTCAATGTATGAACATGAGAATAATATTATGTGGATGAAGAGGTACAAATCAGTTTTTTTTCAAGATATTGATACTTAAATTATTTGTGTTTACTCATGAATAAAACAAATATTTCAAATATCAATGGGAAAATTATATTTCATATTTTATTAGAATATTGATAATTTTGAGATGGGATTTTCACACTTATGTTTCATTGGATGAATATAGTAAGAAATGATCAATGTGCTGAGAAATATAGATACAAATAGCTAAGAAACCTGTAAGTTAGACCTAAAAAATTTAGAAGGGTGGTAAAACACATTTAATGGAATGATTGAAAGTATATAGAAAGTGTTATTACTGTCATATGTTTTTTCAGAGGGTACGTGATTGAATGTAAAGAGTAATTATAAAAAAAAGGGGGGGTAACCGATATTCATCAATGAATGATATGGTTTAGCTGCAATGAGTTGGGCCTTTATGGAAATTTGGGACTGATGATTCTTATATGGGGTGGAAACCATCATAATCAGAAATAAAAAGGTGTGTGAAAATCATTTTTTGTTTCTGTAGTTGATTTTGGGCCATCTAAGGATGTTGTATAATCTCTAGGGAGCATCGTATTTTTTGAAGCATAATCAAAATTACTATTCTCTAAAATGTCTTGTTGATGTTTTATGTGATATGATCATGATGTTACTAATGTCATTTTATGAGATTATTCGTTGGGTTTATTTATATTTAAGGCTTTTTTATAATGAGATGTATGCCTTTAATTTTTTGAAAATAAGTTTTAATGTATTAATAACACTTTGGGTTTGTATGATCTTTGATTATTAAGGTTATTTTTAATGAATTTCATCATTTTATTGGGAATGATGTAAGGATGAAATATTATAAAAAATTGATATATGAGGCCGATAGACAGCCCATAATGTATAGAAATATTTTGGGGAATTAATCGATGAACAATGGATAACAATTAAATTATATATACAACTGGACTATGTGATGTTCTCGTTATTATTAAATTTTTATATATAATGATTAATTTAATTCCATAAATAGTTTATTTTATTTTATGTCTAATGGTAAATGTATCTTGGAAGAATATATGATGAAATACTTCTAATATGTGGGTTTTAAACTTTGTCAGGAAGGGTTTGATGAATTTTAAGGGTCGTTATTTATGGAATGGTTTTATTAGATGTTTAAGGATTACATTTTATGAATAATTTATTTTCTTAAGGATTGTTTTATTTGGTAATTATCATACAATGTGGTACCCATTTTGGTTTTAGAGAATGTCTAAAGCTAGGTGGAATAACATGAATATCCCTTTTGTGTTTATGTTTCCACAAGAAGTTGATTCCAGTGTCCCTGACATTACAAATTCATCATAAATACACATAATATTAATAAAATGATGATATTATGGTGGAATTTGATTAACGGATGAGATTATACACATATTTTAAGTATATTTATATATTCATAGATTATATATGGTAATATAATCAATTAATCTTAGTAATGGGATCATAAAAAATAATTATCCAACTACCTTTATTTATTATAAACCTGCTATCTTTTTTATTATCATGGATTTATGGTTTTCATGTTGTTAACTCTCCATTGATTATTAACGTGTTTGTGACCAAATACATCAGTCACTATCTATAATTATTTATTTTTTTCCAACATTCTATCCAATATTATCTTATCTGATAAAATAATTATGTGTTATTACATATGACATTTTTTACTTCGCTTTATTTATTATATGTAATATTATTTACTAATCATTTTTACAATGAGGGTTTTATAGATACCCTAGTTTTTCAAACATTAAAATTAAATAAATTTTATTAAAAATGTAAAACATTACAAAAACATATGCCCAATGACTCTGTTATTCTATTGCCTTTGGAAACATGAAAACATAAACACATGTACATAAATGTGTTGCATCATCTCCCACTAGGTAATTCATGAATAGAATCATTCTTAGACATAAAACAATAATACATTAATTCATAACATGGGGGAAGGAATCATAAAAAGGGGTGATCCAAGAATCTTAGTTAGGTTAAAATGGGAGATGCATAAGCATAATCACGATCATAAGGATATGAGATCATGATCACGAAATTAGATGATTATACCATACATATCAAAAATTATAAACACGAATCTTGGAATAACGCATGGTTGTTAATAATACGTGAATCATAAGGAAGTAAATATCATAATCCATGAAATCATAAAATAGGAATTAAATATGAAATTACGGAAGAAAAAAATAATAAATATAATGATTTCCATAGTAGTCAAGGAATCTCTACCAAGGACATCATAATAGACAGTGTACATTAATAAACCAGGTATTGTCCATGTTCCCACCCTGTATCATTGAACTATGTTCACACATAGTTCCATCACCATACTACTGAACAGTGTTCACTCCATGTTCCAGATATGCCTATCTCAAGAGATATAAATCATTACCCAATGTTTTGGATAGAGATATTCATCCCAACATTTTAATAATGAAATCAAACATACATTTTCTACAAGGTCATAAATAATTGTATCATAATCAATGATGTTTACTGAGTATTATATACATGTATTCACATCATAAGATATGGAAAAAGAAAAGTCTCAAAATCATTTCATCATAAGCATTATCTTTGAAAAGTATCCTCTTTCAAAAACATATACGATATGAAAGAGAAATGAGATTAATAAACATTATACAATCAAAAAATAATCCAATCAGAGAAATAATATGAATGGAAACATTGAATAATTTCATAAGAAATTCTTGAGTAATACCAACATATGTTATATTAGATAGGAAATAATTTTGAATGATCATTAAAAACCATACATTTGGAAAATAACCTATTTCCATGAATAATATGTTTTACAACATAAATCTTTTCGAAAACTATTTTATTCTATTATGGATTTATATTACTAACATTTTATTACTTTTTTTAAAATGTTTTACAGTTAGTAGTGTCTTTTTTTTTCTTCTCCGTAGACTTTATTTTTTATATCTTGGGTCCTTATACATATATTATGATTTCTATAATTTTAAATAAGTTATAAATACCATGGATATATAGTATAATTATATTATAATATTATATAGAATATATAAGTGTGGAATGGAATACATTTTTCATGTTGATGGTAAGTCGTACAAACACATTAACGTAATTTTCATTTAATGGTCATGTTTAATGAAAGAATGTAAAATATATATTCAAATATTTTTATATATGTATACACATTATTATTAACTTAGTTTTATCATATCTAATATATTATATATATTCTCTACATCCATATTTAAAAAATTCAATGAATTGTATGAGAGAATCACATCCCTTTAATGCGGCGATACTCCACTCTTCCTCAAATAAAATTATTGTGTGAACACAACAATGATATAGTAAATATATGTGTTGTAAAAAAATATAAAGCAAAAAGATGTCATAAATATAATATATAAAATTTATTAATTGATTTTACATCATAATTTAGACCAATATATGTGGTATGATAATGTAAACAATCATCATTTAGTGATGATATAGTTCACTGAAGACGTAAAGAGTATGTTTGTTACCCATTAAACAGATGTGTGTGTAATTGTAGGTCAAAAACTATTCATAAAAACATATTAGTATATTTATGTTACTATTGTTGTTATGCAGTGATATAATGTGAATATTTTACTTGGTCGAGAAATAAAATAATTGAATCGGTATTGGGAGAAGATGTTACCATTTAATCAGGATACCTATTTCGGTTAGTTCAAAAAGGATTCCTTGTATTTATTCCTTCCCAAAGAGTGGCTTCAAAGAAAATTTAGGGATTTATGGGTGTTATTTTCATATATTTTTATTGATACAATGTTTCTTGAGAGGTGTGAGGAAGTGGGAAAATATTAGGCCTTTTTAAATATAGGAGGAGTGGGACTCTTTTAATGTTTTAGAAAAGGGAACCCCCACCCATGAGTTTTATTGAAAGTGGATTCAATAATAGTTCAAAGTAAATAAAATGGGGAATAGGTTAAAACAATGTCCATAAAATGGATTTTGAACGTTTTAATATATGTTATTTTGGATCTTAAGGATATGTTTTAGTCCCTTATAAAGCTTAATTAAACCTTAATCATTGTAATTATTTTAAATTATTATTACAAATATTTTGTGCCAAAAAATGATTTTTCTTTTTTATAAATTATAAATTAGGATGTTTATAATTATGGAATAAATTTTTAAAAATTTCTAAAAAATAATTGTAACATATTAATTTAAATATAATACCTCATGTATAATGACAATTCTAGTATTTAATGCCACCGCTGTAAAAATATTTCTATGTTTTTATAGTCATTTTCAATTTGAAATTGATTCCAATGGCCTGAATAAGATTTATTGATAAAAATTTAGTCTAATTAAACTTTAACACGAGCATAAAATATTATTTTTCTATATAAGAAAATTATAATAAAATAATTTTTTATTTAAATTTCAATATTTTTCTCTATTCATTAAAATGTGAATTTTAATGACAAATACATGAAATTCACCATAACCAAAATTATATGGTTATCGTAAAAAATTAAATTTTTTATACATATAAAATAAATATATGTTCCAAAATGTATATTTAATATTGGTTCACCACCAAACGGCATCAAAATACCTCAATACAAATGTAGGTTATTATGTGTAAAATTGTGTTTTTATTCTTATCTGATGCAAGTAAAATCTATTTGATGAATGTAAGAAGTATTTTATTGAAAATAATATATATATTTATATATTAAATTAATATTACTCACTAATTTTAATTAATTTAATATATTAGGATACAATAGATTTGTGACATAAAAGTTGTTTTCTAAATAATATTCTTTTTATATTCAATTAGTTCATTGTAACTAATGAATTCATTTTATAGTTTTGTAAACTATAGGATTCAATATGTTTTAGTAATAATCATAAACACAAACTTAACAACTAGTTTATGTCTTAATATATAAAATATTAATAGTATTTTAGTATGGTAAAATTCAGGGTTTCATGTAATATATACCAATTTGGTGTTATGTGAAAGGAATGTTTGACTTATTGCATTGAAAAACATTGTTTAAATTTAATTAATTAGTAAAAAGTCTATAAAATCCCATGGTGTTACATTAGAATCCCCTTAAAATTATTTTTCCCTTATAATTTTTCATTCTAAAAGAAACAAACCAGAATAATAAAACTTCACCATATCCTCAAGGTCACACATAACATCATATAAATGGTTATTTATCCAAACAATATTACTAGGTGAGTGGTCTTATCTCATAGAACATTCATTATACAATCCATAGTTTCAGATGGTTAATCTATATAATAAATATCATGCTCTAGTGGTATGATCTCTATGTTCAGTACATGTGAAAGGTCTAGTATATATTTAATTTTGAGATATACATGGAATAAATCCTAGAATTTAGTGTGATTTTGTGGTAGTTAGAAGAGATAATACATTTTACCAATATGATCCTCAATATCGAAGGGACTGATATACCAAGGGCTTAATTTCCCTTTCTCTATAAATATCATAACATTCATCAAGCATAAGATTCATAGATACACCATTTAGATAACATCAAATTATATATCATGTTGATGGATAAAATTATATATTTTCTTCTAATATTGAGCAACCTTGATATGTTGATAAATAGTTCTAACATTCTCTTCCATTTCATCAGCGATCTCAGGTCCCAATAGATTTCTTTCTCCAGATTTATCTGAAAACATTTGAGATCAACATTTCTTCTCATATAGGGCTTCATATGGTTCCATCTAAATGATTGAGTAAATGCTATTGTTTTATTAAATCTAAACTAAGGAATGATATTGATAACAACAAATGTTTAAATCTAGGGAACATTATCTCAACATATCCCCTGGGGTTTGATTATTTAATTTAGACTTACTATCTTCTTGAATATGATAGCAGTCCTCAAACCCAATTTTTATTCAAGCACCTGCAAAAGAAATCACCAGAACTTTGTGTTGAATCTTGAATCCCGATCAGATACAATAGAACGTGGTACCCCAAAAACCCATACCACTGCCTTAATGAATATCAAAGAAAGATGATGCATATAAAAGTCTTAACTTTTAGTTATAAATTGTGCTTAATTAGTAACGAAATTGACAACCATCCATACAGAATAAATCCCTTTAGAGGATTTCTATAGATCAATGAAAAAATCCATAGTGATGTTCCCCCATTTCAGTTATGTTAAGGGTATTGGATGCAATATCCCTTCATAAATTTTTTCATTCTAGAATAACATGTTTGTATACCAAGAATCAAGATAAAAACTCTTCTATATCTCTCTTCATTACACCCCACTTGAAATATTCATTAAAATTGATATACATCACTGTACTTCCTGTATAAAACGATAATGAAGAACTATAAGTTTCCTCTAATATCTCCTTCTTCAAGTGGGGTATGAATGGAACACATATATGGTTCTTGAACACTATTATTCAATACTAATAAAGGTTAATCTTTGGTTCATTTATAGAATTCATTTCCATCTCTACATATTCCTTCATTACCTCTCTAATCATCACATAGATAAGGGGTTTAACATTAATTAGTAAAAGATAAAAAATTTAACCTACCATACATATTTATAGATCTATACTTTTCAAATCCATAAATTTTGAATATTTTTTTATCCTCATCATGGATAATGTAGCATGTTCCTTCCTACTCAATGCATCAGTTAGCTTGTTTTCATTCCCACAGTGGTAATGTATTGATCATTCATAATCCTTTATCAACTACATCTATCTTCTATGGTACATTTTAAAATCCATTTATGTTAATATATATTCAATCCATTTATGATAATTATATATATCCCACATTTTCCCAAAATATAATGCTTCTATATCTTTAATGAAAAAAATACTTCTACAAAATCCAAAGCATGAGTTGGGAATGTTTTCCCAGGAATATTCAACTATTGTGAGCCATAAGAGATAAAAATGTTATTTTTCATAAGAAAACATCATAATACTAACTTGGATGTAACGAAATAGATTAAAAACCCTTCTCCATTACAAGGTAATGTAAAAACAGGTGCACTGACTAACCTTTTATTAATTTCCTTGATTGATTCCTCACATTCATTTGTCTAGAGGAACACAAAACGCTTCCATGTTAACATGGACAAATTATTAGATATTCATGAGTAATTATAAAAAAAAATCATCAGTAATATCTAGCTTAACCATGAAATCAACACTTCTCAATCACTACGGTTCGTCTAGGTCTGCATTTTATAGCTTCCAACATTAATTGATCTACAGTTATACAATATCTTAAGATTATGTGACTAAAAAATGAAACCTTTTGTAGCCAAAATTCTCACATTGTAATTTTTTTATAAATTTTCTCATCCCTTATGGTATTTTGTATAATTATCATGTGATCTTCAAGGTGTTCCTCTAACAATGAATAGATAAGAATTCCATTTATAAGGACAATGTCAAGTTGGTGGATGTAATATCTAATGAAATTATTCATTAAATCCATGAGGATAACAAGGGATTTCATAAGGCCAAATGATATCAATTTATATTCATAGTGTTTATACCTTGTATGATATTTCATATTGGGTGTATCCTCCTTCTTGACTCCCAATTGATGATATATAGAATGAATGTCAATATTGGAAATGTATTGAACTCTGTATAGTTGATCAAACAAGTCATCAATATGGGGTAGAGGATACATGTTCATGATGGTGATTGTTTTCAACACAAAATAATAATTGCATAATATCATTGATGCATCTTTATTTTTTAAAAAATTGATATATGCACCCCAATGGGACACAATTTGAGAGGGTATGGCGTCAACCATCGGATCAGGCCTGTGCTTTGAGACAGGACACTGGCTTGCTTATTAGCCTTGCAAGGATGGAGTGCTTCATCATGATTACATGCTGGGGAGGGGTGTTTCATGTGTCAGTTTGGTTTTTTTTTTCAGGTCATGTTATGTCTTTAATTTCATGAAGTCTGTTGGGTTTTCCCCTTATTCCCTTAAAAGGGGGTTTTATTATAATAAAAATATTAAAGGCCTTTGGGCCGTTGGATGGATGGATATAAATCACTCAGGCCCATAAAACATTGAGTATTTAATATTGGTGTGGAACCATGTAAATTTTCTATAGATAAATCCACTTCACGATTTTGTGGAATTCAAGTAAACTCTTCCAGAAAGAGATCAAAAACATCTCAATAAAATTTTATATTGTCGATTTCAGTTTCCCCTTCTACCATTTGAAATAAACAACCATTTTGAATGATAATTATGACCCATAGAATGGATATAGTATACATAGTATGTTCATTATTATCATTTCACTGATGGATAACCATAAAAGGGTTTGAAATATCAAACTTATCTTCCCTTCATCAAAAATTGATTTAGGATTTATGTATAAAATAATAGTACATTTATATGATGAAATAAAATTAAACCAATGGAATAATGAAAGAATTTGTAGGAAGTACATTCTCACTAACATTGAATAGAGAGGAATCACATACATATGATTTAATTATCATACCATTATGGGTTTTTACAAAAATGCCACATATAATTGTTTCGATGGAATCATAACAACCTTAGATAAATTCTATTGTTATGAAATAGTGGGTAGATCCAAACTCAAATAATCCATTAGAAGTTCTAGAGTGGATGGTATGTTTACCATTAACCACATAGTTATTACACCCCTCATTAGAAATTTTTAATGAATTAGATTCCCCATTTCCCTTTGAAATAAGAGGTTGTTGATGATGATAATCATCACCAACATTTATGTTTGGGAGCTAGGTATAATAATTCCCATTTCTCTTATACTTGCATCACCTAGGTGGGAGAGGTGAATTATTTTAATATTTATCTACATTATCATTTGGAGTTATCGTGGTCCCCTCATTTTTATTAATCAATTCCTTACTAAACATAATTTCCCCAGATAAAGAATTAACTAGACCCCATACATCAAATTCCTCCATGGTTCTTCAAATAATTATAGCGCAAAGGGAAACTCATCTTTTTTTCCCCAGGGTTTTTAGAGTATAATTTCAATTCAATTTTCATTTTCCTATCAAAAATATGAAACTGATACGTTACTATAACTTTAATTTCATCCTAAATTTACCATTTAACATTATCTTCAAAGCTAATAAAATATATTATGGAAAACACCCTTATAAGACTTAGTTTTAATACATTGATGAACCCATGATATTGAATTTAAGATTGGATGATTATTCCTTAAGCATACATCACAAGTCTTAGTAAATTATTCTCATAGGTTCCAACATAGTCTTTATCCCACTGCTTCAACTCAAGTTTGTGTTTCTCCATTTTGGTATAATGATTCCAAGGAAATAACTTATTGGAAGATAATTTCTTAAAATATTCCTAATCAATGTTCTTAATATCATACTGCTACCTCGTGTTCGTGATTAAAGTCCACCACTAGTATGTTTCATCTTCTAAATGTTAAAAATCCATAATAACATTTACATGTTTCGAACACTGAAGAAGGGAGAATAAGTTTTCAATAGTACTGAATCATTGTTCAATAATAAGTGGATCAAAATACCTTCATAATGAAGGTGGATTTTTCTTTATGAAAGACTCAACTGAATTTCCCCCCCCCCCTTTTATCATTATAAATTCCACCATGATTCTTTGCTTCATAAAGATTTGTGAGAATTTCAATGAAGCTTTTCATTCCATCTCCCTTAGTATTCAGTTTCTCTGGAGGACAATCATTACATTCTATGTTTCATTAAACATTAATGTTTTTCCATCACACTTCAAACATTTACTAATATAAAAATCATAGAGTAAGAGAAATATTTCGTAATGAGGAACCACATAATAATAAAAATCACCCTATATTATGTCTAAAATATTACACTTTCCATTATATATGACACCATAGGTTTAAACATGGCTATTAATAACCAACATATATTTAAATACTTCATGAAGTATCATAAAGAGTTTGTGAATCCCCAAATAAAATCCACCAACCATGTCAGAAACAATTCCCTTTTTCATGTACCAATTTACCCGAAATTAGGATCGGAAAATCTTGTCAGAGATGATACCCCTATGTACATATGTTCCAGATCCACATCTATGTATAGTATCTGGACATGGATATATTTCTTGGAAAACAATCGCTCTATATTTTCCCAAACATCCAAGATATTTTCTATACTTATTCTTATCCTTAGAGTAATTTTAAGATATTCTATTAGGGATCTCACTATGGTTTTCTCATCCTATATTCCAATGAGTAAGTAAACGTTTTATCTCACACCAACTATTGAAACCATCTATTTTCATACGTTAATTTCACCTAACATTTTATGAACACTTAAAGGGGTCATATTATATGATTAGTAAGGTTAAAAAAGGGATATAAGTATGCATAATAATGAATTTACTTTTATGCTAACAAGATAATAAAAATAGAAGATCATACCCTAAAAATTTTAGATCACAAGCATGAATCAAGTAATAATGAATGGTAGTTCACAAGACATGAATCATAAAGAAATAATGAAAATTATCCATGAAAGCATAACATATTAAAAAAAGGTAATTGTTTAAGGCACATAACCCTATATAATGATTTTTATAGTAGTTATGGAAGGAATTCCATTGCCATCGTCATTGAAAATTTCCTTTAATGAACCATTTTCACACCCTATTCCATCCATGTATTACTGAACCATGTTCACTCCACATTCTACCACTATAATATTGAACAGACTTCACTCCTCATTCCATCCATTTCTATCTCATTCGATATAAAGCATTACCCAATGAATTGGATTGTGATATAGGTCCCAACCATATCATAAGAAATAATACAGGCATATACCAAAAAAATCATAAATAATCATATCATAACCCATGAAATTAAATTTTTATTATAAACATGTAATCATATCCGAACATGTTTAAAAATATAGGTTTCATAATCATATCAACATAAACCTAACCAATTGAAAGAAGTAGGTTTCAAATGCAAATAAACTATGAATGTTAAAATTATTTCATTAAAATTATGACATCGAAAGATGATTCCTTAAAACAAAGAATATGAAAGGAAACATTGAATAATTTTCCCATAAAGTCATGATTAACACCAACAGATGTTGTCAAATGTGGGAATTAATTTTCAATGGTATTTAAAAAACATTTCTTAAGGAAAATAACCTTATTGTTTGAAATACTATTTCTAAAAAATAAAACCTTTTCAATATAATTTACCTTCAAAATAAAATTACATAATTATAATAGATTCTTAAAAATATTTTGAAGTCATTTTCACTTGAAACTTATAAAGAACCTCAAAAAAAATTCAAAACAGTTTTCCTTGAGAAATTATAATATATTATTAAAAAACATTTAAAACATAATCAAAATTAATAAAATATCATATATAGGATATATAAGTACTATTAATCATAATAATATGAATTTAAGAGTATATTCAGGATTAGTATGTAATATATGAAATAGAAAATATTGGTGAACCTGGTAGGAATCACATGGATATAATAAGTGAGATGAAATTCTCATACCTTTTTTCATGGCTCCAATATTACTCCATTAAAACTATTATATTATATATATATATTAGAACCATATTATTACATATAATACCATATATTTTTTTATTATGGATTGATATTACCCACTTTTTAACAATTATATGTTATGGTTTTAAATCAGTTAATATCTTCTTTGTTCTTCGCATGTGTCTTCATTCGTCATATCATTGGTACTTATACTTAAATCCTGATTTATAAAATGCAAACCCTAACATAAATTTCATTCATATATATATATATATATTATATTTTTATTATAATAATCTATAGGATATAGATGTGTGAAATGGAATACACTATTCATGGTGATGGTAAGTTGTATGTATGCATTAACGCTATTTCAATTTAATTGTCATGTTGAATGAAATAAATTAAAGGAAATATATATATATATATATATATGTATATATTTATATATATATATAATTATTATATAAGATTTATTATGTCATGTATATTTACTATACCCATTATTAATACATTCTATGTAGTGTGTGAATGAATAACATTGCTCTAAGTGGGTTGTAGTCCACACTTCCTCAAAGGAAATTATTTTAATAACACAAAATGGAAACGATAATGATATGTGTTGTAAAATAATTATATAATTTTATAGACATAATAAGAATAATATATAACATATATAACAATACATTCCATCAGAATGACCATCATGGGAGGTAGTACAGGAAAAATAGACATTCATCGTTTAATTAGGTAGTAGCTCGTCGTACACTTAAATAGTATGTTTGTTACCCATTTAGGTGGATTATTTTCATTTTTTAGGTTCATAAATTATCATAACAATATCACAGTATATTTATGATACCTATTTGTTTATTAAATCATTTTATAATAATTTTTAATTGGATGGATAAATAAAATAAATGAAATGGTCTTGGGATAAGACATTACCTCTTAGTATGGAAACTCCTTTTAGTTTGCGCCAAAAGGATTCCATGGATTTTATACATCCAAAATTTAGGATTCATGGATGATTTTTGGGATTTTAGAAAGATATTTTATATGATATTGGTTAATAAAAAGTGGAATGAGAGGTGTGAGGATGTGGGAAAAGAGGAGGCCTTTTATAAGGGAGGAGAAGTGGACCTTTTGTAATATTTTGTAAAAGGGATACCCTACCCACATTGTTTTATATCATGTGCATAAACTAATTTACCAATGATATGAAAATATATTTTAGGGACTTTATATGTTTATCTAAGGAATTTTTGATAATATTATATGTCTTTTGGGGCTTATAGTTATGGATTTGTACCATATGAAGATTAATTTTATCTTAATCGTTATAACTAATTTTAATTTTTTCCATAATTTTTTTTGGTCAAAAACATTATCAAATATATTATAAATTATTCTAATTTAAAATATATAATCTACATTCACAAATTCAAAACACGTAATTAGAATAAATTAATTTAGATATAATCTCACCGATAGAATGACAATGTAGGTTTTAAAAGTAAAAATGTTAAAATGTTTTCAGTGTTCCTACTGTAAATTTCAAAGTGAAATTTAATACAATATAATAACTTAGATTGAATGATAAAAATTTAATATAAATTATCATTAAAACAAACATTAAATACAATTTTACTATATAAATAAATTATATGAAAAAGAAGTTTTTTTTAATTCCAAATTTTCATTATTCATTAAAAAATGAAACATCACAGAAAAATAAAAAAATTCACAATAACCTAATTTTTCTATTTCTATTTCTAAAATTTAATTTATTTTTATATAAAAAGTTTATAAAAGTTAAAAAAAATTAGATTTCAAATAATTTCAACAACAAAATTCGGTAAAAGATCCTTAACAAAAATATTGGGTTTTATGTGTTAAATTGGTGTTGTTCTTATCTCATTTATATCATATTTATTAGATGAATATGAAAAAAAAATCTGGTGTTAGAGGTAGTTTTGATGTAAAAAATATTTTAAAATGAATAATATTTCCCCTATTAAATTAGTTAAAAGAATCACTAAATCAAAATGTTTTAAATTAAATGTATAGACCATATATATATCATATTATATTTGTTTAATACTATTATTATTAGTATAAATATATTTTATATACAATCGTAATTTTAAAAATAATTGTTCCAAGAAACTCAATGTCTTTTTGTGGCTGCATAATTAATTATAAAATAATATTTTCCCCTTCTATGATTTAAATTTGGAAAATTTGATCAAATATTTTGAATTCGAATAATTTATAATTTCAAATAAGATTGAATTAATTTTTACCAAATTTATTAATGAATAATTTAGTTGCATCGATTACATTAAAAATTATAATTACTATGTGATTAAACTTTAAACATATGGTGAAAATTGGCCTATATACTTATCATGAACACATTTGATGGAAATATTTTGACATTATACCTTATAGAATCATGTTTGGTGAATTACTTAATTCACATGAAATGGTTAAAATGTTGGTGAAATTCCCTCTATTAAAAATATAAAATATTTTTACTTGCCTCCATTATAAGAGGCCACCCTCTCGCATCCTCTCTTAACACATATAAACCACTTAATGTAGAAAAAATACTTTCCAAAATTACATTTAATATTACATCCTATAGTACTATATGCAATAATGTGGTCATTAATTCAGAAAAGGTTGTCCATTTCTACAAATCCATGAGTTAACTAAAGAATAGATAACACTTATCAACATGCACATTTTTTATTTTATTCAACACCATCTTCAATTATATTTATACAATGATTATATAACAACATATAAATAATCAATATAATTTGATGTTTAAATGATATTTTTATGTCGTAAAAAATGAAAATATTCATTAATTTTTTTAATTCATCATTCATGTGTACTATGGAATACTTCCTCATGAAATGAAGTCATCTGTTCTTCCATTAACACCTCTCATCGTTGGGAAGAATTTTATTAATAATATTTATAATTTATATTTAAGATATTTATAAAATAATTATAACAATATAGTAATTTTAAAATATATAGCCCTTTTAAATTTCTTACCATAGGAGATATGATAACATTTCTTGTGTGTATGGTATATTAGCACCTCACAAAGCAATGTGATGTTTTTTTACTAACATGTAACATAAATTTTTATAAAGTTTATGTATAATGAATATATATCATATAAATTAAATTAATATGATATGATATTTATGACATAAATATATTTATTTATATTTAATACATCACATTATTCTTACCATATCAGACACTGATAAAGTGATAACATCATTCATTTTTGTGTGGACTACCGCCTACTCAAGGTAATGTGATTATTCATTATTCATCCACACACAACAAGAATGATATATATAATTATATAAATATATATTTATAAATAATATTGTATGTATTATAAAATTATCAATATATAAATAAAAATGATACTTACCATCTTTGAATATTGATCACTGATGAATAGTATGTTACAAATGTATATGTACGAAATAAAATATATTTTATCATAACATTGGATAATTTTATTTGTCATAATTCAAAATTGATTATTAGAATACCATTTATGTATACATATGATTATTATATCATGATTATTGTTATATATATGTTTATACAGTGACCCATTTGAATGTATATAACCTACCAAATTTAGTTTTAACACAAACAATATATGGTCAAAAGACCATATTTTTACTTAATTTATTATGTTATTGTATATTACATGTAAATAGGTGAAAGAAAAGTACTAATAAAAAATAAAATTTTATATAAATTAAATAATTTAAAAATGTTTATTAATAACGAAGATAAATGGAAATGAGAGAAGTTGGACTCATGGTAAGGTACTCATCTCAATTTCATTTCCATGGAAAATTCATGATGTTATCCACATATTTTATTTTATATTGTTTATATAAATTAGATATGAAAATATAAATCTTTAATTTATCTCTTCTTATTATATTGAATATTTTTTTAAATTTCATTCTTTAATTGGTTTTATGATTCATGTGTTTCTCATGTCATGAGGGGGATTTCTTTGAAAAAATACATTTTAAGGTTTTCCTTGAAACTCTCATTCTCTTCCATTACATGTTTTTAAAATGATATTTTAAAAAAAATTATAGTGATATAAATGAATAATAATATTCATTTTATGTTTTATTTAAATTATTTCAAGGGTTATCAAAATTAATCTTTTTATATGTTTTAAATATAATATTTTTACAAACAAAAAATTAATGTTAATATTTTTAATGTATGATGACAAAAACCTTTCATGTTATCTTTAAATTTATTTCATTTCTAACTTCATTTTCAATATTAAATGTTTTCCTAAAATAAAATCCTTACATCAATTAATTTTTAGTATTTTTATATTAACTTTTTTAATAGAAATTGTTCCAAAAATATGATTTTTAAAAAAAATGAAATTTTCATATCTAAAAGTGAATTACAAATGAGTTTTAAAAGATTTTTATTTTATAAAATTATTTATTCATGTTTTGGATCTTGTATGTTATATGTTATGTTTGTGCCAATATAGCATCAGGTGATCTCATTACTACTTAAACCATTGGAGTTCCTAAATAGAACTACCATTCATTGGTTAATAATTGTACACCCTAATTTATTTTATTGTATTTTGGATGTATGTTTATTCCAATATGCATAATTTTTTAAAGGATTCTATAAGATAATTCTAAGGTTTCTATTAGATGTTGTTTCGTGGTACTTATATTAATTTTCTATTACTACTATTGATTTGTCAAGAAAATAATTTGTTCTTAAAAGTTAAAATATTTTATTTTTAAAGGAATAATATTTACCATTGTTGGTAATATTATATGTTTTCATGAAATGGTTTTTTTATGGGTTAAAATATTTTTAAATGGACTAAATATTTCCTTCATTTTCTATCCCTTAGTGTGGTTCTAATATCACCCAATGTTTTCAAAACAAAATATAGGATTTATGTATGGGTAACAGAAAGGAAAAGAACAAGGAGAAATTCAAGAATGGTTTTGAGGAAAAGAAATAATGCATGATTTTAAATTTTTTAATTATGAAAAAATGGATAAAAATGGTAAGAATCCACTATATTTTATGGTTTTGTTATGTATCAGTTATGGCCTAATTATGTATCACAATAAAGCTTAACTAATCCTCAATGTGAAATAGAGTAAAATTCATGTGTTAAAATCATGTTTAAGCATTATTTATGGTCTGGGACTTAGTGTTAGATTCATTTTAAACCCCTTATCATTTTATTTTTAACCTATATTACTAAAGTTTCACATTAACTTGGTAACAAAAATTACCATGGTTTCTATTCATATTGGCTAAAAATAAAATTGAGTATTTATTAAATTATGAACTTATAAACAATAATATGGAATCCATTTTTCAAAAATCAAAAAATATATGATAAAAAAATTATTTTTATAGTAACACCAAAATATGTAACAAAAAAATATTCTTGAAATATACAATTTTACAGCAAAAAATGTACATTTACCAAAATAAGGCATAAGAATGATTAAAACGAAATTAATTATATTACTGTTAACTAAAAAAATTTATGTTAGATTGAGATAAAATTATAATCATGAAGTGTTTTTTGATATAAATAATTTGATATTTTTATGGAGATCATTATTTTCATGATTCAATAGAAAATAAATATTCTCATAAATTTAACAAAAAGTCAACATAGATTAACTTTAATATGATGATTTATAATATGATATTATTTTTGGGAATGAAAATTTATATAAGTTTAATAAATGTATTTACTATCTATACTAAATATGGCTCATTTTATACTTACGTGTCACCTTCCAATCATTCCACATCACCAAAAATGCTCGATTTCTACCTCCAAAACAAAAAAACTCACGGTATGCTACCGCTCGTGAACGGGATTTTCCTCCTATTTTTTCTAGGGTTCCCGCTCCCCTACAGTCCCCATCTCCACTATCCCACTCCCATTCTCGACTCCCCACTCCAGTCCCACCATCACCTCCATGTACTCCGTCTTCGTGGAATTCTCCATGTCTGCATGCTCTACTTCATACTCCTCCACCTTCGGCTTCTCTGAAACCGAAAACTCTAGCTTCAACTCTTCCACATACGGGTCCTCCACTCAACCTACGGTTCTCGTTCCCTCAAGCGCGCAGCGAGTAATATATTTCATGGATTTCATATCTTTTGTATACGTTGTTTGTCAGGAGAAATCACAGGTGGCTTACTCATGGAGCGTCTATGGATTTGTGCATCAGACCATGTAAGTATCAACATTGAGCGTGCATCGAGTAACCTAATTTATGATTATTGCTATATTTTTTATCAGGAGACATGAAAACCAAGATTTTCTATGACGATATTAGTTTTATATGCATATTTAGGGTTATAATGCTCTAATTTCTGTTTCTTTCAGGCGGCCACCTCCTATTCATGCCTCCATGTCCAAGCAGTCTCCCATTCCACTACATGAGTTCCACTCTTGTCTCCATTACATCTACTACTGATTTTAATATCTTTTTTCAGTCTGTGAGTTCCACTCTTGTCAATTGTTTTCTTTCTATCATGTATTCATCGATGGATTAGAATTAGGAAGGCATAATTTTGTGGGAATAACTAATGTTTTTACCTTACAAATCTGCATTTACTTACAATATGATCCATTGGATGATTTTGAATCCTGTGTTTTTTTACTTCACTAATTTATGTACCTTTCCTAAGACTTCCTAGGTTTTGAATATTACTGTCCTCTACAGGTCCTTTCTCCTACAGTTTTGTTTCTAGCCAAGAGGTGCATGCATAATCCAATGCTGACTCATTGTTTGTTTCATGTTCTTCTAAGAATCTATCAAATATTATCACTTTTGCATTGAAGTTCAACCCTCTCTGATACATTTGTGCATTGAAGTTCCAACTGAATGATACATGTTTACATTGAAAAAAATTCTAAATTACAGGATTTCATGTAAAATATTTGAATTGGTGCTTTCTCCATCCGCAAGATGAAGTAGACTACAGCTGGATTTCTTTCATCCTATACTCATTTATGAAATTATTCATGGGAAATGCAGTCAATGTTAAGAATTCAAGGTATCCTAGTTTTATAGATATCTATAAATCTCATTTTAAATTTTACCAAATGAAAATATCATTCAACCAAGTTCTTGATAAACTCTATGTGCCTATAATAACCCTAAATGTATTCTACCCTACATAAGGCCCATATTTAATACCTTTTGAATTAATTTTCTTGCTGCACTAAAATAGTTTCTATTTCCCTTTTCTAATAATATTTTCATAGGTTATTACAATACATTAAATTTTATGATTTATCAATTTTTGTTTCGTGCTTTTGGTAATAAATGATGTTCAATTATGTTAATATTTTAATGTTTTTGTACTGCATCCTAACATTAGGTATTTGTTATCTATCATTTTGTCCCACATCCATGTATGCCTATATTTCTATTTTTGATGAAGCAGTTTTCAGTTGCAGGAAGTATTACTTCCTTTATATGTGTTCAACTTCATTAATGTTATCCTGCCTCTTATGATACAGGTATACCTTAGGATTTATAATTTCCCACATCCACGTATGTGTATAATTCTATGTATGTTGAAGCATATTTCAGGTGCAGGTAGTCTTACTACCTCTAAATGTGTTCACCTTCAATACAATGATCCTGCTTCTTTCCATGCAGGTATACCTTACAATTCTTAATCTCCTATGTCCATGAATGTCTGTAATTCTGTTAATTTTGAAGGATATTTCAGTTGCAGGCAGTCTTAATGCCTCTAAATTTGTTCCAACTTCAATATAGTGATCCCGCCTCTTTTCATGAAGTTATATCTTAGAAATGATATTTTCACACATCAATGTATGTGTGTATTTCGGTTTATGTTGAAGAAAAATTTAGTTGTAGGCAGTCTTACTGCTGCTAATTGTGTTCAACTACATCACTGTGATGCTCACTCTTATCATATTATTATAACATACCTATTTCATTTTACCACATCCATGTATGTGGGAATGTTTGTTTATGTTGAAGCAGATTTTAGTTACGGGTACTCTTACTGACTCTAAAGTTCTGATTATTTGAATGTATTCATACTTTTTCTGATTATTATTTTCATTTTACATATTCTGTTATAAAAAAAATGCTAAACTGGTTTGGTCGGCACATAATTTCATGTTTTTAATCATCTTAATGAAATTTTTTATCTTTGTAAATTCATACATATCCAGTTTTTTCTTTTTTTTCTTTTTTAGATTTTATAGTTGTCGATTCATTAGTGTTGTGCTATTAGCCCCATTCTGAAAATGTTATTTGAGCAAATTCCTGCATATTTAGAATTGGATCATTTCAATAAAATATATTTCAATACTCACATTGTTTTATAATAACTACTCTTCTATAATATTTCCTTCACGTATTTTTGTTATGTAGCTTGAATCACGGACTTTATTTCACCACCATCATTTTGAAGAAAGACTTCTTCACAATTGCGGCATGGTATGTCAATCCAATCACTTGAACACTTTCATTCGTTATCATTATTAATATCAATGTAACATATGAAAATTCATTTTTAACTAAAAACAAGAAAAATAAATGTTATATCAATGAATAGATCATGTTAATAATATGTATTCAACATTCTGTAATAGGAAACATTTTTATTTTACCATCAACCACTTGTCATGCATTAATGCAGGGATAAAATTGTTTTTGGTGAAAGGGTGTCATAACAGACATTCATTGACATAAATGTTTCCAATTTACTAGGATTAAGAAATAACATCATCGGACTGAGTTTTTTGTAAACAAGTTTCTTCAGAATAGGGGCATGATAGAAGATTTTTTCAGTTACAGCTTTCTTCAGGCTGGGGGCATGATAGAAAAAGAAATACTAGCTTGGAATGACCCCTCTCCATCCCATCATTTCATGTATGCATGTGTCCAGTTCATGTTATTTCAAAACCTGCTCTACTTATAACTGTTGATTGAAGATGTTTATGTTCATTAATGTCCACTGTGTTGTAACCAGAATTTCACTTATGTGCTTTCAAGGGTTTTGAAGTGAATGGCTCTATGCTTTAGAAATAGAACGTTGCATATAAATGTAGTGTCTTTCATCTTGATAAAATATGACGCACTAATTGACTTCTTTTTCAAGAATCCCTGGGTAAGATAATAGTTCTATCATAATCAAATTAGTGTGTATTCCACATAATTTAAGTGCACAATGATCCACTTGTGACCCTTTTTTGCTTTAAAGTATTTTTTTCTAATCCATGTTTCATGTTTGCAGCTAAAAGTTAAATTTACAAGGTTTATGACTGGCCACCTTCTTGGAGCTTCATGTGCTATAGAATCTATTTAAGAAGTGAAGGTATTGCATATATCCCTATCTGACTTATAATTATGATTCATGTTGATTATGTTTTGGGTATCTGATAAAATGCCATGTTTGTTACTACAAAGATCCAATTAGAAATATAAATTAATAACAAATCGTTTAAAAGGAATTAAAGAAAAGACTTAAAATAAATTTAACATATGGAATTTATCATTAGTTTTTTTTACTTTAACATTTACTTTATATTATATTTTCTAATTAATGAATGTTGTTTTTGGGAAAATAGAATTGATTCAACTAATTGACGGAGTGTTTTGAAAATGATTAACCAATATGGTTAGGCTGGTGCTTAATAAATTTTCCTTAATTGTTGTCTGATTTTAGTTTGGGAGCATGGGATAACTCTGTGAAAATCTATAAACACAAGGTAATTTTGAGCATTTATATGAAATGAATGTGCTTTGAATATTTATTCTCTTTTTTCTATGATTTGGTTACAGTGTTAACTATAATTGATATTTTAGATTGTTTTTAGTGAAGTAGAAGCATTTCTTTTATTAATGGATATTTTCTTATTTAATTGAGCAGTGAATCGATTTTTATAGCATTCTACAATATGTAGTGTTTTTTATATCTGGTTAGTGGGTAGGGGAGGGGAGGGGAGGGGCTGGGATGGTTGGACGGGAGGGGGGAGGGGAAGGGAGGGGAGGGTAAGATGAGGGCATGGGGGAGGGGGCTGGTGGGGGAAGAGGTTGGGCAGGGGGGAGTGGTGGGGGAAGGGGCTGGGCAGGGGGGATGCTAAGGTGGGAGGGGGAGGTGCTGGGATGGGGTTGGAGATAAGTTGAGGAGGTGGGGAGGGGAGGGGTAGAGCTGGGTAGGGGATAGGAGGAGGTGTGGGTAGTGTGAGGGTTGGGGGGGTTAAAAGCTGGGCAGGGTGGGGTTGGGGGAGGAAGGGCTAAGCAAGGGAGGGAGGACAATAAGAGGATTTGGGAGGGGAGGGGTAGATCTGGGCATGGGGTAGGAGGAGGTGACAAGCTGGGCAGTGGGGGGAGGGGAGGTGATGCAGGGGGGAGGGGAGGGGCTGGGCCGGGGGGGAAGAAGGGAGATGGAGAGGTGAGGGATGCAATGCAGGGAGGGGCTGGACGGGGGGAGGACGAGAGGGCATGGGGTGGAGGGCAGTGAAAAGGGGCCGAGCGGAGGCAGGGTAGTGTTATGAAAATGATTAACCAATCTATTCAGGCTGCTGCTTAATAAATCTTCCTTAATTGTTGTCTGACATCAGTTTGGGAGCATGGATGACTATGTGCCTATCTTTAAACACAAGGTAATTTTGAGCATTTTTATGAACTATATGTGCCTTGCATATTTATTCTATTCTTTCTATGATTTGGTTATAGTTTAAATTATAATTGATATTTTAGATTGTTTTTAGTGAAGTGGAATAATTTCTTTGAGTAGTGGATATTTTCTTATTTAATTGAGCAATGGATCGATTTTTATAGAATTCTATAATATGTGGTGTTTGTTATATCTGGTTAGTGGGCAGGGGAGGGGAGGGGAGGGGCTGGGCAGGTTGGATGGGAGGGGAAGGGAGGGGAGGGGAAGATAAGGGAAGGGGGGGTTGGTGGGGGAAGAGGTTGGGCACGGGGGGAGTGGGGGGGAAGGGGCTGGGCATGGGGGATGATGAGGTGGGAGGGGGAGGTACTGGGATGGGGTGAGAGACAAGAAGAGGAGGTGGGGAGGGGAGAGGTAGAGCTGGGTAGGGGGTAGGACGAGGTGCTGGGAAATTGGGGGGGGTTACTAGCTGGGCAGTGTGGGGGTGGGGGGAAGGGTTGGGCAGGGGAGGGAGGAAGAGGTGGGAATGGGGGTAGGAGGAGGGAGGAAGGGCTGCGCTGGGCAGGGGATGGAGGAAGATCTGGGCATGGTGGTAGGAGGAGGTGAAAAGCTGGGCAGTGGGTTGAGGGGCTGGGCAGGGGGGAGGGGAGGGGACAGACGGGAGGGCATGGGGGGCAGGGTAGTGATGAGGGGCTAAGTGGGGGCAGAGCAGTGTTTTTCAAATGATTAACCAATCTAGATAAGCTGTTGTGTAGTAAATGTTTCTTTAATTTTTGTCCAATATCAGTTTGGGAGCATGGGATGACTCTGTTCCAATCTTTAAACCCAAGGTGATTTTGAGCATTTATATGAACTGTATTTTTCTTATAGATGTATTCTCTTCTTTCTATTATTTGGTGATAGTGTAAACTATAATTGATATTTTAGATTCTTTTTAGTGAAGGGGAAGCATTTCATTTTTTTAAATATGTCATGTTTGTTTGCTGATAAAGTGTACCTGGTTAATATTTTCTATTATTTAGTTCAATTAGTAGTGATTTTTCATTTTCATATTTATAATTGTTTTCATTGAATTTTTATAAAGCTATTTTTCATTGAATAATACTATAAACATTTAACCAATTTTATTATGACATGTTTTTTTCACTTCACGAGATTAACTAGTTATTTTTTCATAGTCAAATGTCTCATTTACTCACATTCATGTCTAATTATATATTGCATGGATCACTATAACTGTCAAAAAACACGACAAACTACTACTCAACATCAATGATGCATGGTAGTACTAGGAGGTTTTTGAATACAAAATCCGATGACATGAATTGTAATCTGATCTGCACACTCGTTGTGGAAAATCATGGTTCCTGTTAACATTGTCAGACACCTAAAATTATGTTTTGTTATCATTGTTAAATAACATTCCATAGTTCTATTTTAAATGTGACATAAAAATGACAACTAATGTCTGTTTCCAATTTCATGTTATCTTACCATGATGTCTCTAGATTTTATCCCCTTCTAGTCCATTTATATGTACCAATACTATCTGATTACAAATTAATAAACATAACTATTACAGGGTAACTCGTACAAATAGCAGTATTTTTTGTTAAATATTATTCTATTATCAATAATAATTATTATTTTACAGTTCTGTGCATCACACGAGAGGAGTACTTGTTATAATAATATCTCATCAAAATAAAGCAAACTATTTTTGAATAAAACCTACTTTTTCTAAAACAAATGTTATTTTACTAAAAAATAATTTCTTATTCAAAAAGAATAAATTAATTAATTATATAAGAGTTATAATTTTATATATTTCATTGTGTGATTTATACTATCCATTCTCAAAAATTTAATATCTAGATTATAATAATCACATAATAATATAGCATTATATTTTATCTAGGTGTTTTGTGCAATGTATGATTTCGAAGATGTTAAATTTAAAAATAGATATACCATAAAAAATGGGGTTTTATAGATATGTATCACCATACATAAATTCTTCTATTTGGTTGAATCTATTTGTATGAGGAAAATAAAAATTTATAATGAAGTTGGTGATGAGTATATTATTTCAAGTAGTGTGGGTGTTTACATGTAAGAAAAGTGAAAAATGTGAGTGTTTATTAAAATGGAACTGGTTATCTATAGGAATGATTCATTTTTCAGATTTACTATAAAAAACCCTACATTAAAAATATCAAAATTATCTAAATATTAAATTATATTATCATCCATCCTTGACTTGGATTATTTATTAATGAATTGGAAGTTTAATGAAATGTAATTTAGAGGCATTATTCTACACTTATAAAAGTTGAAGAAGCAAGATAAGTGTATATGATGTTATATCAGAGATATCTATGAAAAAAATAGACTCCATAACTATTCATCCCAGTGGTTTTCTAGCAGAAGAAAATATACACACTTCTTGCATGAATAAGAAACTCGATACCCTTACTTGTTAAACAAATACTCAATAGTTTTACAAAGAAGTGACAAAACCCACAACTATCCTGAAAGAAATAATAATCCATGAAGAAGGTACTAATTTTATAAATTGATTGTTCTCAAATATTTTCCTTTTCATATAATAGAGGATAAGAAATCCATGTTATCTGTTCAAGAAAAGGTGAATTAAATATCATGAAAAATGATTGGATTCTGCAATGTTTATAGTGATACATGATGAATTTTATTTTGTGATCCTAGCTTCAAATAGATTCAACGACAACACACACACACACACATATATATATATATATATATCTGTTTGTGTGTATGTGTTATGTGAATCCAAGGAACATGTGTATGATATAAACTTCATACTTTACATGGTTTATTCATTGAAGGTAGTGCATGCATGGATTTAGGGTAACATGAAAACATATTCAAAATTTTAGATATAACATATAACATATTAATTAATTATATATCATCTATTTCAGGTTCCATATGGGAAATAATTATTTTAATAGAAGACATTATTTAATAAAGACACACTGAGAATCCAAAACTATAATTCTAAAACTCATATTTGTTTTCAAAGATATAAAATTTAAAATGATATTGACACCTAGTTGGCATCTTGTTACTAACAATTGATATAAATAATAACCATGATATTACAACACTAAAACATATTCCTATTTTTTAGGATATTATGAAGATAAGGATCAGAAATACATTTACCATATATAACATCATATATTAGACAATAAAGAATTATTATATGAATAGTTATCGGTTGACCAAGAAAAATAATGTTTTGACTAGATACCCAAAAATTCAATTATTCTAATTTTTAATCTAACTATAAGTTATAAGATTTTGAAAATGTTTTATTTTAATTTTTTTTTATAATTTAATTTTTCTTTTCTACTATTATAAATGTAAAAAAATTAAAGAAAAATAAAGAGGAAAAAATCATCACTATGACATTCAATATAAGTCGCATATAGTGTAATACTTTCTTGGTGTTACAATTTAATTTTGACATAGTGAAGACTATATTTAATTGAATTAAAATAAATTTGTGATCATTACTAACACATTCATTTGACTATAGTGATTTGTAAATAAAAGGATATTCAATGCATAATGTAGCCACATATAAAGTATTTTTTTATAGTGGTTGTGTTGTATTTGATTTTTTATAAACCATGACAGGACTATATCATCTAATTGATATATAACCTAATTGAAAAATCCTGTGACATTTTTGACATCATTCTTATTCATTTATATGAATATAAAAATTTAAAAGAATAATTAATAACCACGAAGATTATAATATGTAAAACGGAATGCCATAAAAGTATAAAAATATACCTACAATAATTGAAATCAAATAAGTGTTGAGTAAAACTAAAAATAGTACTCTCAAGTGGTATTGGATTTTAGTTTTACCATATATTGATTCTATTTATTATAATTAATCCCTTCTAATTTTTGAATTTCTTTTTGTTCAAAGAATAAATTTCACTTTTAATGGAGGTTAATTTATCACTTAGAAGAATTCTATTTCTACTATACCATGATGAAAAATAGAAATCAAGAGAATATAATATTTGGAATGATATACATATTTTATAAATAATATGTAGTATCAATATCTCTATTCTTTGGTAAAAAAAATATATAACTGGATATATCTGTGAGGAGAAGGTGGATATATTTTCCACTAAGGAGTTAACTAGTCTCTCTACATCAGATGAATCAATACATTCAATTCTTCTTGAAAAAGGTCATAATTCCTTTGAATATTTTGCTCAGTATGATCCATAAACTTGTGTAAATGATAAAATTTTGTTTTAATTTTTTATTGACACATTAAAGGATATGATACATGGTTTTCCGATATATTTTCTGAATATTATCTATGGGATATTTGAATGCATGCAGTATTAAAACAAATAGCATGAGAATAACTCAAATGAAATTATTAAGGATATACGATTAAATTTACTATAATGTATAATGTTTACCAAAAATTATATATGCTTTAATACCATGAGTTTATATCATGAAATATGTTCTTAGGAGTTGGAAGAGAAATGTCTCTTTAAAGTTCAATATAAAGAGAAAGTTAACAAAGCTATGGATGAAAATATCCATGATTTTGAAAAAATGTTATTTAATTGTACTGATTTCTAAGAGATTCAATAGGAATTAGAAATCATCAAGAACATTTAGCATGAATGATTGTTATAAAATAAATTATGTTTCTTTAATAATAATATGAAATAATAATGTATGATTTTGAAGAGAATATGAATATGATTGAAGATAAAGAAAAACATATTCAATATGAGATGTATATAAATGGTATCTATGTTTCCTAATATTGAGACAAAATATATTGATACATCACAAAATAAATATTATTTTTCTCTGCAATTCTCATTGGTGTATTTTAATAAAAATTACTCCAACATGTGATAAGTATACCCAAACATCCTCTAATGATTTTCCTCAGCTAGTTATGAATAAATATATACATTCCACACCACAAAATAAAATCATTGTATATATGGTGTATTTAATAATAAATACTGGAAAAATATATACAACTATAGATGAGGAAAAGTGAAAAAAAGAATACCACCACGTCTAGAGTGGATATGAAAAAGAGTGGGGTATCTGATTCCCCAATAAGAGCCCAAATATATTTAGGATGACCCAAATAAAAAAAATAAGAAATTATATGTAGATAGATTTTAGATCAATGATTGTTCTATAATATATTTTATTAGTATGACTTTTACTATTAGAACAATCCTATAAAAGAAAAGGCACAATTGAAGCAATTATCAAGGGGGAATCTAGAGATACAGAAGAAACATCCCATGGTTAAGAAAAAAACTCAAAAAAAATATAATATATTTGAATGTATTTAATATATCAATGATGTAAAAAATATTATTGTTCACTGGGTTTGTATATAGTCATCTCTACATGTATCAAATGATGATAAAAAAGTAATTAATTGATGTTGGTTAAAAAAGAAGAAGCATCACTGGGATGTATATATAATATTCATGGAAAAAAATTCTACCATGATTATATAATGGATCTAATGTAACAATACATTGTATTACCAATCCTAGAAGTTGAAGTATAGTGTTTTATCTAAATGAATAAATAAGAGGGATGAAATTTAGTTTAATCCACATTTAAAATCAAATCTTATTGACAATGTTACAAACAATTTTTTAGTTATATGGATTGATAATAAAAAAATAATGATGAAAATTAGAGGGGAACATGTGAATTTTAATAAAGAATAAATTTATAATATTTCACACGGTGGTGGGGTTTAGTTTTTTTATGTGAAAATTTTCAATCAACACTACTAATGATTTATCTACACTAATTCTAGAAAAATATGAATTTGTTATAAAGATAAATGTGTCACTAGGTTTTACAAGCACATTATAAACTCATAAATAGAGAGGTTTAACCCCAATGTAATTTTAAATATGGTATATCATAGGAAATAAAAATCATAATTTAGTTTTATATGTTCATTAATGAAGAGTTGACAAAATTGATAAAGTTGGTTGTGCAAACAATATCAACATTATTATTCACATTGAGATGATATGAATTATCCTCCATCTTCAATAAATAATAATGTATTTTATTTGTGATTATAATGTTTAAAATTTATGGGAAATAAATTTATTTGGTTGGAGAACCTGCAAAGTATGGATTACTCTCAATTCTTAACAGAAAGATGAAGGCCTCATTATTCATAAATTATATCACAATCAGTATTTAAATTAAAATATATTAATGTTGATCTTTTGGGAATTTTATTTTTTTGAACTAATATACTAGAAAAAAATGTATATGTAATATACTAACATATTTTGACCTTATATTTGGTATCATGAAGAACATGTATTGAAGAAAGTCATCATTTTTTATGTTGTTGATGTTTTCAAACCTGTATGTTCAAAATATAAAGACCTAATTTAGTGTATCCTATATTTTAGATTGTCTAAAAAGCCATTTATGAAGATATTTACATTTATAAAGATGTTGTGGTGTGTTTTCCTTTGGGGCGATACAAATGAATGAAGATGAAGATGCTTCAATAAAATGTTATTTAATATGAATTTTATTATTATAGAAGTTGGAAAATGATCATATAATTAGAAAATGTATATTTATTACAATATATCATTTCTATTTAAAAACAATTATAACCATAATAAATTGTAAGTTATTTAATTAATAAATGAAATTAAAAAAAATTATATATAAAAGTTTACAAAATTTAATTATACTTATATTTTCTATTGACTGTTTTAGATTATTTTCTTGTAGTGAGTACAAGAGTTTCATATTAAAATTGATTCAAATGATTCATTATTCAATGTGTATCATCACCAATAATTATATTGGACAACCCATGATGAAAAGTTTAAGACTTCTCATTTTCTATGGTATTAATATCATTAGTTAATGTATAAGTTTTTGTAAATTATTCCATCTTTTTTTTAAATGAAAATTTGTAAAATTAAATGGGATATGTTTAAGTGAAGCATTCATATATTGACAATATCATTTTGAAATAACATTGAAGATATTTTCAAAAAAATACGAAGGAATGTTTAAAGAGCCCACTATAACTATAGATGGACTTTTTTATCAGTGGTTTTCATTGGATTATATTATTATTGAAGAAATATAGTATTTAATTTATATAAATATAGTGAATAAGTTAAAATAATGAATGTGTTGGTATGTTCATATGAAGTGTACAATAACAATCTTTGATGACATTGAGTTTGATGTGGGATGATTTTTGAACAACTCATAATGATAATAGAATATGAAAATTATACTAGGACGGTGAATAGAATTTATAACATTAAAATGAAGAGACATAGAATAATGCCAATAAATATCTCATTAATGCATATGGACCAAAAATTAAATTGATGATCATGAAAGTATTTATTTAATGAAACATATTTAAGATGAATATAAATTTAAAGAATAACTTTAGTTATCAATCATTAATGAGGAGATTTTATTGGAATTAAATTTAATTACATTTAATAATGTAATATTGATTTGTGTTAATGAATTTAATATGAATAAGTGGAAGAATTTCCATGATAATTATTTATTTTTTACATTACAATTATTTAGGATTTTTTTGAGGAAATAGTGGAATTTTATAAGAAGTTGGATAATTTTTTATGGGAGTATAGTAAAAATAAGTTCAATGATACGTCAATAAGGGGATGAATCATACAAATAAGGGCCATTGGCGGTCAACCACATGGGAGGAATTCGTCATAGATAGCCATGGATGCTGGATGTATATGTCACATAACACCCATTGTGTGTCCATTAGTATATGAATAGTGGATTATCACATTCATCCTTTTTATATTATTTATTTTATTGTTTTTATTGGGAATCAGGTGGATTGGGTCGAGGCCCAAATTAAACTTGTTTGAGTTCTTATTTAAAAAAATGGATGTTTTTTCCTTGGTTGCGTCTAGCGCACCACGGTCGAAGCCGCGCGGCCTCGGCTGGGTTGTCGCGCGACCTCGCCCGGTTAACCGCACGATCAGCCCGATGCACAATTAATTAAATTAATTAATAAATTAATTAAGTGAGATGATCAATGTAAGATTGAAATTAGAAGGTGTTAAAGATTATAATTTTATTAAGTTTATTATTATCATCAGCATCATTATATTGAAAAATTTTAAGGGCCACGCGGAGTAACCACGCAGTTTCCCGATGATTTAAAAATAAAAATAGTCAAACGAAATTTAAAGAATAGTTTTAATTATAAGGAAAATATAAATTATTATTATTATTATTCCAATTATTATTATTATTGTCATTATTATTGCTTTAGTTTTATTATTATTATTATTATTATTAGTTCTAAGGATGAAAATTTTATTTATGTTATTATTATTATTACTCCAACTATCATTTTTATTGTTATTTTTAGTTTAATATTATTATTGTTATTATTATTGGTTTTGAGTTTGTTTTAGTTTTTATTTATTTTTATTTTTATTTTATTCTTTTTTTTCACTTTATTGTTATTATTATTTTTCTTTCTCCCCCCTTGGCTAGGGTTTCGGCGGTCCCCCCCCCCCTTTCTTCTTTTTTTTTCTCCCTCTTCTCCCTGTGCGGCGCATCCCGCTGCTCCCGTCCTCCTCGTCTGCGCCCCTCCCCTCTGACTCCCCTTGTCCAGCCGAGGTGAAACCCCCCGGAGCCCCCATGTCGACCGGCGCGCCTCACCTCCCACCCTGTACAGCGGTCCGCTCAACCTCCCCATGGCCCTCCGCCATTTTCCCTCTCCCATACTGTGTCGCTCGAACCTCCGTCCGACGAGGTCCTGCCTCCCTCACATGGTATGTGTCTGGCACCTCCCTCCCTCTTCTCACGCCATCCACCGCTGCCCCTGCGCCGAACCCTCCTCTCCCTGGTTCTCCGCCGCACCGCACCTCCCTGTCAGGCCATCTCCATTGTGCCGACGCCCCCTGCTCCCGCTCTGACTGGAGAAACCCGACGCCCCCTGTTCCCCTGTCCAGCTGAGGCGCAAACGCCGCAGATCCCTCCCCCTTGTCCGGCGCTGCACCCTGCTCCCGAATCGTGCCGCCGCGCAGACCCCTCCGGCGACTCCCCCTCGGCCCGCCGGACCCCTCCTACTTTCTAGCTTCCCTCCGGTGACCCCGGCAACTGGCCAGCCCTGCACCGGCCGCCCTATACCCTTTCTTGCTGTCGGACAACTGTCCCTCACCCCTTTGCATCGCCGAACAGCCGTCCCGCACCTCCTCGCGCAACTCCGGCAGCTTCCGTGAACCTCCGGCCAACCTCCCGCACCCCCGTTGTAAGTGCATTTTTCAATAATGGCTTGTTATTTAATCCTAGTTGAGTGTGGATAGAGTTTTATTTTGATTTTGGTTCAATATTTGTGTAATTGGTCTGGTGTGTTATTTATTAGGCTCTATTTAGATTTTCTGAGTTGCGATTGACGTACAATGGTCGTTGCGCCCCATGGTTGTGAAGTCTGCCACACCGAGGTAGGTGGTTCCACATATATATTATTGTTTGACGAATTAATTTGCGATTTTAATTAGTTTAACATATTTATTTATTATTTTTACTACTGTGAATTGGGTTGTTTTTGAGATCTAATTCATATTTGATTTGGTAGTATCTTGTTTATGTTGTTTGTGGAAAACCCATATTGAACAATTTAATAATGGTTTATAAATTACATGGATTATTTGTTAAGATGTGCAAAGGGTGAGAATGTTGTTTTATGCATAGCATCTATTTGCGTGTTGTCATAAATGAACATTGAACATGTTTGTGGCATTTAAAGGCATGCGGTGTATTTTAAAATGGGTTGGTAAATTTTTCTGCCAGTCCATTTAGTTATAACAATTGTTTTTCTTAACGGTGCAGGTGATTTATTTAATTGTGTGTGTGATGTGGGTTGTGTTTCTGGGGTGGTGAGGTGTGTGTATGGTCATGTAAGAGGGTTTTTCTCTATCTAGTGTGTAAATCATTGTTTTTCTCTCAAAAAATTATTTATGAAAGAAATTGGGTTGGTTTATTAAATGAGTATTAAGGGTGAAAAAACTGTTTTTGATTAAATTGTATGAATATTTTGGTGCTTAAAGTCAGGAAACACATGCGGAGTTTGTTTAATAAATTTTTTTAGTGGCATGTTTGATAATGAAAGTGTTTTCATTGACCGTGCAGTTGATTTAATTGGTCGGGTAAGAAATGCAGATTGAGTTGTGGAACATTTTAGTGTGTGTTTTATTTCAAATGGCTTCTGTGTGTGCGAATGGTGGTTTTTGGTGTGCGTGATTTCTTGCTCGGTTTGAGTGTATTATTATGACACGTGGCATGAACTTTGAATTACTTGAGCACAAACGGGAAGCCTGGGTACTAGGTGGGCGGACTAGACTAGCGTGATAGTGATACGGGAGTGGCCTCTCCCCAGTTTCACTTAGCGGGATTGATGGTTACAACACTAACTAAACATTGGATGATGACTGGAGACCACTATGGTAGGAGGTGTTTCCCTACCGGTGGCTCGTGCACGGGAATGTGTGATACGGTTCACCGAGACATGAGGTTCTTGGGTCCCACTTCTTGCTAGCATCTTTAGGGTCTCCCATGTATTATTCCCTTCCTCTGCTTGCTGCTCACCGTCGGCACACGGTGTGACGTTGGGGTTACCAAGAAAAGTGTGTGTGCGTGTGTACGTGTGTGCGAGCGTCTATGTGTGTGCGTGTGTACATGTGTGCGTGTGTCTATGTGTGTGCGTGTGTACGTGTGTGCGTGCATCTGTGTGTGTGTGTTTACGTGTGTGTGTGTGTGTGTGTGTGGGCATGCGTACGTGTGTGTAAGATAATTTAAGGTGTTTTCCTTTTAGAGAAGTTTCCTCTTAAAAACTGTTTTCATTAAAATTCTTTAAACACTTGTTTATTTCTATTCTATTAAATTTTAACTGTATTTGTCTTTTAATAATTATGTGTGGAACCTTTTCTCGGTGGCATCCTACTGGGCTTTCATCTCACACCCTACATACACCCTTGGGTGTATGTAGGTTCTGTTTCTTCTGCTTTCTAGGTTGTGACTTTGTGCTCAGCGATGGTGGTTCTGGTTTCTGTTGTTCTTCGTGCGCAGGTTGGTGTTGGTATCTTGGGGATACAACTTCTTTTGTCGCATGAGGTTGGTTTTGGAGTTTAGTTCTCTATTCTTGTTGTTGTACATTTTGGGTCTTTAGCTGAATTGTAGACCTAAACCTATTTATAGTTTAGAAGTGTGTTTGGTAGCTTGTTCCAGTTTCAGTTTATTTATCTTGTTGGTTGTTTTTATGTTTTTTATTTTGGGTAAAACCATTCCCTCTTGTTAATCTTGATACTTGGGCACTTGTGCCAGCCCATGGGGATCGGGAACGCCCTTCGGGCCTTGCCGCGGACCGCGTCGGGCGCCGGGTTGGATGGAGACCCGGCCTGGTTCGTGAAAAAATGGTATCAGAGGAGGTTTTCTCTCTTGGATCATTCTCTTTTAAGATATATTCATGGTATACTTGAGTTAGGGTTGTCGGGACTCGACGTCCTGGCTACGAGTAAGGTGCCTGGCCAGCACACCTCGTGGCGGGACTCAAGTTACCAACTTATGTTGAGGTTTGTCTAAGTTTTTGGTCCTTGCGGATAATCTTGTCTAGAGGAAATGACAAGGGGTAAGGTCAGTGGTCCTAGTGAGCTCGCTGGGTCTGGCAAGCCATGTGGAGCCGGGGATGTTGTCCTAGAATACCCTCTGTGGCAGTGGCGTGACTGGCATATGGCCGCCAACCATACGTTCCAGTCACCCGCTGACCCAAGTTTCTATTGCATCATTTCTCGTCTTCTTGTTTTGGATTCGTGGGAATTTGGTTTTTTAGTAAAAATGTTTTGGTCTTGGAAAATGTTTTCAAATGAAACGCTTTAAAAAGAAAATGAGGTATGAGGTTTCAAAATGTGTGGGTTGAATGTTTTGGTTTTGAAAAATGGAAAGGTTCAGTTTTGATCCTTGGCGCTCTCATGGGCAACCACATGCATGAGTGTATGCAAAAGGGAAATGGTTAATGGAACGAGCGGATGAGTGCCTGGATGGACATGAGGTTTGTGCCGGTGCGGCATGAGAACATGCATGTGTGAGGCTCATGGGACTCCATTGGTGTTGGTGCAATCCACCGAGTTTGCTTATTTTCAAAATGTTTTGTTAAAGTAAAAAAAAATTGGTGTTTTAGTAAACGGTGTTTGTGTGGTGTGTCCTTGTGTTTTGGGAATGTCGGATGTGAGGCGTTTTGAGCCTAGGATCCTTTCTGAATGATTTGTGTTCTGAGTTTGAATTTTTATTTGTAAGCTGTTATGTTTTCGTGTAGTTAGTGAATTCTTTTGAAAGTTCTTCGGGAAGCCCTTTCATTGGTTTCCCCGCACGTTTAGTGTGTGCTTCTGGTATGTGTTGACCACTGAACCAGTTTAGTTGGGTCCATGGTTTTCTTTCTCAACTAGTGTACGCCCCCATAAAGTACTGACATGTGATTAAAGTGTGGCCATGGGCAATTCGCCGTTGGTCGACCCTCCAGTTGATCAGAGGAATATCCTCTTGAATTCTAGAATTGAACTCACCTCTCCTTTTCACAACTAAGTGGATCCTCTCACGGCGGGATGACAGATTCAAGGGGAGTTGGACAGAGTTTTGGTTTTTTTAAGTTGTCTGAGTCATCGGATATGAAATTTGACGTCGTTGCATTTAAAGGTTTCCCCTGGAAATGGTGAAAGGAAATCCAACGGGGAAGGGTGAAGGCGGTTCAGAATTTTTAATGTTGACTAGTGTCTTGAAGGGATTTTTAGTATCTACATTGGCTGCAAGGGTCATATTCGGTGACGTATTGCAGCGTGAGGTCCCTTTGATAGTCAATGGTTGTTTGGAAGAGGTAAAGGGGACTCCAGTGGGGAAAGGTTCGTGTTAGGATTCTAGTTTGGAAGACCCAGTCGTATGAGGCTGCTATGGTTTTTTGCAGGAATCACGTGTTGTTCAAGACGCGTTTTAAAGTCCTTCTCAGCGTAATGGTCCTCTCAACAGCAACGGTCATGTTCAGGTGACGATTGGTGGTGTCATGTAAGGGTGATATGCATGCACCATTTCAACTCTAGTGTTGGTGAATGTTCCACGTATGATCAATCAGATGTTGTAATGTGTTGTGTTTGCTGGTGGTGTCTTGGTTGCAGTATGGTTGCATGTGACACCAAAAAGGGGAATCTCCATTAGGGAGTCTTCAACACCTAACTGCGAGGCAGGAGATGCTTCAAACAACAAGGCTCCAGCCATAGGCCTCGGAGTGAAGCTGGCGTGTGGTCAGGAACCCAGGGAGTGTACAGGATCCCAACTTTATTCATGTCACCAATGTTAAAATTAGAGGCAGTTTAAATTTTCTCCAAGGTTGTTCCACTTCTAATGAGTCGTCGTGTTGCATAAGGTTTTTGTGACCATGTGGACACGTGTTCGTCTCGTGCCTTCAAGTCTTGGGGGTTTCATCCCACTGGATTCAATCACTTTAGTGGTCCTTATGGGAGTCTGTTAGGTAAATCATTCTCAATTTTGAATGATACTCATCATGGGATTTGGGTATGTTGGTCTATCTCCGGCCGTGGTTTTGACGCGTGGTAGTTAGGCTCGACCCTCCCCGCCCCTGGTGGTGTGGTGCTTGGTCCCCGTCAGAAAATTTCTAAAGTTTTGTATCCTTTGATAGTTCTAATGGCGGTGAGACCCACGATGTGTCTCGCACAAAGGTCTCTAGAATAAATTGGTGTTGGCCTTCCCTTAATGGTGGGGAGTCCACCCGGACCTCCCCATGTTGGTTCTCTAGTCTCGTCTTGGGCCTTGGTAGGTTTCTAATGGTGGGGAGACCCACATTGTGTCTCGCATGAATGTCTCTAGAATGAATCAGTGCTGGACTTTTCTTTAATGGAAGGGAGTCCGCTCGAACTTTCCGGTGTCAGTTTTCCAGTCTCGTCTCGAGCGCAGGTGAGTTTCCTAATGGTGGGGAGCCCTTAGGGCCTCCCCATGTTGATCTTTTGTTTCTATTTTTAAATAAGTTTTGGTGATAAGTGATAGGGTGTTCTATGGACGTGGTTTGACCTCGTTTGTTCATTCTATCTAAATGGTGTGGTTTCGGTTTGATATTAATTGAGGTGTTTCGGTCTGAAGTTGGTTTCCATGGGTGCGAGAGCTCCCTTCCTTGATCAGTCAGCTGAAGGTGTTCTAGCTCTTCGGGGCGGGCGACACATATCAGAATGTCCTTTTTATGAGTTTCAGGAAGTTTTCTTGGAGTCACTTTCTCTGTGCACGATTTTTTTTTTCCTTTCTTTTCTTGATGCTTGTGGGGTTCCCCTTTGATCCTTAAGGGAGGTGGTTTTCTACTTGAGGTTTTGTTCTAGTTGTGGCTTTCTGGGGACGGAAATATTTATGATGGGGAGAATTGTCACATTCGTCCTTTTTATATTATTTATTTTATTGTTTTTATTAGGAATCAGGTGGCTCGGGTCGAGGCCTGAATTAAACTTGTTTGAGTTCTTATTTAAAAAAATGGATGTTTTGCCCTTGGTTGCGTCTAGCGCACCACAGTCGAAGCCACGCAGCCTCGCCTGGGTTGCCGCGCGACCTCGCCCGGTTAACCGCATGACTAGCCCGATGCGCGATTAGTTAAATTAATTAATAAATTAATTAAGTGAAATGAACAATGTAAGATTTAAATTAGAAGGTGTTAAAGATGATAATTTAATTAAGTTTATTATTATCATCAGCATCATTCTATTGAAAAATTTTAAGGGCCACGCGGGGTAACCGCGCAGTTTCCCGACGCTTTAAAAATAAAAATAGTCAAACAAAATTTAAAGAATAGTTTTAATTATAATGAAAATATAAATTATTATTATTATTCCAATTATTATTATTATTGTTATTATTATTGCTTTAGTTTTATTATTATTATTATTAGTTCTAAGGATGAAAATTTTATTTATGTTATTATTATTATTACTCCAACTATCATTTTTATTGTTAGTTTTAGTTTAATATTATTATTGTTATTATTATTGGTTTTTAGTATGTTTTATTTTTTTATTTAGTTTTCTTTTTTTTATTCTTTTTTTTCACTTTATTATTATTATTATTGTTTTCTTTCTCCCCCCTTGGATATGGTTTCGGTGGTTCCCCCCCCCCCCTTTCTTCTTTTTTTTCTCCCTGTTCTCCCTGTGAGGCGCATCCCGCTGCTCCCATCCTCCTCGTCCACGCCCCTCCCCTCCGACTCCCCTTGTCCAATTGAGGTGCAACCCCCCGGATCCCCCATGTCGGCCGGCACACCTCGCCTCCCACCCTGTACAACGGTCCGCTCAACCTCCCCATGGCCCTCCGCCATTTTCCCTCTCCCATGTTGCGTCGCTTGAACCTCCGTCCGACGAGGTCCTACCTCCCTCACATGGTCCGTGTCCAGCGGATCCCTCCCTCTTCTCGCACCGTCTGCCACTGCCCCCGCGTCAAACCCTCCTCTCCCTGGTTCTCCTCCGCACCACACCTCCTTGTCCGTCCATCTCTATTGCGCCGACGCCCCCTGCTCCCGCTCTGACCGGCGAAACCCGACGCCCCCTGTTCCCTAGTCCAGCCGAGGCGTAAACACCATGGATCCCTCCCCCTTGTTCGGCGTTGCACCCAGCTCCCAGATCGTGCAACCGGGCAGACCCCTCCGGCGACTCCCCCTCGGCCCGCCGGACCCCTCCTACTTTATGGCTTCCCTCCGGCGACCCCGCCGACCGGCCAGCCCTGAACCGGTCGCCCTATACCCTTTCCTGCTGCCGAACAACTTCTCTGCACCCCTTTGCATCGCCGGACAGCCGCCCCGCACCTCCTCGCGCAACTTCGGCAGCTTCTGTTAACCTCCGGCCAACCTCCCGCACCCCCGTTGCAAGTGCGTTTTTCAATAATGGCTTGTTATTTAATCCTGGTTGTGTATTGTTAGAGTTTTATTTTGAGTTTGGTTCAATCTTAGTGTAATTGGTATAGTGTGTTATTTATTAGGCTCTATTTATATTGTCTGAGTTGCGATTGACGTGCGATGGTCGTTGCGCACCATGGTTGTGAAGTCTGCCACACCGAGGTAGGTGGTTCCACATATATATTATTGTTTGATGAATTAATTTTCGATTTTGATTAGTTTATCATATTTATTTATTATTTTTACTACTGTGAGTTGGGTTGTTTTTTATATCTAATTCATATTTGATTTGGTAGTATCTTGTTTATGCTGTTTTTGGAAAACCCATATTGAACAATTTAATAATGGTTTATAAATTACGTGGATTATTTGTTAGGATGTGCAAAGGGTGAGAATGTTGTTTTATGAATAGAGTCTACTTGCGTGTTTTCATAAATGAACATTGAACATGTTTGTGGCATTTAAAGGCATGCAGGGTATTTTAAAATGGGTTGGTAAATTTTTCCGGCAGTCCATTTAGTTATAAAAATTGTTTTTTTAATGGTGCGGGTGATTTCTTTAATTGTGTGTGTGATGCGGGTTGTGTTTCTGGGGTGGCGAGGTGTGTGTATGGTCATATAAAAGGGTTTTTCTCTATCTAGTGTGTAAAGCGTTGTTTTTCTCTCAAAAACGTATTTATGAAAGAAATTGGGTTGGTTTATTAAATGAGTATTAAGGGTGAAAAAATTGTTTTTGATTAAATTGTGTGAATATTTTGGTGCTTAAAGTCAGGCGACACATGCGGAGTTTGTTTAATAAACTTTTTTAGTGGTGTGTTTGATAATGAAAGTGTTTTCATTGACCGTGCAGTTTCTTTAATTGGTCGGGTAAGAAATGCAGATTGAGTTTTGGAACATTTTAGTGTGCGTTTTATTTCAAATGGCTTCTGTGTGTGCGAATGGTGGTTTTTGGTGTGCGTGATGTCTTTCTCAGTTTGACTGTATTATTATGACACGTGGAATGAACTTTGAATTACTTGAGCATAAACGGGAAGCCTGGGTACTAGGTGGGCGGACTAGATTAGCCTGCTAGTGATACGGGAGTGGCCTCAACCCAGTTTCACTTAGCGGGATTGACGCTTACAACACTAACTAAACATTGGATGATGGCTGGAGACCACTATGGTAGGAGTTGTTTCTCTATCGGTGGCTCGTTCACATGAATTTGTGATACGGTTTACCGAGACGTGAGGTTTTAGGGTCCCACTTCTCACTAGTATCTTTAGGGTCTCTTATGTATTGTGCTCTTCCTCTGCTTGCTGCTCACCATCGGCACATGGTTTGACGTTGGGGTTACCAAGAAAAGTGTGTGTGCATGTGTACGTGTGTGCGAGCATCTATGTGTGTGCGTGTGTACGTGTGTGAGTGTGTCTGTGTGTGTGCATGTGTACATGTGTGCGTGCGTCTGTGTGTGTGCGTGTGTACTTGTGTGTGTGTGTGTGTGTGTGTTTGGGCGTGCGTACGTGTGTGTAAGATAATTTAAGGTGTTTTCCTTTTAGAGAAGTTTCCTCTTAAAAATTGTTTTCATTAAAATTCTTTAAACACTTGTTTATTTTTATTCTGTTAAATTGAAAATGTATTTGTCTTTCAATAATTATGCATGGAACCTTTTCTCGGTGGCATCCTACTGGGCTTTCAGACCACACCCTACATACACCCTTGGGTGTATGTAGGTTCTATTTCTTCTGCTTTCCAGGTTGTGACTTCGTGCTTAGCGATGGTGGTTCTGGTTTCTGTTGGTCTTCGTGCGTAGGTTGGTGTTGGTATCTTGGGGATGCAACTTCTTGTATCGCATGAGGTTAGTTTTGGAGTTTAGTTCTCTATTCCTGTTGTTGTTCATTTTGGGTATTTAGCTGAATTGTAGACCTAAACCTGTTTATAGTTTAGAAGTGTGTTTGGTAGCTTGTTCTAGTTTCAGTTTATTTATCTCTTTGGTTGTTTTTATGTCTTTTATTTTGGGTAAAACCGTTCCCTCTTTCTAATATTGATACCCGGGCACTTGTGCCAGCCCGTGGGGATCAGGAACGCCCTTCGGGCCTTTCCACGGACCAGGTCGGGTGCCGGGTTGGATGGCGACCCGGCCTGGTTCGTGACATGGATGATGAGAACACATGGATGATCCTGATTGGACCATGCAATTATGCGATGTGGCATGGTGATTGGTATAAAACCCCAAACAATTTACGGTAAGTGTCTTCATTAAAGAATTAAATTTATTTAATACCTTACATTATAGGAAACATCATGGATAAATAGACCGTGATATACTATTAAATATTTACATGTCAATTATAAAAGTAATGAGACTGTTAAGAATATTTAAATTGCCCTTGCAATAATAAAATCACCTATGAAAGTATAAATAACATTTGGGTATCTTATAAATGAAAATAATATATATTTATATCATGAAATAAGTGAATAAATGTCTTATTAATGATCAATTATGTGTTGGAAATTTTGTAAAACATAAATATATATTTACAATTTTATCAAAAATATCATAATTTAAATGAAAATTAATTTTGATAAAATATATCCATCAATTGATATTTTCTGTATAATAATTATTATATAATTTTATGTCACTATAATTAATTATTCAAATTGATATAAAATTAATTATAATATTAAAATCAGTATGTTTCCAATAAATGATTATTTAAAATAAAAATTATATTTCATATATTTAGAAAATAATTCTCAAATTGGATTTTTTTTTTAAATATACACATTGAATAATTTATTGTATAATGTTTTTATGGTTTTCAAAATTATTTACTTTCCTTATGAATAGTTAAATATGATAATTTTTAGTATTTTCATTTTTAGGTAAATACATGAATTTTTGAGTCATGGATGATCTTAGAAACCATTTGCTAGAAATCACGTGTACTATTTACTCTATGTATTCATAAAAATCCACACTATTTATAGTATTTAGAAAAAATAAAAAAAAACAAATGAATAAATCAATAATTAACTCTCTTCTCATCCCACTTTAAATACTACCTCTCACCACGCCTTCTCTACACAACATCTATTATTTGTATCAGTATTATATTAAATTTAATTATTCTCCCATGAAACATCCACAAATACATGACTTACTATTTATAGTGACCCTCACATTTCATACAGTATCATTACATTACATTTTTAGAAGACATAAAACATTATACAAACAGATTCCCAAGTAAAGTATTAGTATAGTAACATTGGAAACATGTAAACATAAACACAAGTACATTAGTTATCTATACCATCTAAAACAAGGTTTTTATTGACTAAGACCCTTCTTATACACATAAAACATAATACATATATTCATAACCTAGGAAAGGAAACAAAAAATGGGGTGATCTCAAACACTCAATAATGGTATACAACAGAGATGTGTTAGCATAATCATGAGTATCAGTGTATTATAACATGATCATGAATATAATATATCATACCCATCATATCAATGATCATATATATGAATCATGGCCTAAATAATTACAGTTCATAAGATATGAATAATAAATAAATAAGAAACATAAGGCATGAAAGAATTACATAGGAACAAAACATGAAATTGTGGAAGTAACATAAGAATATAATATTATTTACACTGTATCCAAGTAATCACTTCCAAGACCATCTTAGTAGTATTCATTCAATACCAATACCATGTTTTTTGTCTTGGTTCCCTCCCTTATCCATCTTAGTATAATGAGTTCACTCCTCATACTATCCTGGTAGTCATGGTTCACTCCCATGTCAATATTATTTGAATGATTTTATTCCTCATACCATCTTGGTAGTCTTGGTTCACTACTATGGACATGTTATTCGTCATTTTTCACTAAAAAACCATCATAGTCTATATCATGAGATACAATTATTTACCCAATAAATTGGAAAGATATATAGGTCCTACTCATATCATAATTAAATCATACATAAATGTGCCACAAAATCCTAAATAATAGTATCTTAACCTATGAAATTAAATGGGTAGGATTAATATGTAATCATATAAAAACCTATGGAAAAATATACATTTTTCAAATTCATTTCATAAAAATCATAACCTATGAAATAGAAAATGGGTTTCATAAAAATATGACATTAAGAAAAACCATTCAGTGAAAAAATATGAATGGAACCTTTAAATTATTTCCTAAAAAGGCATGAGTAACATCAATAAATGTAATTTTATATTGAAAATAATATATAAATATCATTATAAATTTTTTGAGAAAAATATTTTTTCTTCTTTGAAAAATCAATTTTATTTTATGAAACCATTTGAAAAATACATTCAAAGAAAATAACTGGTAAACAAATAAGTAAAAAATGAAATCATTTTTAAATCCATTTTCCTTAAAAAAATTATTGAATAAAATTCAAAGAATATTAATAATATTTTTATTTTAAAACACATTCTAAAAATTAAAATATATATTAAAAACGTTTTTAAAACCATTTCATTGAAAATAATTTGAAAACATGTAACTAAATCATTAAAATTGTTTCAAACCCATTTTTTATTTGAAAATAACATTGAAAACATTTAATGAAACATTGAAATTTCATTGAAAAAAAATTACAAGAAAAATGATGAAATCATATTGAAAGCATTTTGGGAACCATTTTATATGAAATCATACAAAACATGTTTGATAAGTTTTTAAAAACCATTTTCCTTGAATTTTTTTTAACTTATAAGAAATATTGTAAATATTTTCAAATGCATTTCATTGACATTTAAATTTAAAAACATTCTCTTAAAAGTTATCCTTTTAAAAAATAAATTGAATCTTCACAAAAATAATAGTGGGTAAACCCAAACGTATCATACGAGGTAAGAAGAACAATCCTTTTACATGGTAAATAGTATATAAAATTAAATTGTTTGGAAAGAGATAAAATTATTCCTTTGAAAACATTGGTCATAGTTGAAAATGGTAAAAATATATTATAAATTTGATAGGATAATAGTAGAATATTCTTGGAAAACCTTTTTTGAAAACATTGTTCTTAAGTAACATAAATTTCTGATCGATGATAGTTTAATGTATAACTCTCTTAAAATCACATTCAAGAATATCAATTGGATAAAAGAGTGAAAAAATGTTCGGGGAACATGAATATGTCATGAAAAACCTTAAGAAAAGTTAATTTACAAGTTTTAATGAAATATGGATAATATGATTTCATCAATGTAAGCATAATAACAAATAATCTCTCTAAACAATGTGATTATATCAATAAACATATGATTAGAAGGTAACATTGAATCATACCCACCATGTAATAAAACTAATTAACATGAGCCTCAATATATAATAAATGTAATGATATTCATAATTTAATTTTTTGAATAATAAATTTACACATTATATAAAAATATAGTTTCCTAATAAGTAATGTGTCTCAAAGAAGGAAAAAAGAGTGGAAATTGATTTATCAATTTGGTAGCTTTTGGAACATAAATCCAATGATATAATGATCCTAAAACAGATATTTATACATCCATAAATTTATTAATAATAATAAAATAATTCATTAATGGGTAGTATATACACCATGAAAGTCAAAATAGTGGTGAACATGGGATGTATCTAAGAGATATTAAAAAAGCGATGAAATTCCCTTAGTTTTTGTCTTGAATCTCATCGCACTCATTCAGATATCCTGTATAATAAATATAATTTTATTAGATATATATATATATATCATATAACTATATTCTTATATCTAATACCATATGTATTATGATTATGAATTTATATTACTTTCTTGTTAAGAATTCCTTGTTTTGGTTATGCATCAAATAATATTATCTTTTTTCACATGTGACATAATTTGTTATATCTTTGGTCATTATACATATATCATGATTTAAATTACGTAAAAATAATATATTTATCATTTATATTAATTTTATGTGTATTATAATAATCTATATAATATAGAATCATGAAATAGAATACACCAATCATGGAAATGACATATTCTATGTACGCATGGATGTTGATTATGTTTAATAGTCATATTGACTGAATGTAATTAAATAAAATATATATATATATATAATTATTCAAATAAAATTATTATATCATATATATCATATATTTTCACTAAACCCATCCTGAATACATTACATATAGTGTGTGAATGAATTAGTTCTCTTTCAGTGGGCGGTGGTCTAGACTTCCTCAAATGAAATTGTCTTATTTACAAAAAAGGAAAGTATATAGATATTTTTTGTAAAATAATTAAATATGATTATTGAAATTATAAATACAATATATATACTATATAAATATATTTTACATCATAATTTTTACAATGATATGTGGTAAAGAAAAATGAACAATCATAACTTTCTAATGTGGTAGTTCGTTGTAAACCTAAATAGTATGTCTGTTACACATTAGATGGTGGTGTGTGTAAATTTTAGAGTACCATTAACATAAAAAAAACCTATAATATTTATGATACTAATTTTTCTATACATTATTGTCACAAATATAATGGAGGGGTGGAGAAAGAAAACAAATGAAAGGATTTTAAGAGAACATGTTACATATTTATTAGGTAACAACTTTTGGTTTCTTCCAAAAGGCATCCTTGGATTGATTTTTTCCAATTTATAATCATCTAGTAGGATTTCAAGGATGTTTGGAAGTGTATTGGGAATATAATGGTTGGATATATCTAGTTTAGAGGTGTGATGTAGAGGGAGACATGGTGGCCTTTTATTGGGAATGGAAATGACACACTTGGAAATTTTGAATAAAACTTTGGTATACCCATGTTTTTACAAAAAAAATCATAAAAACATAAATAAAATATATAATGGATTTTAAAAATTAGATTCATGGCTATTAAATTGGTTTTTGACATTTTAAAATGCCTTTTATGTTTTAAATTCAAGGTAATTGCTTTATTGACCTAATGTTTTTATTAATCACTGAAATAAATTTAAAACCATTCAAAAATAATTTTGGTAAGAATTTTTTTAACATATTAGAAATTATAAATTATGATTATAACAAATATAGAATCAATTTTAACAAATTATAGGCATTTAATAGGTTTAAAATAATTTAAAAATACTATTATTGAAGGGAGGACACTGTTGGTTTTTAAGTACAAATGTCTTATTTATTTTTATGTTATAACAAAAAATTTCAAATTTAAAATAATTAATATGATATAAATTGGATTAATTTATAAATTTAATATCTAATTAAACATTAAAAACAATTTAAAATATAACTTTTCCTTAAAAATTAGTTACATGACATAGCAGTTTTGAATTAAAATTTTGTGTTTTGATTATTCATTACTAAATGATACCATAGAGAAAAATACCAAACAGTTTTTTAACCTAATTTTTAGGACTAATTCAAATATCAGGTTTATTTTGACATATTAAATCTATAAAATTTATAAAATATGTATTTTAAATGGGTTCTCCAATAAATGGTATAAAAGTACCTTTATAAAAATATAGGGTTTTACGCATAATATTAGGTTTGTTATTATCTTATATTTATCATATATATATTGGATGATTATCAAAAAAAATAATATATAATATATATATTTAACTAATATGCTTCACTATTAGTTATTATTTTAACTTGTTAAAATAAATAATATTTTCCCATAAAAATATAATTTTATAAAATCACTCCCTTTTTATTAATCTTGATTCTAAATTATTTTAAAATTATTATGTTACCAAATAATTCATATATATATTCATATGATAGATATTTATATAATATTAAATTTAATTTCCAGGTTATATCCTATTATATATTAATATTTTAATAAATAATTATTTTTAAGTAAAACATAGTCTTGTGTGTTATATAAGCCATATAAGAATGTTAGTCATGCATGTAATGCAATATAACCTTGGTTTTCTATGTATATAAAACTTAAATTTATATTATGGGTATTGCATAATTAAATTTTTGTAAGATATAATGCAAGTCCGACATATGGATTTAATATAAAATAAATTATTTATAATGTGGTTTGAAATAAATATTATCAAATAAATTAAATTAACTCAAATTCAAAAATATGAAAAAATAAAATTGTGTTACATTCTACCCACTATAAAATGAATTTCACCCCAAAAATTCACATGGGTTATCAAATGTTTAATAATTTCATGTTTTATTCATAGAAACCCATATCGTAAAATTGAACACAAAAACATTCCACAAAAAGGGAATAGTACTACCATAACAATTTCCTAAAAAAACTCATAATGAGATTCTTACATATGAGAACAAAGGTGTTAAGTGAAAATACAGAAATAGAAGTTATTTATTACCATTATGTTTCTCATAGAGAGTGATAGAGAACAATATTAGATGAATGCCATCAATTACAAACAAATAAATCATTGATGACCTCATGGACTTTCTAATTCATCAGAAATGAAGGCACTATGAAAACATTAGTTTTTTCAAGATCCTTTTTCCTAAAGTTGAGTAATTTTTATGAAAATATATACTTTCATTATTTTTGGAAAACATATCCCTTTATTATTCTTTGATCCTCTAAACTTATTTCTATATAAAGGAATGTGTCTTTTTCATTATTGAATTTCTAACAAATCATGAGTTCTATGATATATCGATCAATTTTTCATATGTTATCATCAACATAATGTATTTTGATCTGGCTATCCAATATGCATGAATCCATATATGATGAGATAAAACATTTACCTTAATAACATCATCTAATGTTTAACATTAACATTCAAAAAATGGGGAACCTTATAATCCTTATAAAATATGATGATTCAATGGTGCGAAATTTATGTCCTAAAATAAACTTAATAATGATCAACTATATATATAAAAACACCACTTGGTTGTAACATTGAAAACATGTGAATACCCTCATTACATATTCCCTTGAAAAATGGTAATAACTTTAATCACCATAAATCCTTCATGAATAAATTCTTGCTTCCTCATTCCAATGATTACTGGATATATTCATTAAATCCAATAATTTTTAAACTTCATCATTGATGAAATAGAAAACATTATCAATAATTAGTTCTTGGGTAATCTGTACTATCCAATTTATTAATTTATATCCATCATATCATTATCCAAACATCTTTATCTCAACATTAGGATTTAATTAAGGGTTAACTTCCCCTATTTAAAATTTCAACTGTCCTTGAAATAAACTTTGATTGTCTCCATCAACATTCAATATTTCATTTTAAATCCATAATTAAAAATTATACTAAAAATAAATATATATGTATTGATTAATATAAAAAATATTTAATTTCCAAAACATATATATGTCATTAATCAAACCAAAATTTTAAAACATTACTCTACCTTCATAAACATATTCCTTAATACCACATTTTTATAATATTAAATATTAATCATTTTTATGTTTCCCCAACATCATTTGAATAATTATGATTATGTTTAAGATAATAAATACTTTAATTACATGAAACATACTTCACATATAGTATTTGGTCTCATTAAAGTCATAAGTATGACCAATACTCATGCCATATTCATGATTCTCTTTATGAGATTTCCACTTGGGAAATTTATTAACATAATTTCCATAAATTCCAAATATAAAACTCTTATGTTAACCACATTCCTTCTAGTTCTCTTCAAAAAATAAATCTATAAAGCATATTGTGATAAAAATTTATCATATTTGGATACCATATAATCTTAAAAAATTACTAATAGGGATCTTAAATAATTGTTCTTAATTCATTAATCTATGAAACCATATGTTTATGATTTTATATTCTTTTTCAAACTATAAATCAATCCATTATAATGGCCCATAAAATATTTTTAAACTCACAAATTGTATCCCCTGAGGGTTTCAATCAAGGTGTGAAGTAAGGCTCGTTGTCGGGTACCAGATTACCTTGAGCCAAACTCGTGGTATATTTTTGTTATTGTTTACCCTACGTACATCTATTCCAAAATAACAGCCAGTTATAATATCGAAACAAGAATTAATTATTAGGAAACTACTCAATATATCCTTTAAAAAAATCCATGACATTTTCCTAAATGTTCAACCATACATATAAATATCCTTAGTGACATACCTAGTTATATTCATAGAAAAATACCTTGTGATATCACTCAAAATTTTATCATCTTTTTTTTCATAGTTTAACCTTACCTTTGGTAACATATTAACAATAGAAACCCTCTCTTTTCATACATTACCATTAATGAACTTTTTAGGATTACCTAATACATTATACAAAAAAACTCCCAAATACCTTGACAGTCCAGTGCTTTAGAAATATAGAAAAATAAAAACCGGTACATAATTGAGATACATCATCTCCCCTAGGTTATTCATGACTATAACCCATCTTAGACACACACATAAACAAATATATTAAAAACTTGGTGAAGGAAATATAAAAATGGGTGACCTCAACTACACGGGAATGGTAAACTTGGGATATATTTAACCATAATCATGATCATAATGGTTTTACAACATGATCATGAATATAGAAGATCATAAAAATCCTATCAAAGGTCATACACATTAATCATGGAATACATCAATATAGTTCATAAGACATGAATCATATTAAAATAAATAACATAATCCAAGAATGAATAACAATGTAAGAAAATTGGAATTGGGGAAAATACATAAAAATATAATATGATTACCATAGTAGTCAATACATCACTGCAAAGACAATTTTTATAGTACAATTTCACTCCCCTTGCCATATTGGTAGTCATGTTTCACTCCCATGGACATCTTAATTTCATAAGTTAACTCCTATTACCATCATGGAAGTAATGGTTCGTTCTCATTTCAATTTCATTAGAATTATTTTACTCCTAATACCTTTTTGGTATTCATGGTTTACACTCATGACCATCTTAGTAGTCATGGTATACTCAAAAGACCATCTATGTCTATCTCATGAGATATAAATGTTTACCCAATTCATTGGGTGGGGGAGATATAGGTCTCACCCATGTCACAATGAAAACATACATACATGTGCGGCAATATCATAAACAATAATATCATACACAATAAAATTAAATGGGTATCATAAAGATGTAATCATACCATAACCAATGGATTATAATACAAGTATCAAAATCAATTCCCCAAAAGGACAACACGTGAAAGATAATTTGGTGTTATAAATTCCATGAAATTAAGAATTACCATTCATATAAATAATACAAATAGAATATTTAGATCATTTCCTAAACTAAATTAGTAACATAAAAGGTTACCAACATAAATGGAAAATAATTTTAAAAATAAATCAAAAACATTTCATGGGAAAAAATATCTTTTCTTCTTTGAAATACAATATTTTATTCACAAAACCATTTCAAAAATCCTTTATAAGAAAATACCATTAAAATTTATCAATAAGACATGAAATCTTTTTTAGAAACATTTTCATTGAAATCATATAGAATAAGATTATTTTTTTTAAACATCTGTCTTTGAATAAACATTAAAAATATTAAAATAAAGCAAGATATTGTTTTAAAAACCATTTATTCGAAAATACTATGAAATATTATAATGAATCCTTGAATTTTTTTAAATATATTTCTTTTCAAATAACATTGAAAACATATAATGATTGATTGAAAATGTTTTGAAACCATTTTATTAAAAATAACATTGAAAAGATATAATGAAATATTGGAAATGTTTATATAAAATTCTAACATGAAATCATATGAATTATGTTTGAATACATAGGGAATAATATTTGTCTTGAAAATATATAAAGAATGTTTGAAAACATTTTAAAAACCATTTTCCTTTAAAAATACTTTGAAAACATATACATAAATCATAAAAAATGATAGGAAAACCATTTCAATGAAAATTGTATTAAATTTTATTTTAAACAACTAAAACTTTAAATATTCTGTGAAAGTATCATATAAATGATGACAGGTAAATTCATACATGCCATATGAGGTAAAAAGAACATTTTTTTATAGTAAAATCATTAAAAAAATGAATTTATTGGAAATTGAGAAGAATATTCCATAAAAACAATGTTCTAAGAATAAAGGAAAATTTTTTATTGAATTTTATTTTATAATAGTATAATATTATTGTAAACCCTTTATTGAAAACATATTTTGGAAGGAATTCATATTTCTAACGGAAGAGAGGGTAAATTGGGGCTTTTATTGAAAAAAAACTCATAAATATCATACGTAACAAAGAGTGGAAATTGGTAGTGAAACATTAATATATCTTGAATAACGGATGTACAAGGAAATTCCATAGTTTTAATTAAATATGGATCTAAATATTTCATTAACAGATGAATTATCATAATCTATCTCGATAAACAATGATATCATTTCAAGAATCATTTTATAAAATGGTAACTTGAGTGACAATGTTCATGTTAGAAATTTTTTTTATATGAAGCATAAAATTTTATCAAATGATGTAGATTAAATATATATTATTTCAAATATATTATATACACCTTATATAAAAATTATGAAGCATAACATGGCATATTTCAGAAAAACATTGATGTAAAATTCAATCACCAATTTGGTGAGATTTGAAACATAAATCCCATGAAAGAATGATCATATAACTGATATATAAAAACCTATAATTTTAAGAAGAAAACCCATAGACTACATTTGTGGGTATTGTATACACTACCCAAGAAAAATAGTGGTGAACATGGGATGTATCTCATGGATATAAAATGTAAGATGAAATTCCATTACCTTGTGTCTTCAATAAAGATATACTAATTCAAAAATGATTTATGATAATTATAATATGATTATAAATATTTAATGGATCATTATTATTATATATAATATCATATATGGTTTTATAATGACATTATATTACCCCCTTGTTAACAATTTCATGTTTATTTATGCTTCATATAATATTCGCTTTTTTTTGCATGGGTCTTAATTTGTTATATATTTGGTCCTTCAACTTATATCATAATTTATATATGGAAAAATATGATATAAATATCATTATTTTATGGTTTATATTTTTTTATACAAATTTATAAAATATATATGTATGATATGAAATAGACTATTCAAAGAGTTGGTAGGCTGTATGTATGCATGAATGTTGTTTTCGTTTAATAGTATTGTTGAAAGAAAAAAATTAAATGAAATATATGTATATATATCATTATTTGAGAAGATTTATTATATAATATATATAATATAATTCACTATACCCATCCATTATACATTACATGTAGCATGTGAATGAATTATATCCCTTTGAGGGGGTTGTAGTCCACGCTTCCTGAAATGAAGTTATCGTATTTACAAAAAAATTAATGTATAAAGATTTAACCTGGAGAAGAATTAGAAAAACATAAATACATTAAAAAATATAATATATATAATATATATAATATATAAATATATTTCTCATAATAAATTTCACCATGACAGGTGGTGAGGTAAAATGATCCATTATCATTTTGTGAGGCTATAGTTCTCCATACTCATTAATAGTATATTTTTTACCAATTAGATGAATGTGTTTGTTAGTGTAAGTAGAACCCTAATCATAAAAACATACTCTTATATTGAATAAACTATTTTCTATACATTAATATAGTAAATAAAATGAAGGTTATGGAAAAAGAATGTTAATGAATGGATATTTAGAGAAGTCGTTACATCTTAATTGAGTAACTCCTTTTGGTTTGGACAAAAAGAATTTGTTGGATTGCTTTTTTTTTCAAGGGTTGGATTATAAAAGGAAGGTATTGATTTTGGGAAGATTCTTAGGAAGATATCAGCTAAAATTTTGTGATTTGAGAGTTATAAAGAAGAGGAAGATGTGGTGGCCTTTTTTACAGAAGGGAAAGGACACACATGGATGTTTAAAAAAAGTTTTATGTACCCACATTTTTACCTAAAAAATGTCCTTAAAACCAAAATATCTAAATATTTCATTTTTTGTATAAGAATAATGGATAGCCATTGGGTTTTGTAATTTTTTATAAGATGTTTTGGCTTTTAAATTTAAGAATTAGTACTCCATTAACCTAATTTTTTCTCAATCTTTCTTATTAATTTTAATCACATACACAAATATTCTATTATAAAAAAATTTAACATATTAGAAAATGTAAATTTTTCCCATTATAAATATGGAATCCATTTTTAAAAATTCTAATCATAAAATATTTATAAATTAATTAAAAAATAATCATGATGACGGTAAGACAATGTAGGTTTTTGATGTAAAAACATCAAAATGTATATGATGTTTTTATACCCAATTTCAAATTAAAATTTGTTCCTTTCACAAATATTTAATTAATTTGTAATATTATTATGTAATTAAACTACAAAAACAAAAAAATATATAATTTTTTCTTATAAATTTATTTGACAATAAATCACTTCTAAATTAAAATTCAGTGTTTAACTTTTTAAAAAAAATATATAACCTTACAAAAAAATACAAAAAAAATATCTAGAACTAATTTTTAATATATATTTTTAAATATAATGTATATATTATCCAATTAAATCCATAAAAATTCCAAAAAATCAAATTCATATGGGTTTGAAATTAAAAGGCAGTATAACTACCATTAAAAACATAGTTTTTTAATAATAAATTTGGGGTTGTTCTTACCTAATATATATAAAAACTATTAGATTTTTTTCAAAATTACCTTTTATATATATAAATAATAAATTTAATTAATATAATTCACTATTTATAATAATTTTAGATTATTAATATTAACTATCTTTTCCACATAGAAATTATCATTCATAAAATTTTACCCCTTATAATCATTTAATTTATATATTATTTTCCCAAATTATTAAGATGTTATGATGGTCTCATCAAATGAATAAATCATAGTGAATTAATGTGGTTACCAATGAGATGATATTCTAGATTTAAAATCCTTCTTCTCTCATTATTAATTTATTCTCATTTCTTATTCTCCCCTCAACATCCAAATCCAAAGTTTCATGGTATCTTTACTATAATATAAAAAATATAAAATTATTTTACTAATTGATTACTCATCATCCAATCTATTCTCTGCTCCATATATTCTAAAATTACAAACATTTTTGGTGAGGTGTAAATTAATCCACTTCATGAATGATAAGTTTTCATTAATCATTACTAAATTCAAGGATAGACATAAAACCATCTTTATTTTTAATACTAATTATAATATTTTAATTAGAATTTATTTAATTTTATAGAACAATTATATAAACATAATAATAAAAGACTAATACTAGTTATTGATGGTTTTGAAAACCACCAAAATAATCTAATCATTTTTCATTGATGTTTTATCTAAAGAATCATCCTCATACCTTATATCCAAAATATATATAAAGAACATTAAAATTCATAGTATGATATTGAAATCATTTTATTCCACTAATTGATGTATCCATCCATTTTTATGAACTCTCATAATTATACATAAGGGAACCAACCATAAAAGCATGAAACAAACCCTCTCAAATAAACAAAATTAAAAACAACAACATATCAGAATGAAAATAATAGAAATTATTAAAAATAATAATACGAAAATACATGTTTAATATTATCTATATTCATTAATTAATTAATATAATTTTCTTATCTAAGACATTAAGTACAACCTAAGAATGCTTTCAGACATATAGTAAGGGGTTTCTCATCTCACTTTTATTTTTATGAGATATGTGTTATTCACAAAATATTCCATGGTTACGAGGTACTTATAATTCCCATTTTTATAACATATCTTGACTATATTTATATTCATGTAATTCAATGATTAATTTTAAAATTATTAATTTTTGGGTTCATACGATTTGATTGATTACTAGTGGTAAGGGGTTTTTCATGTCACATTTACATCAGAGAGATATTCCTCATCCACCCCTTATTTTATTTGTGTGGCCTATTTATGCATCCCCTTTTATTTGTGATAATCATTTATTGAGTATTTCCTTAAATATGAAAATTTCATTTATAATGTATATGATTACTTCCTAATATGAATAGAATTATTTCATATAATGTTTACCTTGATTAATATTTGGATAAATGGGGTAATAATGGTAAATCAACATCATATAATAAATATGAATATTTTTGGATAATAAACATTGATTCATCAATTAAATATTTCATTTCAATATATATGTAATTATTTGGACATGCATACTGGGGTGGAGACTAGTTTTTGATTTCCCATCAATTCATCGATATGTCTAATGAGACAAAATTGTTTGAAACAAAACATTTATGTTTGTTTCCTTGAAGAATCATACAAGGTTTTACACACAAAATTAAAACTTATTTTGAATTTACTTCTTGGTTTTTGATCAATTCCAAATTCATGATGTCCAATAATTAATATTTTCCTTCAATAATAATTCTTTTATTATTATCCTTGATTTTTTCAATATGAAAAAATTTACGGATGAATTTTTATTCTCAGTTTTTTGATTAAATGGAATGTTTATTTCATTTATTTACTGTAAAATTTCAATTATAAATTATTTATTATTATTAAATTATTATTTTTTATTTTTTATAATGTAATTTACCCGTATTGATGAGATCACCCATTTAATTTTACATTTTCCTTGTTAGGAATAAATTTTAAGGAAGAAGATCATTTTTTTATTGTGTAGTGTGTTTAATTTAAATTTTAATATGGGGACCATGTACGTATCAAATTCATTAATAATTCTAAAATAATATATCATTGGTGATGTAATCTCTTATCTCCATACCATTATAATAAAATAACAATTGACTATGGGCTACTATTGTAGGGGTTGTTATAATTGGTATCAGATAGGTTTTATTAGAAACAATAGGATGTAGATGTGAAATATATTTGAAAATTAAAAAATTTACTTATAGTGAATATGTGGAATTATATAGATGTTTAGTATGTTTTGAACTTCTGTGTGCCATTATTTAGTGATGGGACCTAATGGAATAACTATAATTATTTGCTTTGTGAAATGTAGTGATTTCCCCACTAAGAAATTAAACATAATTTGTGTTAGATCTGAGATGATCCTGGCCATATTACGAAATATTACATAGGTTATGATGAGTAACCATACTGTACCTATTTTGGACCATTTCATGTGGTAAAATCCCCTATCAGTTAGTGAATGTAATAATCCAATGGTAGCTACATAGTGGACCGGTTTCATTAAATATATATTTCTCAAATTAGTATGTGATGAAAGGGAATTGGTAGTGATAGTGGTATATTCCCTCAATGGAGATGATGATAAATAATGGTCATTGTTCTAGAATATGATTGAATAAGATGATATAAAAGACATTGAATGACTTACATTTATGGACAAATTCTTGAAAAAATGTCTATATCATGTGAAACAGACTAAAATAAAGGGAAAATTCATTAACCAAATGAAAAAGTAACAAGAGGGTGTTCTAGAGTATGATTATACCTTCGAAAGAATATATAGTCATGTTATATATTATATAAATTATTTGAAAAACAAAAATTTATCATTTTGTTGAATTTCATATACAATTCCTCTGAAGGGAACTGGATTCTCAAACATTTTCATTGTATACTGAAAAAGTATTCTATTATAACAAAACCAAGAAAAAATTTTCTAAATCTTATATCTCCATAGTAAATAAATAAAATAGTAGATCTTGTGACAACCATGATAAAGTCAATCCATAAAAGAATAATAGGGTACCACATACATTCACATTTTGTTAAAATTGTGGAATGAATCACCCCAAGAAATGACTGAAATAATTGGGAGTTTGTTGTATGTTTCAAGAACATTTTCATTGAGCTAATGAATTCTTGGGGAAGACACAAAGCTATTATGATCCATAATTCAACTATCAATAAATGGGGAATTATTATAATCAATGTAACAAGGGCCATTGTAATATACCATATAAGTGGCTAAGAAGAGATGTCTAAGCTTATGAGATCACTACATTTGAGGTAAAAGTACATAATGATATGGTAGTCAGTAATTTAATCATATCCTCACATTTTTCAAATATTTTTTTGATTTAGTATCTTTATTATATTTTATATCTACCATATTTTCCATGAAAATTAGATATTTCTAGTCTTATTTAATAAGGGATTTGTCTTTAAAAAATCAAATGGAATTCTCATTACAATAAAAATGTTTCAGCCAGTCCGTATTATAGCATATAAATGTGGTTTATTTTCTGACCTTGTCATCATACATGAGGTTTACTGTTATAAAATCCTCATTATATATTTACATTAAAATATGACATTAATATTTATGACAAGAAGTATAAAATTAAAATTTAGGAGGAATATCTAGAATTCCAAATAATTATAGAAAAAACATCATCAAATTAATATTATCAAGATCCACCCCACGTAGATCTACCGAATGAAATTATCAGAGATGAATATAGAAAACATCTATTTATTTAGAAATTAATATTTTAATTGAGTGTTTAACTATTATACAAAAATATATTGATATATTTTTTAAGGAATTAACAAGAAACCCCCTATTGCGTAGGGGTTAAGTTTCCCATTGATTTAATCACTGGTGGAAAACCAATATCAAAAACTCCCTATATAATGGCCAGTATAGAATCAGTGGAGCTGAAGGAACAAATGGAAAAGTTGAGTAATAAGGGACTCATTCACCTAATAGTTCTACTTTAGGGAGCCTCTATTATATCTATTATTAATATTGATCGATCCTTGTGGTTTTCCATCTATTTTAGTGGAATAAATTCAATTAAGATAAAGAACAAGTATCTACTCCCTCTCATTGATGAATTATTTTATCAACTTCAAGGATCTCAATATTTCTTATATTTACCTTCATTATAAATATCATCATTTGTGAGTAATAAATTAATCCATTTCCATGACCGCATTTCCGATAAATTATGGATAATTATATTTTATATTAATTTCATTTGGAATGTTAAATACACCCTCAGCCTTCATGGATGTAATGAACCTAGTATTCAAGGAATATCTTGATGATTTTTTATACTATTCATTATTGATATTCCGATGTATTATAAAACATATGAATATAGTTATAATAACTTGTGGATCATTCATGATAATTATATAAGGAAATAGTTTTATGGTAAAATTATCAAATGTGAATTATGTATTTTGGAAATTTCATTTCTTGGCCATATTTTCTCTAAGGATGGAATATCAGTCAATCCCATAAACATAATGGCAGTCCACAAATGGCCTACACCAATGAACACAACCATGTTATGTAGTTTTATTGGATTTGAATGTAACCATCAGTGTTCGTTTAGATGTTTTTCATATAGGCTAAACCATTATTCAAGATTATATATAAAGGGGTAAAGTTAATATGGAAAAAATAATGTGAATATTATTCTGTGTAATTGAATTGAACTGTATTCAATGCTCCGATTATGACTCTAAAATCGGGAAATGATGGTTTTTTGATATACAATGATTCATCAACAATAGAATTTTGTTGTGTCTATATATAAAACTATAATTTTATTGCATACACATCAATGTTGTTAAATATTTAGGAAAAAATTATCCAACTCATTATCTTAAAGTAGAAGCTATAACCATTACACTAATGATATGAAGACATTATCTCAATTGTAAAATATGTGAGATATATATGGATCATGGTCGTTTGAGATACATAATTACATAAAACGAAATCAATATCAGTAATACGTGATGGCTCGAGATTCTAAAAGAATTTTATTTCTTAATAGACTACTAAATAAGAAATGAAACTGTGGTTTCTAATGCATAGTATAGTAATGATCATTGAGTTTTGACCAGGATGAGAATTTATAGAGATCCATTTATCATGGATTTAGTAAATATGGATATATTAATTCTTAATGAAGGAGATCCATTAATATTTTTTCAAATGATTTCTAAACTATATTTGTAGAGAAGAAAAAAATACTCAATATGTTATGGAAAATTTTGAAACGAAAGTTAAAGTAGTTAATGATGGAATATTGGAATACATTATGTATGATGACATAATTATGACATTATGAAATCAGTTCTGAATTTCATAAATACCTCATCTAAAAATGAATGTATTATATGATGATCATAGACTAAAATTTTCAATACACACTAGTAGTATCATGATGTATATAGATCGAAAGAAACATTTTTTGTGCTATGATAGAGAGCATGAAATTTCTCACCATAAATCATGTTCTCTAGTTTTTTTATAAGGAATGTATGAGATAATGAATCCTAGAGTAAACATGTAAACTCTACATATTCTTATGTTTAAGTGGGATGAAATTACTATGGACTTTATCACTGGATTACCAAATACCCAATAAATAATGATATGATATGAGTTATTGTTGAATGTCTTACAAAATTTGTACATTTTCGTTATATAAGATAATATTTATCTCTTGAGCACCTAGTAAAATTATATTAATGTTGTCGTAAGACATCATGGTGTACCTATATCAATTGTGTCTCGTCAAGATTCATGATTTACCTCAAAATTGTAGAATATAATTCATAAGGCATTGGATAGTGAGCTTCATTTGAGTTCAAATTTTCACCATCAACCCGTAGGATTGTCTAAAAAACTATTTAAAAATTGGAAGACATGTTGAGATCATGATAACAAGACTTTCAATGTATCTAGGATTAGTATATACCTTTAGTAGAGTTTTCCAATAATAATATTTTCCCTAAATGTATTATAATGGAACAATCTAAATATTATATTTATAGGGATTTTAGACACTAACATTTTGGGATAATGTTTATGAATGTAAAATTATATGTCTATAAAATATTAAAGAAATAATGAAAAACATATATACTTTTCATACTCATATTAAAAGGGATCAATGTAGGAAAAAGAGTTATGATAAATACAATACAAATGATTTATAATTTAAGTAGAAGGACATGTATTTATGAATTTATATACATGGAATGTTATCATCAGGTTCAGTATGAAATGGAAACTAAGCCATCTGTATATTGGACCTATAAAAATTATTGAAATTATTAGAATTGTATCAGAATAATTAGCAATGCCACAATGTTTTTCTGAAGATCATGATGTGTTCCAATCATCATTGTTAAAGAAGTACATGTTAAACCCAACACATGTACTCACAGATGAAGAAATGGAAATGGAATTTTATTTTTAAAACACTAAATATCCTATCAATATTATTAATAGTATAGAATATGTATTCATAAATCAGATGACTCAATTAGTAAAAGATCATATTGGAAACCATAAAATTGATGATACATTGTGGGATCATTAGGATGTCATAAAGAAGTACCACAGTCATTTGTTTAGAAAGAAATATTCATGATACTTTTTTGTGGATGAAATTTTGGAAGGACATAAGAACATAACACTCCATGATTTTACGGTGTGTATATTCTTAAAAAAATAAAAAATATTTGGATTCCTACATTGCAAGAAACATCAACCTTAAACGAAGCATGAAATAGTATTAAATATTAAAATAACTATTCGAAGAGTATTGTGACTGTTAGGAAAAGTAAACCAACCATAATAAAAAAATAATAAAAATTGAAATTATGAATAATATTTTTTATCTCGTAATTGAAAATATGGTATATATATTTATGTAATCTGTAAATAAATGAATTATAAATATTAAATTATGTGTTCATATTTTGGTGACTTGAACATATTTATTTATAATTATATAATCAATATAATGATTTAAAAGGTAAATTATTTTCATAAATTATTTTTTTAAATTAATAATTTCTTAATAATAATTATAAAAAAAATTATGGAAGTATAATCAATTTTTCAAAAACACGTAAAATCATTTATAATATTAAAATAAGTATTTTTTGAATAAATGTATATTTTAATCAAAAATATAATTTATCATACCTATAAAATTAATATCATAAAATGAAGTCCACATTTTAAATATACATGTGATATAATTTTTATGGTGAATTTTTCGGAATTTCTTGAATTAGTTGAATTTTTGGTGAATAGTGAAATATGTTAATTTGTGGTATTTAACATTTTAAGAAAAATAAATTAATTATTTAGTCATGTATGATCTAAGAGACCATTAGTTTTGAATAACAAGCACTATATTCTATACATAGTCAAAATAATCTCACCTATTTATATTCCTGAGCCAAAAAATGAATAAAATAAGTAAATGCACCCATCTCCACCCACTATAAATACGACCTCTCATTATCACTTTCCCTCACACCTTATAATATTTGGATAATTATTATATTTCTAAAAACTCCACCCCGAAACCACTTCCCCATATTTAAGACTTTTATTTCTTGTCAAAATACCTAATCTTCGTATCTGAATGACCTTCCCAAGGAGACAATATTCGAGAGATAAAATCCTCATTCTTGGTATTTTAATTTGTTTTATTTTATTATGATATCCTCAGATAACCTATTTAATGTTTCTTGTTAACATAATAAAAAATATATATATATATATACATTAATGTTATTGTTTTGATGTAATATTCAAAATCAAATCTCCTCTTGTCTCCTTATATTCTAAAAATGCAAACATCGTCATTAGGCATCGATTCACCTTCTTCACAGATGAAGAGTTTCCCTTTTTCATTAACACATTAAACAATGGTCATAAAATAGTTTTTATGGTCAATATAAATTATAATATGTGTTTTAAAACTTATTTAATTTTTTAGAACCATTATATTAACATAAAATTATATATAAAGATACATGTTTGTAATGGTTGTAAAAACAACAGATATAAACTAATCATTTCACATTGACATTTTTTTCTAATAACTCGTAATTATACCACATAACCGAAAGATATATTAGGGATAGTAAAAATAATAAAATTTTATTAATATTATTATGTAACACTTATGTTTTTTTTCTTTCCATTTTAAAAGAACACTCATAATTATACACAAAAGAATAGACCACTGAACCATGAATCGAATGCTTCCATAACAACATTATTTAACATTATAACTCATCAGAAAAACCATAAATGAACTTAATAAAATTATAATAAATAAAATATTAATTTATTAGATTGTGTATTATGTTATTAATTAATCTAAATTAATTTTTTGGGACATTAACTACAAATGAAAAATTCATTCAGACATAATTTTAGGGTGTTATCATCGTACATTTATTTCTATGATATATTCCATATTTATGACATATATATTGTTTAGAGTGTATTAGTAATTAAATTTTATATAAAATATAATGAATCTATTTATCTACATTATATTAAATTATTCATTTGAATTTTTTTAGTTTTTTTGGAATATAATTTGATTATTAATAATTGGAATGTGGGTATTAATCTCACTTTATTTTTTTGAGATATACCTTATAAAGAAATTAATTATTGTGTGATCTATATTTATAGATCCTATGTTATTTATGATCATCATCGATTAATAATTTCATTAAATATTAATGTTATTTGTATAATGGTTATGATAATTTCATAAGCTATGTACCAATTTTTCATGTGGTGTTTACCTTGAAAATTAGTTGATTAACTATGGAAATATTGTTAAATCAGAATTTTTTACTCAATATGGATATTTTCTATTAATTTATACAGATTCATGAAATAAATAAATAATTTATACACTAGGGGAATCCTTTTTAACTTAATTAAATGGTGGGTCCTAGTTATAGATAGCCCCATGATGCATCAATAGTTATAATGAGACAAAACGGCTGGTTACAAACCCTTTGTGTTTGTTTTGAATAAGAATATGATGGGTTTATACAAAAAAATAATTCATTTTGTGAAAGTTATTTATGGTAGTATTTCATGTTCCAGATAAATTATGTTACATAATTAATTATTTTCTTCATTATTATTTCATTCCTTACTATTCATGAAATTTTAATTATAAAATTCACTATGGATGATTTTGCATTCTCAGATTATTAATTAAATGGAAAGTATTTTGGAATTATTTTCTATGTAAATTTTAGTGTAATTTATTGATTATGATTCACTTATTATTAATTCATGACTCTAAAGTATGTAACTCATTCTGTCCATTTGAGGTCACAGTTATATTTTTGTTCCTTCTCGTGGTTTTGAATATGAAATCATTGAATAAGTGTCAAGGAAGCAATTTATTTAACTTTTTTAGGTACTAGGATTAACTAAAAATGTAATAAGGGAACCATATTTGTATTGAGTTTACCATGACTACTAAAAAAATAAATATGTGTTCATTTTATCTATGAAATCTATGCCATTGTAATAAAATAACCACCGACTAATGGCTATTGGGTTCTGGGTCATTAAAATGAGAGATTGGTTGAAAATGTTTTGGGTTTTGAACCCTACTTTTGGATCAAGAAATGAGTGAAAAAATATACAATTATTAGGAAAATATATATTTATTGAAAAGTCTATGTGGTATGAGAGATAAGAAGTTAAAACTTCCAAATTAGATAAAATACATTCATAATATAGTCATTCGATCAAATTAATATTGACTTTCAGATCGAAGATGATAATGACATTAAAATATTACATCCCTAGATCAATGGCAATTCATATTTTTATTAAAAAAACATATTCCCATGACAACTATAGACTGAACAAAAATTATCTCATATTAAATAGAAACATGAATAATATAGATCTCCATACATGTTTGTTTCGATGCATGTGAATTCATATTTTAAAATATACTAACACATCCAAATGAAACGTATTATGAGTACATTTTTTGATCTAGTTTGGGAGCATCAATATGATCAAAGGGAAACACATGCCTATTTATTCATGGAGGAAAAATCAATAAATATATATATATTCCCTTTTTTATGACATCACATTATAACTAAACCTGCATCTTCAATATTTTAATTTTCAAACGTTCTACAAATATTTTTATCATTATGGACAAGGATAATTTATCATAGTTTTTGAAGCATCGTGACATGTGATGCCAAATAATTGAACATTGGATACAAAGTAAAATTAATAAAAATGATTTTTATGATGAAATTTTATAGAGATCTATGATAAATAGAGACTACATAACTATACTATGGACTATTTTTTAGAAGAAAAACAACCAGATACATATTTCATGGAGAATAATCTATTTACCCCTACATGTGAAACAAACACTCATTGATTATGTGAATATATATTTTAAATACAAATGATATAGAAAATAAAAATAAAAATAATGAGGATTCGTGTGAATTCATTAATTGATGGTTCTCACAAACTATCTAAGTCCTGTGAAAGAGGAGAAGATAGTTGTTTCTTATGATCACACAAAAGGGAATAATAGATTGTGGGATATGATTGGATTTTGCATAGGTATATGAAATAAATGAAGAATTATATCTTGTAGTTATTTTTTAAAAAATTAAACCAAGAAACCATATATATATATATATTATGAATGGTCAATGAACATATAGATGATAAAAATTTTAAATTGGCCTTGGTTCATACAAAGAATACATTATATAAATGAAGTGATTGATGGATGAAACACATATATATGATTTGAGATATATAACGAAGAAAATTAAAGAATTATATATTATTTTTGTTGGGTTTTAATTGAGAAATAATTAATTTCTCATACGATGTGATTAAATGATTATACATTGAGAATATGACCCTATAAATTAATATCCCCCATTTTATAAGATGATAAAATGAAAAAAGATGATTTTGTGGATGGTTTTTTGTCTAGTAATTTTCATTTTGGTAGAATAATAATTATATAATAACATTTCCACATCATATTCATATTATTATGAATGATGAATATGAATATATGGATTTAGAGTACATGTACTGGACTAAAGTGAATATACTTGTGTAGTAGTTACATCAAAAGAATAGGTATCATATGATCAAGAATAATATATGTTAGTCCAGATACGAGATATAATATTTAATATAAGCTGGAATCATATTAGTTGGGTGATGAATAAGTTAATCATTCATTTTTATTTTAGAAATGGTAAATTAATTTTCATGCCTTTTTCCATGCACATAACATTGTGTTGAAAAAGAAGAATAAAGTATAAGACTACACAACTCATAAAAAGTCTTATATTATGCAATCCTCTCTTGGTTTTATAAAGTACAATTAAAATGGTTCACAGTTTTTTCATTGGTAGTAGAAAAACCTTGAACAATGAAAAATCAATATAATTTAACAATCATGTAATGCATGTGAAAGAATTTTCCTTGATTTCTATAATAATTTGTAAAGGATTAATTACAAGTGGTAGTGGGTATGGGATTACATTTAAACCATTATATGGAATAAATACTCTTATTGATTTGTGTACCTTTTAAAGATATTATGTTCTATATTTACCTTCTTTAACACTCCCTAATATGATTAGAAAAATGGAATAGGAGAATAAATATCCTAAAAGATCTAAGATGTTATATAAATAAGAGTTTAATATTATCCAAACACTAATTCACTCCCTCTCAATGTTGTGTATATAATGAAGTGGTCCCCCTAGTTTTAGATCAACATTCAATGATAAGTGATCCAATTAATGAGTATGATAATTTTTGTGAACAGTCCATAAGTTTGGATGTATGATCCTATTGGTTTCTACAAGGGGAACATTATCAAACACATTAATATAATAAAATTAGCATAGATAATGATGTATGTGTCTTTTATTTACTTTTATATTACATTTTTTAATTATAAAATAGTATATTATATTTATTTTTATTGATATTTTTTCACTTATTATAAAAATGAAGATGTCCCAAAACCCCTCTATAGTTATCAAATCCATCACAAGTGATGAATCAATATAATGAAAGTTTGAAAAATGGAAAAAATTAAAATTTTACTGAAACAGTGAGCATGAATATGAAATTATATATTGGGTTTTCAATGTTTTTTAGAAAATTATTCAGTTTATAAAAACACAACATGGGTTCTTGAATATTTTCATGGGAGACCATTTTTATATAAAAAAGTTATGAATAATTATTATAAAATATATTTTTTTTGGAAGTACCAAATCATGGTTTCTAAGAATTTTTATTATGAAATATGGATTTCAATTTTAAGAAACCATGTCATGTTTTATTCTGACTATCCATGGTTTATGGTATAACGATACAAAAATGAAATGTTAATTCATACATTTACATGGTTCAAGGTAACATCATCAATAAATTCTCTTTTGAAAATGGTGTTCCAGATAAAATATATTATGGGTTTAAGAAATGTTTAGGCCCATAAATTATCCACAAGACATTTTACTGTATCAAAGTTATATTAATATAATTTATACAAGTATTATTTTATAATATAATATATTTGAAAATTTTAAATAATTATAATAATCATATTCAAGAATATTTTTTTTATTTGAATTATTTTATATATTATTTTTTATTGTTTAAACCACTTATTTTAAAAATCATGTTACAAATATAATAGCCATTTTCATGGTTTGACATAAGTTTTCTCAAAAAATCATTCAACACATATGTTTTAATTCATTTAAAAATTAAATAATAGGGTTTTTTAATGATTAACAGATATTATTTATTAAAAAATTTATGATATATATGTCTCTATTCAGTATTTATCTATTGATAGTAGACCATTTTTTAGGACTTCTCATTATCCTAAGGGCTTATAATTTTTTACGAAAAATAGTGGTACACTACATGTGGAACAATTCATGTTATTGTAGGAATATTGGTTTCATATTAGTTTAATAATTTTCATGATTTATATTAATATAAATACCTCATAAGATATATTTATATATTATTAAATATAATTATAATTTATTTTTTTCAAATAATATATATTATGTGATGAATATAGTGTTATAAACTAATTTTTTGGATAATATTAATTTTAATGAAGGAACAATATTAAACAAATTAATTTTCTATAATCCTAAATACATATAGTAAAAAATTATGATTTCATGATTTCATGGTATGAGATAGCTATGTATGATACACATAAAATCTATATGAATCATTAATAAATAATAAAAAACTCATAATACATAGTTTAAGATTCATTCTAACTGAAACCCTTTTATATCCTCAATAGTCCAAATAGGAAGTTCATTTTAATGATGGGTGACCATGTATTATATTATGTTAGGCATTTTTGGTATGGGTTACCCAAACAATATTATTTTCTCGTATTTAAATTTATGATTTGGGTTTTATATAGTTGGGTTACCATAATAGGATTAGTAGACTATATGAGATAAATTATCAAAAATAATATGATGAATTTTGAAAGGTATTATCCCCATAATTATCCCAGATTCATGTGTTATATAATTATCATGAAGACCAATCTAAATAAATAAACATAGAACTATTACTTGATATTCCAATACCCTAAAATATATATATCATGTCTCACCAAATTAAAATGATGAATGGGGTTATAATTTTTAATAAGGGTTGATTCAATAATATTCCGTATTGAAAAGTCATAAAAATGATAATAACATAATGATATGTCTTATTTGTATATAATATCATTATCAAAAGCAATATTTTTATATATATTAAAGTTTATAAGTACATATCAATAAAAAAATTCTATGATTATGGGTTTTTATCATGGGGAGGCATTCTATGAAAAAGTATTTAAATTGTATGGAAATCATTTTCTGGAATCATGTCTCATAGTTATTGGATATTGTATGAGAATCGATAATTATGATAAAAAAACAAAAACAATAATAGATAATAGATGAAAGGAGTAATATATCTATGTGTTTGTAATGGGAAATAGTTTTTATATTGGATGTTAACTCAATAATAATTGACTACATGTTTTATTAGTCATAGAGTTGAAAAATTGACAATATATTCAATAAAGAAATTGAAATTTTATTTATATATATTGTCAGGATAAGATAAATGTTTCCATTGTGATTAAGAAAATCAGTTATTTTATATACAAGAGTGATTCATTTTTTTTGAATGTGTAATATGATGATTGGTTTTTCATAATTGATAATAGGATCTATAATACTAAATATAGTAAGGCTAAGGATGCTTCCAAAACCACATATATTTGGAATTATTAAATTGGGCATTTAAATGACAAAAATACCAAATATTTCATAGACATGGATAGTTAGACTCATTAAAATATGAAAAATTTGACAAATTTGAATATTATGAACTAGGTAAATTGACAAACACACCTTTTAACATAAAAGATGATATATAAAAAATAAATTTTCTTTATATACATATTGATGTACGTATACTAATGAGTACTCCATAATATAGAGGTAATAGGTTATTTATAGCCTATAATGATTATTTAACATAATAAAATTTACTTTTTTGGGAAAATATACATTTTTACAATTTTTAAAATATTATATAGTTCATAAACTAATAAAAAAGAAACTAAATAAGTATTCTATATCAGTGATCATATACGGTGGTATACATTTTTTTTAAACTAGATGAGGAATAAAAACAAGAATATTTTTCTATAACCCAATGTATTATTTCCAAGTTTGTATTTTGACCTCCTATAAATTGGGTTGTAGTTTAATAAGGAAGTCATGAATTTTTGGGTCTTACACATAGTAGGAATCCCATATTTGTATCACCACCTCCTATTTGTTTCAAATTATATATCATAAGAGGAATATAATAGTTCAGTAATTCAAATATTATGTGGATATGAAATGGTTTCTTAGTTCAAGTATATTGGTAACTAATAGGGAAAGGAATACAATAAGGTTTATGGGTTACATAGTATAGGAGGAATTAATATCTCTTTTCTATCATTAACAACAGGATAAATGAAAATTAGAATGTTTGGGGAGTATAATTAGTTGGAGGATCATATATGATACTATAGGATTTGGGATGGAACTATACTGTTGTGTCCTATATATCCTAGTCAACCAAAAATATAACCTATATAGTTCAACTTTAGAATATTAATTTCGTTTTTTAGGACCAATACATGAAATTTTAAATCATGATTTAAGTACTTATTTTATATGAATGTGGTGATAATAGAATAATGAACATTAAATAGTATATGATTTTCTTGATTAATATATCTAATAGTTATGAAAATATAAATTATGAGATTTGGATTAATATATAAACCTAATAATAGGGATGATGTAGATGTTAAAATCATTTTTTATTGTAACTAAATAATGAAGGAATTCTGATCTCATTCGGGATAAAAATGATGGAACATGTGTTTGTGATTACATATAAGTGAAAATGGTATGGGTATAGATCACTAATGGATCATATAATTGATTTAATTAATGATGTAATTATTTATAAATATACATAAAGAGGAGTCATATATCTTTATAGAGATCAGGAAGGATATGTGTACAAATTCTAAATATGATTCATGGAAACATTAATTCTAGTAGTTTACATATTTGAATTTTATTTTTATGGATTATAAATTTCTATTGTCCCTTACTATAACTTAATCTAATTTATTAAAATAATTTTGTCCATTATATGGTCAAATAAATCAGATTTCAGGTATTTAGTATTCAATATAATAAATATGAGCAAAAAAATGTTTCACTAGTTTCCTACTGATCGAGACCATTTTTTCAATGGATTCCAAGATCATTGTTACACTGATTGTCCTATGGGTTTCGAAGGACAACCATGTATATTTATGTTACCAATTCAATACAGTATCTTAATTGGTGCACACTGATGTGTGTTTCATGATCACATCTTATAGGAGGATATATGAGAGTCATTATGTAGTGGACTCTTAAGGCTTTTAACTTTTAAAAAAGAATCCACTAAAGTCATTTATCAGGATTAAACAAAGGTATGTGACCAAGGTAGAATAATGGACATCAGTAAGGATTAGTTTCATATAATCATGTTCCTTTATTAAGTGAAAAATAATTATCGAACCATTATTGGTCTAATACAATTACAAAGGGGAAAAATATTCATTAGGAACCTCAATATTCACATAAAGTAGGTGTGATATGTTATATAATATTGTTATCAAATCATGGGAGTCAATATTCCATTATTCTAAAATTGGGATTCGCAAGTTTAATTTAATAAAGGGCCTTAAAAAGAGTTCATAGGTATGTAACATCATGGTATATTTTCATGAATTTGGCTTCACATGAGTTCTTTTACAATGAGACATAATGAGGGTTTATCAGAAATATTAATCACGGGATTCCATTTTAATTTTAAAATATAAAAGAAAATTTTCATGTATTTTATGTGAATGGGTTAATTTAAATTCCACATGGTGATGAAATTATCAAGAATTTCTTTCATCGTTCCATTCCCATTCCATCAGGAAATTTTTTTTATAGTAACCAAAGGATTATTTTATGGTTTTTTAAAAATAAAGAAATATATAAGAAAAAATTCAACAGGGGAAAATGATCACCTAAAAATATGGGTATCCACCATTTTGTAACTGTAAAAATATATTAATATATATTCCACATCAGAGTAGTAAATCTCATAGGAATCCTGCAGATATCAAAGAGTATCTATATATGAAGTAATTAAATTACACTAACACAAACTTTGTCCCCAACTATGAAGATACCACGTGATGATGGAATATTCCTGTAATAGAGAAAAAATGGATTTTCCATGATAAATCTATAAATACTTAATGTAATTTCATCCAACCATTGAAAAGGATGTCCATTTAGGATGGTTTTTATGTCACAAACTACTTCAAAGCCATATGGCTCAATTATAGATGCATGTAAATTCACCATTGAGGTCATTAAGTAATTTCCTTCCATGAATAGAAATCTATAAATGATTATTCCTCTATGGTGAAAATATTCCTTTTCAATAAAATGTGGTTTACAAATCTTTAAACAACCATAACATTAGATATTTTAGTACATTTATTATCTATCAGTAGTCAAATTGAATCCCAATAAATTATATATATCCTAATCTAAAATTTACCACTATATAAGGTTGTGGTTGATGAAAAAAGTTCATGAGATTTTTTTCCTTTTTTGATACCCCATTGTGCCAGAAATGGGTGAAATACATTTCCTAACCTTATTGAATATTATCATCACTACATCATTATAATTTTTAATATTTGTGGAAAATTTATCCTTATATGAGTTGATAATAATGATAAATAATGTGATCCAATTATAATATTCTTTACCCATGGAAAAACTAAACACATCTAATATTTTATGTTAGTGACTATTGTACCATAAAATTAATAAAAAAGTGAAAATGAATTTTTTAAAACAATTCGGTTTGAGAGGTTGAATCATACATTATTTTAAAAGATTCTATCAATGATGATTTAATGGTGCATTGCAATATAACTCATGTTATATTCTCTATAAATTATTTCATTCATACGTATCTTCATTCCACATAGTGTAGTTATAAAGACACAATATGAGATATATTACAATATTCAACCAAATTTTACTATTCTGATGATTTTGAATCTTTGATAAAAAACATCAATGTTTTTATTTGATAAACATAACAAAAAATCAAATAATCGTTTATTTATTATTAATAATAATGAAATAAATGTGTATTATTTCTATAGACATATAAAACATAATTCTTTTCTAAGACAATTTTTTACTTGAGAAATTTTATATTAATCATTGAGTCAATTGAAGAAATTATATGAATATATATATTAATGATTAAGAAAATTTAGTATTTCATATGATGTATATTGACCTAATTTTATAATGGGATATAAAAACTTTCAAAATAGTTTTTCACAACATCCATGATGATTTGGTTGTATATATGATTAGACTAAGATATATACATTTCATAAATAAAAATATAATATTTTAATTATTACATTTTATTAATCTAATAAATATTGATATTCCAATGACATTTATATTTTTATGAAATGGATAAATTCAATGAGATCATAGCTATACACCATGTATACTGACTATGTTTGGATGTTAGTGGATTCATATAAGGTGATGATACCTTTAGGATTGAACTATGTTTTCCAAATGAAAATAGAATGGGTGGTAAATTGACTACTAATAATTCTTTCATGATGGAAAATTCTTATATATCATTTACTTGTATATATTATAATGTAATTTTCTAGAAGTTGTGATTAAAAATTATATTTGGATATTAATTTTCATATTCTCACTTATAATTATAAGATATATAAAATGGAAGTCAAAAATCACAATCCTTATTAATAATTTAGATAAGGACATGTATATATTAAATCTTAAATGTTTTGAAGTGAAAAATTATTCTTCTATGATGTGAAATGTATAATGATCCATTTATAGATTAAACAAATATTTATAATGATTAAATATCTGGATTTATTAATTATTCAATGATTATGGTTTCGTTGAGAAAATAGATAATTAATATAGATACATATAGAATAGTGGGATATGTTTTGTAATTATGGAGTTATATATAGATTATATACTAATAATTAGATACAATGTACACACACTACATTCTATAATATTCTATCTTGAAACATTATTCTTGATGAGATATATGTGTAAAGAATCCTCTATTTGGAGACTGTATATATATATAAATATATATTGAAGAGGCTTCCTAAATTATATCATACCACATATATATCTAATATTATAAATATTCCAATTATTGATAATTACTTGATGTAATCTTAACTAGTGTTTTCTAGTTTGAGTCATGTTATGATTAAATGTAATTATATGAATATATGTTTTGATCACATTAGATGGTACAATATCCTAGAGGGGGGTGAATCATTTTTAAGTGGTAATATAAAAATCACATTTTCACTATATCTTCTTTAGTAAATATCTCATATTAACTCAAAACAATGAATAAAATTTCAAAACCAATATATTTTTTTGTAAAGGATCGCCTCTAAGATAGATGGATTTATCCATGGTGTGTGGTGGTTTATAACACCTATTAAAATATTTCACATTTTTTTATTATAAAAAATATCAGTAAAGAGTATGACCTTGAACTGAAAAAAAAATATTGAAAAAATATAATTTCTTAAATGTACCAAAATGAAATATATCATAGAAGAATAAATCATTAGATAATTATCTAAATGTGAATATGAGGGTCATAACGACCAAGAATATGTGAAAATATTCTTTCACATCTTAATAAGAATATTTAACAACATGTTCTTCCATCTTTCTTTAATAATCTTGTTCTTCTCCTATAATGATGTTTCATTTATCTTCAACAACTACACTTGTATTCCTTTAGGATCACATTTATATAATAAGAATAAAAATAATATTATTTTTATACTTGAATATAGAATTTTGTGTTGATAATATGATGGGTGTCCTCAATTATAATTAAATCTTGTTTAATATTTTATTAAAACAATATAGTACTTTGTATTAGTTATTTTATAAATCATATATAAAAATGAATTGTTTTTATTATATATGCGCTGAAATACATGATTTCGTACACAAACCCTCATTGTGAAACCATTAACCATGCATTGTGAGTGAATCCTTTCTTACCCAAAATTTAAAATAGAAATGGCATGAAATCTTAACTCATAGTGAAACTACCTCTAAAATCATATAACAAAATTTAGATGGAATTTCTCTTTAAAAATCTTCTTAATGATACTTATACATACAACATGAAACCCATCATTCAAACAAACCACTTATTCAATTATTCATCACTAAACCTATCTCATTTCTAATCAGATATAATAAATGTTTGTAAAATTATTTATTAATATTTTTTGGAAAAAAATGATCACATAGTCCATCCTTTAGGAAAAAATGATAAAACACCTTCATCTTATTAAATAAATTTAACTAAAGGACTCTTAAGAATCATGTGTTCCCTTAATCATAATATAATGTGACTCTTAATAAGTATTGTCATTATTCATTCCATTTCCAATTTTAGTTAACAATCACATAAAACATACATAAAAAATATGAATATTATTTTTTCAAAATTCCATAGATTAACATTCTTTGTAATAGTTGATAAATAATAACAAACATCCTTCTAACTCATACAATTATTATTTTAGATTTTTGGGATATATAATTTTAACCTTTTAGGTCTTTAAAATCATCCTTCTAAATATAGATGATGACTCTTATGAAATGTTATATAAGTCTTTAAAATTTGAAATAAAATCTAACAAAATATCAAATGACTCAGATGAAACATAAAAGGACACTTTTGAAATAATAAATTACTCTTATATATTCAATATTTTTTTCATATATTCTAAATTTTAAGTCATTTATTCGCTTTGTTGTTATAAATGTAATATAATTTAAATATAATTAGAGAAGAAAATTAATTAATCTTAGAAAACCATCATTAACCCCCAGAACTATTATAAATATTAAAAATCCTTTTAAATAACTTAAAACACATCATAAATATGTAATGAAAGTAAATTTTATATCATAATTTATTAGGTTCAATAATATGGAAATGAGTTAATATCAATTTAAATACCATATATTCAGTTTCCATGACACATTGCCACTAAAAAAACCACCACCATAATATATTCTATGATCAATAAATGACAATTTATTTTTCCCTACATTTACATTAATGAAATATGAATCTAAATGAGGAGGTATCAATATGATCAAATAAATGATAATGAACTTATCACAATAAATTTCACATGAGCTATATTGTTTTATAAAATAAGTATATTTTTCTCACACATTAATGTCAAAAATAAATAGTCCAAAATAAATATACCAACCAAAATATTTTCTTAGGAAATGATTCGTTGATTTTTCAATGACTAATAGCACTAGCTCAATAGGCACATAAAAAATATTTTTAAACAATATTGAATCTTCTCATATAAAATATTTATTTATTTATATAATGATTAAAATATAATTAAAATGATTATTCATGTTAGTAAACATTACATAGTGACTTTATGTGGGATGAAATAGAATTTACAACCAAAAATTCTCAAAACACATAGTTCTGGGTGGTTTGGTGAGTAAATAAACTATTTGTTTATTATATCCAATTAATTAATGTTTTATAATATCCTCAACAACATTTTTTATAATATCATATTAAATTTCATTGTTTTTGGACTAAATATTACTCACTATATTATTGAGAATATTTGTGGAACATTGATTATCATAGGAAGTGAATATTTTATATTTAATAATAAAATCTGTATCATTATGTAATGTCTTCAACATTATCTTATTTATAAAAATATATTATGTAGATACAAATTTAATTATATTAGTTCAAGGAAACTGAATATTTCTTCTTATAGTTCCATATAACATATCATTTTTCAATGAAAATTTTGAACAACATGTTGACTTCACATAAATAACCCAACAGTCCCAGTCATCATATTTAAACACATTCCGATCTAGGTACCATTTATCCTTATATATAAACCACTAATTTAATATATCCTTTAAGTTTCTCAAAATCTATTTTCCATTTAGAACATGTGAATCTTTTTCAGTTGATTTATAACTAGAGTTTAGAGTAACTACATATACATTTCCATGTCATGATGTTATCGTATATAAAAGGAATCCAATTAAAATTATAAATTATTTTCTTTTAAAATATCTTCATTCCTTATCCTTATTAATAATTATTCATACTTTTACTGTTATAGGTAATCCCTTAGACTAATATGTGACAATGATCTTAAAAATCACCATAACATAGTTTCCTTGTAAAATTGACATGTAATTAGTAGATTTAAAAATATTTAAACAATGTAAAATTGATTTAACATAATACTTTTCTATCAAACATATTTTATATATATATATAGTTTTTTCACATAATATATCATCAAAATAAGAAAAAATAATACTATTAAAATACCCAAAAAATGTGATATTATTTTTGTCTTATTTATAAAATATTGATATACACATAACCTTTTGGGAATTCTATGCTTCATAGAAATTAATCCATCATTAAGTTTCATTGTATTAGTGCATCTTTCAATCTATAAATTTACTTCTTCAGATTACATGAATTTATTCTTTATGGTTCATGTATAAATACCTTAGGGTATTCTATATTTACTTCATTATAAATCTCATTATCCAAAAACATTAGTCTTACATCCATTTGGAAGGCATTGAATATTATATGGGATTTAATAGAATATATGACATTTACTATATTATTTACATAAAATAATATAACTATTTTATCATATCCATTACACTAATTCATTTAACACCACTTGGATACCATACTTTCATTGTTTTTAAATAGATATCAAGTTTCAACCATATTATTTATGAATACCCTTTATAATAATATTTATTATCTTCTTAGTCTATAAAAGAGGTTCCCATGTTTTATTATTTTACATTTAGTCTCACTCATCCATAATAACATAAATCCATTCTTTAAGATCAATATATTTTTTAATAGTTTGAGGTTCAAAAATATTTTAGTAAACTTGGATGACTAGTATCTCTAATAGTTATTCGTCATTGAATCCCTTGATCCATATCCAATGATATTTTCAATTTATAAATTAGTTTTCATTCATGAATTTATAATTAATGGATTTATTTCATCGGTATCGCTGCAAGAATAAGTTGATTCAAAATCTTCATTATGAATCAATAAGTTATTTGTAGTATCATAAATTGGATCAGAACATAAAATGTTATCATCATATTCTTCAATAATATAATCCATTATCTATGTTTTATTCTCAATTTATATTTTTGTATAAAAATTCAATTTATTCTTGAAGGTGTTGTTGTAGTATCTTTACGAATATCTATTTGGTGTGTTACCTAGAAATATTATGTATTCTCTCTTCCCATAAAAATCACTAGCACTTATAACATTTATTTTAGAAAAATTGGTCACTAATATAATTTAACAAGTTTTAAATTTACATTAATATTAAATGAAATATCAAAAGGATTCATATGTTCATTTTTCTCAAAATACATCTGTTTGATATAATTCAAATAGCGACAAGATTTTATTTCCTAAACAATATTTACATTTCACTCAGAAAAATCATTTTTTACTTTTATTCTACATGATTTTAATTTATTCATTCTTTAATTATTAATAATATAAAATGATGAGACCACATTATTAATTCCATAGATATCATGATATTTATATAACATTTATTTTGTACTTTTTTAGTAACATTATAATATTTCAACATCTTTAAGGGTGTTTTTTCAGAAATCCTTATAGTGAATTCTTTTTGGTCTACGTCTTTGTAATTTTGGGGAAATAAAATAATTATTTTCATTATTTTTAAGTAATTATCCAATATATCCAACTAATTATATCCATTTATTGAATTGTTTCTCATAGTTCTACAAACATTGGAGTAGACAAAATCCAATGGGTTTTTTATTTGAATGTATACACCCCTAAAATATTTTTCAATATTTATATAATTAAAATACCCATATTAATTTTTTCTATAAAGAATAAGACATACATTCACTAAATTTATTTTATATTGAAAACACATGTGTAATTATATGATGGTTATGCAACATGATATTTGTTACTTTAGGTTATTAAATTATTTTTATGACCAATTAGTCTGTTGAAATATTTTTTAGAAACCAATTTTTTTAATATAATAATTACTTCAATTATCCAGAAATGTTTATACAATAAATATATTATACTTTCCATATCAAAAACTATAAAAAATCATTTGAACTTTAATATTTTGTTTACGATGTATTAAATTACAACTTTGTTGATCATTAATGGGATGTCATTACAAAGGTTTGCTTCTCCACTTCCATATCTTCATCACTTTTCATATTTTTTATATATTTTATCATATGTGATGAAAATAAATTTTCCATGATATAGGGATTCTCAAATATTCCTATAATCAATGAAACAACAAAAATAATAGTATATTTTTTAAGCTGATTTTGTTCTGATACACATCTTGAATTTTATAAAAGATTAATTTGAGATGGTATGGATGTATGTAGTTCATTATAGATGTATCCATCTTGTCCTCTTTACACATAATTTTTTTAAAAAAAAATTACTTGTTTCCTTGAATTTAGAAATCATGTTAAATATTTAGAGCATTTGACATGTTCTCATGCAATATTTTTGTCATCTACTTGATTCATATACACTTTTTAGGGCTATTTATGGAAATTTATATCTACAATAATATGTTATATTAAAAAAATCAAAAATAAAAATTACCATAAATCATTTTACATTGGTGAAAATTAAACCGATGCATGAACTTTACTTTTTCAACATTTATAGGGTTTTTCATAGTTGATCATAATGGAAAAAAATTCCTGATTCATCTGTGATTATATGGAGGGGATATATAAATTTTTCCCAAATATTAATCTTTTAAAAAAAACATACCAGTTTTCTTCTTTATAATTTTTTATTAAATTAATACTATGTTTTTCCACGGATTTCATCTGAAATCATTATTTTTTCATAGGAATTTTGAATAGTAATTTTCTTATCATCCATTATTTCAGAAAAAATACCTCGATTATTGTTTCATGTGTAATTCACTCAGTCATTTTGAAAATCTTTTGCAAAAAATATGTGTTACATTTTTCTTATCATTTTTATTAATCCATAACTTCATCTTATCATCCTCTTTAGGAACGCTGATAACAATAGGTGTCCTTTCATTGAGGAATTTTTTATTTTCATTAAAAATTGATTTTAATTTTCATTTTTATTGATTAGATTATCATAATATATTTTTGATTTATTATTCTTACCTAATTTATTTTTTTATAATAAATCTCGTATATCATTATCCAAATTTAATTTTAATAATTTTAATTTTCAATTTTAATTGTATGATCCATTTTAGATTATCTATCCTCGACTACCAAATAACTATTGACTTGTGATTCATCTTCTATTGAATCACCTTATTGTTTTTCTTCTTTCAACAGACCCCTTTATGATGATTTACTGAGAATCTCTTTATCACCTTCCCTATTCAACAACATCATTAATATCCTCTTCAATAGATATGAAATTTAATCTATGGAATTTGTGGGAATTTTTTTTATTTATTTTGGTGGGATTTTCATATAAGAACTCCCACTATAAATGAAATATATTATTATTTATTCACTATCACCCACTCCTCCTATTTTAATTGAAAATTACAGAAGAAATAGGTCTATTTTACATAATTAATTAATTTTAATGTAATCTTACCTATACACATTATTCTCTTATATTTCAGACTTATTGACATTATATATTGATATTTGGAAATGTAATATATATTTTAATCATCATAATAGTTTAGAGAATTATATTCAACATTAAAAATCGTTATATCATTAATGTAATTTTGATTTTTCTTATTAATCATGATATTTAGTGTTCATTATCTTTTAATATCATAATTTTTGTGTGTGCATTGAAGGTAAATAGTTATGAAATCATTATGGCATGTATCTATAATATTGATATCCTATAATCTATATCATGTAGTATGATTTTCATCTATTTATTCACTATATTAGAGTCACCAAAATTTTCTGTAAATCCTTTAATTAAACTAATAATCACAATATATATTGTAAAAAACTATTACTCTAATTCATCGTAAGAAAATTGAACTTCTTGAAATGACATTCTTCTATGTTGAAATATTTATTTCATCACCTTGATATTTAATTCATAAATACAAATATTTCTTTCCAAAATTTTGGTTATATTTATACTCCCATGGATTTTATATGTTTTATATTAGATAAGAAAGATAGATATTCATTTTTTTCATTTTATCATGTATATAATTATCCATATCAGAAAAAGGCTACCATGAAAACTCTCCATGAACTATGAACTGATGTTTAAAATAATAAATAACATATAGAAGATGATAGGGAAGATAATTTAGTATTATAACATCCTAAATATTGAATTACTCTCATTGATAATTTCTTTTACCTTTGTTATATAATATGATGTAGTGATCCAGGGTGGATTTAATAATATATCATTATTAGTAATACTATGATATATTAAAAATTATTTGGACCAGACCATATTAGATAAATATTACGAGTGGGGGATCATTATCTAGTATTATTTTAAAAATCAGAACCACTCAATAGCTTCATCAGGATACCACTATCATTAACACACATTTATATTTAATTAAAATAAATAAAAGATATATTTTTTATGGTATTTCATCCTTAATAGAAAAAAAGTTCCCCAATGTGTGGTGTTTATTATCACTAAGACACTATCCTTCTTTTATTATTGAGAATGAACTCGAAAACTGGAGTGACATTAAACATGTAAAAAAAATTTAACAATCAATTTTTTTATAAAATAACCAAATTATTTTGACTGGTGAAAGAAAACTGTAACACCCCGAGATTTTATGAAAAATATTATTTTAATTTCATTAATGTCTTATGTTGTATTCTACACCAAGATTACCCTGCGCTATACGCAACACCGTATTAGCTTGCAGTATACGCAACACTATTCTTGGACCGTGTTACACATAATTTTGATAATAGTTATTCTACGCAACATTGAGTATATATATATATATATATTAAATGTATAAATGAAATATGGTTGGATTCTGTTATATGAAACAACGAAGGATTCTTTCACAACACGCAACCCTGACTTGGCTTGCATTACAGGCAATCACGACCTTCCTCGATAGCGTGTGTTGTACGCAATACCGGGTTTTAATAAACAATGTTATATTATTATAATATTGTCATGAACTAGCCGTTATGAATAGTATTAACTAAATTTTGAATTATTATTCATCTTACACATTTCTAGAATATGGTATAAGAACAAAATAAATTTTTCGGGTAAAATAAGTATTTTTCAAAAAATGCAGTTTTACCGCCTTTTGATGGCGCACCCACATTAAATATAGTTTTTGACATGTTTATATGTTCAATTTGACAAAATAATATTCTTCTTTTGAATCAGGATATAAAAATTTACATTAGATAAAGTTTTGATATTTTTCCGATAACTTTCATATTTTAATGAATAGTAAAAACACGCTATATTTTAATTAAAAACAACTTTTTTCATCGTAATATCTTATGTGGTTAAATTATAATATTGAATGGTTTTAAAGTATAAATAGAATATATTTTTACCATTTAATATAATGTATGTCATTAGCATTGATTTTACCTTGAATTCGTAGGTTAAATCAATTCAATCTTTTGCAATGTTTTAAAGAAAAACCCGTTTTCTTTCGACAACGGGATTAATTTTAATTTAATTTCTGCATCTTTTGTGTATTGAATTTGGAAAAATGGATTACATATTTGGAATCAGTGTGTCCAAATTATGTTAATAAGCTACTTTTTATTTTTGGGAATTATGAATAGTAACTACGGTAAATTTTATTTACCATAGTTAAAGGTAAATCGGGTAATTAAGGGTAAATATAATATTTTAAAATTACCCTAACAAATGTCAAAATCCTATTGGATGACTAAAAGTCGACCCATATCACCTAAGGGTCGGATTATAATCATTTAATGGACATTTGTCCATGAAAATAACTTAATTATTATTAAAACCAAAGAAAGTGACAACATGTCACTCTCTTAAATTTTATAAGTATATTAATTTTAATTTAGTGATAAAATTCATGAAACTTCAAAAATGAATAGTCTCCAGAAATATAATGAAATTATATACATCATATAAATTTATTTATAATTTTTAGGGATTAAATAATTATCATTAATTATGACACAATAGTGATGCAGAAATTGTTTATCTAGTGAAAAATCAAGAATATTGTTTTTATTAAACTAATAGTGACCATAAAATGCACAAATACCTAACCAAAACTTATTTCAAATGTAAATGTAAACCATAAGCATCCAATGGTCGAATATTTGACCATTTGGAGCCTTATAAAAGCGATTATGACACTTATATTATTTTATTTTAAATGATGCCAAAGTTGTCACCTTCATAATTTAATAAATATAACAATTTAAATATTGTGATTTTTAGATGATAAATTCTATTAAAAGTATTATTGAGAAAGGAAATAGATTTATTTTCATCATAGGATTTTATTTTTAATTTTTATGCAACAAATAAGTATATTAAATAATTATACAAAAATGTTGTAGTATTTATTTTATTAAGAGATAAACCAAATAAATGGTTTCAAAAATAATAAAATAAATATTATATGAACTATTTAATGTGCTCCAATAATTTTTAAGATACATATGACATTTTATGAATCTATTAAAACTTTTAGTTCGAACATATCTTCTGTATTTATTTTATTTAAATTCAAATAAATGAATAGTGTCAAAATTGACACTATTGTTATTTTATAAAAAAACATATTATAAAATTGATTAAAAATCACAAAATATTTCAAAATTATAAATTTAAATTTATGTGATCTAAAAGGTTATTAATAATCCAATTATGGACAATTCACAACAAATAAGTAATTATTTGTTATAATTTAAAAATTAGAATGTTATTACCACAAATAAAATAAAATTGATTAAATAAGGATAAATCATGTTGATAATGTTTAAAATAAATTCCTAACATGTCTAAATCCTATTGGTTGATGATATTACAACCTTATCTTATCTAATATTCTAATATGAGTCATTTTTGGAGGTTTTTATGTGGGGTTAGATTTATTATAAATTAATATTTTTAAGAATTCCAAAGGTGCCCCTCTCCTCCCTTATAAAAGGGCACCTCCTCCCCCTCCTCCTCACACCAATTTGAGCACTCAAGCTCGGCCAACCCCTGCCAAAATCCCTTCTCCACTTCTCTAGAATAATCCTAGAGGTCCTAATCTTCTTCAAAGACCAATCTTAGTTCCCTAAGTGGAGGATTCAAAGAGGCGTTTCAAAGAAGAGGTAATATCCATTACCGATCTTTTCAATTTCGTTCTTCTTCAACTTCTTCTTCTTTAGTTGTTTCATGACAAAGTAATAACATCAGTATTAATTACATACTGATATGTTATTATAAATATGAAACAACTCTAATTAACCTTCTATCCATCCTACGGAAAAAGGAAATCATCGCGCGTGCGTACGTACGGAATACCGTCTCCACGCCGTGGTGTAATCTATTTTCTGCCACCACCTTAATTGGATGGGTATAAAGGTGTAATGAGTAACTATATATGATTATTATAAATTGATATTGATACTGAAATAGTATACAAACACTTCAACACAATTCCACGACCATGGGAACGATATCATCGCTCGTGCGTACGTACGGACTACCGTCTCCACGACGCGATGAGATTCATTCTCAATGATTAACCATTCATGAATGATTATAAAGTATATATAATAAGTAATAATGAAATATATGACATATTAATGATACTGGAATTATTTATATGTATGTCATCTACTTAATTCCATTCAATTCAATAAGGAAACGAAAACAGCGTTCATGCGTACGTACGGACTACCGTCTCCATGAACGGTGTATTTCTTTCCATTTACTGATTTATTATATATGTATATTCTGAATATATATATATAAATCATGTTTTATATTCTGGAATTAAGTAATCATGATCTAAGTAATCATATGAATAATTACAAGTAAAAAAAACGAACGACAAATGAGACGATTTTACCCAAAACGCTACTTTAACATGAATTTACAAAAGAACGGGTAATATAAAGTCATAAGTGGATCATATATGATATAATAACAATGAATATTATTCTGGAATAAGTCAATAACATGATTTAAATCATTATACAGTAGGTTTGGACACTTACAAAGCAAGTCGGACCTAAGGTAAGGGAAATATCACAATCTCATTTTTATCCGAGATTGTTTATTCGTAAGTATTTACTGGGGTGTATTTTATCATCCAAATCCATGTTTCATAAATATGTAATATTATTTCCATCCAACTACAATTGTTTAAATCCAATTTTACCCTTCGGTGAGTTTTTAGAAAAATATATGAAAGGAATCTTTTGTCGTTTTTCGTACGAGGTACTTTTTGACTTTTCCGACAAAAGTACGAAGAATGTTTTTTTTAACTTATATGGCATGAATGTATTTTTAAAACATTATTTCCAAGAATCTTCCTTTACATGTTTTCAAGTTTATTTTTAATCAACTTCTTTTAGTTTAGAATGGTATGACATGTTAAAAAAGGAAGAGTATTTTTGAAGTAGAAAGGATATTTTCCTCAAGAATGGAGTTCAAGTGTTTTATCAAAATTATTTTCCATCTAGGATAATAAAGGGTTCTGTTTTTATCCCTATTATTACATTGATTTGATTATGTTGTGATTGAATTATTTTTATGAAGTCATTTACCTTATACGATTTGTTTTATGATGTCATGATGTTTCAAGAATTCCATTTTTGTTACATGTGTTATGCGATGATGTATGATTTATGATTATGTGGCACACATAAGAAAGGATTCATTATAAGATGGGTGGGACCTATATCTCCCTCCAATGCATTGGGTAAAGATTTTATATCTCATGAGATAGACATGGCTGGAATGGTAGGTTATACCGGTTCAGTGAAACAGGACTGAAACGAGGGTTACTCGATTCAGAAAGGGACTTTTTCCACTAAGATAGTCTTGGCAATGAGTCTTGACTAACAAGAAATGATTCTCTTTGATTATGTGTGAATGCCACAAAGTTTCATGTTTTATGTTATGATTATTGAGATCTCATTTCACTACTATGATTTATCCCATGTTATGAAATTATGCTCTCTTTTGCAGGTTAAGATTTCCAAAAGTTATGTTCTTATGAATATGATATGATTTTTATTTCCTTTATTTGCCCTTGCTGAGCATTTGAGCTCACCCTTTTATGTTTTCTTTTCCCCAGGATATAAAGAAAGGTTTTAGGTATAAAAAAAAGAATATCTTTATGGGAGATGTTGAAGATATTTCACCATGATTAGAAGATTACGTTCCGAGTTTCCAAAGACACTAAACTATTACAATCCTTGTGTGTGTTTTTTTTTATGTACTAAGTATTCCACAAAAGTAATGTAATGTCCATGTACGTCAAGATACGGGTCTCTACAAAAATATAATTGAATTAGAATCATTGGTGATGTGTCACATTGACTTGGTATTTATTATCTTATTCATTCTCCACTCAATGGAATAATTTAAACATATATTATTTATTATTTAATCGATATTTATGTTACCATATTTGAATCATGATTATAGACTCTTCGAAAACCACCCATATTTTTCTATTGGTCCTATTTTATAATATAAAGACACATGAACATATTTTAAATATCCAAATATTGAAACAATCATTTAATATGACAAATATTCCCTCACATCTCATTCAATCACAATCATAGAATTTATTTAGACTAATATTTAATGTCTAAAAGAAATATGAATATTTCATTTTCAAATATTTTAGAAAATATATGAGCATTAATTATATCTACACATGTATGAATGTTTTCATCTATAAAACCACATAATATAACCATTAACATAATATTTTCACGAAACCGTATTTATATTCTTATCAAAAATATTGATGACATGATATCTTAAGTGGTGAAAAATGGATTTCATTTCACTGTTTTATCTAGTATTTTTATTCAAATATCTCTATTTCATATTCTTCCACTTCAATGTGATAAGAAAATCCTATGAAATTTCATATTCTTCAATTATTCCAAATCAAACTCATCTCATCTCAAATTATAAACAATCATAATTATAATATTAATTTTTAAATCATTTAATAATTGTACAAAATCTCACTATTAATTATACGGATGTCACATATTTAGAACTTATTATTATAAAATTCATTTAATAAAAGAAAATAATATGATTTTTTTATATTATTATTAGATTATGTCACTCTAATATATCATATGTAGTCTTCTTGAATTTCCTAATTTAGTTATTCTTATCATTATAATGATAAATGTCACTTAAAAAACAACACGTTTAAAAAATTCTATAGGAAACCATTATTTTTTATTATAAAAGAAATATATAGAACACAATTATAATTATTATGACTATAAGTGATGTTCATTAATTGTTTTCTTATTTAATTATATTGTTATTCATTATCACTCCTAGGAACATAGAAAATTAATCTTATGAAATTGTAAATGACTCTACGTAAATTCCAAATGAATCATAAAAAATATAAAATGACCCAAACAATATTTCAAAATAACCCTTATAGATTCTTATATTTTTTATTTATTATACATTATATAACTCTTACAAGTTGTTTATTATTCCAAATTTCATAATGAGCACAAAATTCTAAATCTTTTTTTAAAATATATCAGAACCTCATCAGGAAACCTCTTGGATTTCCAAACACAAAAAAAAACAAGAAACACTTTATCAATATCTATTGAAAACAAAAAAACATCATCCTCAAGTTGGTTAATAATATATATTGGTGAAACATGAATATAATTATTCATATACCATCCCTTATACCAATCATGTAAGTTATATTTTTCAATTGAACTAATGTTTATTATGATATGGGAATATCTAGTAGATACAGACAAATACTCAAGAGATTCACTTGATTGTTGTAGTGAAAATAATTAATTAGTCGATATTACATAAGGATTACTGGGTTTTAAGGGATCAAGGAATAATTATCTACGGTAATAGGAGATATAAGGATCACTAAATCCAATTACCACTTTTCATGAACATTAAACTTTGTAAATAGTAAATGAAGAAACGATGTATCTTAAATTGATCTTATTCAATTTTTTATTCAATTAATGGTTAATGAATATCACCTAAAATGGATTTCAATATATTTCTACTTTTTTACCCTTGTTCTGATGTAAATTACCTGATTCTAGGGTGAGACCATTCTCATAACCATGACATGAAGGTATTTCAATTGGAAAAGGATGGACAAGTAATATGGGTAAAGGGGGAATAACTTCAATAATCCTTTGAATGGATTTTACATACATTTTCATCACCAACACTTATTAACATTGGAATCATAGACACTTCTTTATATTCTAACTATATTACATGAATATTCTTTATGAATAATTAAAATGAATTCTAATTAAAACACTATTTACTATTTTTGATTCACTTTCTGAAAATTTTCTCTTCATAAAACATAATAATGATATCTTTTGATTACGTGAAAAAATTATTATTTATTATTTATTATTTTCCACCATCAATCATAGGAATAATACAAACATTATTACAAAATAGTTTAATTTAAATGTATTTCCATAAACAATGGCTAAGTGTTCTTGTTCTACGGCTATAACCATGGTTATCCAAATAATTTCATCTAGAGTGTACCTATTTCCACATTTTCATTTAATTGTGGATATAGGATTCACTTTTTCAATTATAGCCATATTTTCAGTGAATTTTGGAAATAATATTCTTAACTAATATGGGGAAAGAAATTCTAGAGTGAATGTGGAGGGAATATCTATTTTTACAATTTTGATAATATTTCCATCATTTACAATGACTTAAATATATATTTATAGTGTAATAGTTCCATAGTGACTTGTGACGACCCATCCCCCGGGGCCCGTATCGTGACTACCCAAAGACCGCCTTCCATAGGCCAGGGGCTGGCGACTAGCACCAAAGTTGTAAATCCCTAAAATGGGAATAAATTTACTTTTTAACAGTAAAAAAACAATGGAGTATGCAACGGGAAGTAAAAAACTATGTGAAACAGTATACAAAAGAGGGTGCTGAAAGTAAAGGGGCCATAAATAAAAGCCCTACAGTAATGTACAATACAACTGTAAAGTTATTTCAACTGTAGTAAAGTAAAACAGCAACTAATGAGTCATCCTCAAAGATTCCCACCTGAAGGGTGGTCATAGATGGCCTCCTAAGTAGCCCAAGTCCATCTGTCTGCTCTGTGTACGTCTCGCCAACTGGTCCACCTCCTGGTATCGTCCAGCTCTACAACACTCTACCTCGATCAGCACTATTCTTCATCTGCCACCAACACAACGAGGTGCGGGCATAGCCCGTGAATGGGTGAGTATAACAATAATCATTAGGGACCCCGAGACCCTCAAGGTCTCACAATATCCAACCAGGATAAACCAAAAAGAAATATACAATCGTGATGTATCAACCAACCCTACTTAGGTATATGCCCATACATATACCTAAATTATCAATCACAGTCTGGCTCCAACACTTGAGCCCAGCACAAACCATTCCATAAAGGATTTAAAGTCAATCACCATGATGATAATAGTTGAAAGACATGACTCAGTTCACACAGGTATACATCTTTTGTAGAGTGATAGAGATGATCAGATGTATTCACTCATTCAACTAAGCTATCAGACCCACACGGGATACAGGACCAGCAAAGTTGTTGGAACCACACAGGATACATGACCAGCTAAGCTTTCGGACCCACATAGGATACATGACCAACTATTCATTCATCTAAGCTATCGGACCCACACAGTATACAGGATCAGCTAAACTGTCGGACCCACACAGGATACAGGACTAACTATTCATTCAGTCTCACACATGATACAGGACCAGCTATTCTGTCAGACCCACGTAGGATCCAGGAACAGAAGTTAGAAGTGTTGATCCCATGGAGGATTCTGGTACAGAAGTCATCACTTTCAAACCCACGGAGGATTCCAGTACAGAAGTCATCACTATCAAACCCACGGAGGATCCTGATACAAAATTCATCGATATCGAACCAATGGCGGATTCCGGTAAAGAAGTCACCACAGTCGCAGCCAGCCCTAGGGTTCCCCCATACAACACAGGGTCCCATCCTCGAGCCAAATGTCGATACATCAACTATCATGAAGTCCTGAGTTATTGTATCCCATAGTTCTGTCTCATCATAAGGAACCCATCGTGACCGAAGGTGCATCAATCGAACACCCGGTATTTTTAGTTATTGGAATTTCTATTCCAGAGGCCTGGTTGGTTTTGTGGTCAAACCAACCCGATTGTACCCCAATTGCATCCAAACCTCAAGCAGGGTATGCCAAAATAATAATCTTGCTCCATGAATTCCATCACTGTAGATTTTTCTTCATTCATACACTCGAAAAGAAAGATGCATGCTAAAAGGTGTAAAAGAACATAGCTGGTCTGTGACCGGACTGACCTAGTTGGACAGACCCGGCCCAACCTGGTCTAAACTAGGGACTGACCTGGTTGGCGGGTCTGACCCGGTATGAGGAAGCGACCCGAGACGAGGGGACGGCCCGGCCTGAAGAGACGGTGTGGCCCAATGGGCGGCCCGGTGAGGGGCCGGCACGGTGAAGGGGCAGACCGTCCTCGGGAAGCCCTTCCTTGGGCGGCTTGTCCTCAGGGGGCACGGCCTTCGGTGGCCTGGCCTTGGTGGCACAACCGAAGGGCTGCCTGACCTCAGGCGGCCCAGCCGATGGGCCGCCCAGTCAAGGTGGCCCGGATCGTGGAAGCTCGGCTAGCCACGTGAGGGAGTGGAGTGCCGCACCCACCACCCCCCGGGTTGTCAAACAGAACCAGCGCACTATGCTGGTTCGAGAGCTGTGAGACCCGGGTGGTCCTGAATGTACGGCTCCACGGCGGCCGGCCCGACTGGCCACCACCGCTCCTCCACCACGGTGTGATGACGCCGCGATCGTCCTTCTCTTTGAGTGGCGCAACCCCCCCCCCCCCCCCCCCGCCTCGGCCCGGCTTGTCCGTGACCTTGGCCTCCACCGCGCGTCGTGAGGGCGTCACGCTTCTTCATCCATCGCGGCCCTCCCGACCACGGTTTTTCTCGCGCCCTTTCGGCCCCGCCTCTGACGGAAACCAAACAAGAATCGACAGAGGGATGTCGGGCTATGTTTTTCCATCCCTCTCCCTCTGTATTAGGTGATATAATTTGGCCATCATCGAAGCAAAATAAATGACGAAAAAAGAGGTAATGAATTTAATAAAAACAATCCCCTACCTCAATTATGGTGAACATTGTCGAAGGTGTGGGAAAGGAATTCAAAGAAGTCGTCATATTTTGCGCCCATCACACGCCGCCAATTCTAGGTTCGAGCATTATCCTTGTTATTTGTCGGAGACGGTGCGTTCTTTGTTGGAGAGGATGTCATTCTACGTTTGGAGAGGACGTCGTTCTTTGTTGGAGAGGAAAGGCTCCATCAAGAATCTCCCAAGTCTTCTCTCAAAGTTCCAACATAGAGAAACACCAACCAATATAAAATAATAGAGAAGCTATTATTTTATGGTTTCCATGTATTCCCCACAAGAATTCAAAAGAATTAATATTAATTGATTAAGCCATTAATTAATTTGTGGTGGCATACTTATGAAGGAAGGTGAAGAGGCTCCACAATAAATTGTGAGTTCCAAGGGTTAATGATGGGTTAAGGGGGTATGAGCTTGTGTGGGCCCCACCACATAATATCCTCCCAAGGGAGGTTATGCGCGGGTGGGATCCACCTCCAACCACCCCTTAGAGGATTAAACCTCCAGAAAATAAAAATATGTTACATATATTTTTATTTAATTTATATAGAAACCCCCAAAAATAAACTTCAAACCTCGATAAAACGCAACTACGGTGAAGGTCTCATTAAGAAAATACTGGAACTTTGAGTTCAATGGTGTCCTTTGATTTCAATTTCAAGCACCGGTTCAAGAGATATGAAATTCCGCTCACACGTTTACTGAACGTATCTGAAAAAAATGTTTGGAAAATTATTAAAAGCCACCCTCGACCAACTAAGGTCGAGGTTAGGATATGCCTAGGTGAAACATGACCCAAATAACCCAAAGATACCCTCATATTTCCAATCTGAGTTAAAATTTAAGAGTTATGAATTTTACAATAAAATAATTTTCACTTAATTATTATATTCTCATCCAAAAAATAACTTTCACTGGTGGCCTTTGCCGACCCAAGTAAGTATCTTCTTAAAGAAAGCATACCCTCACTAGTTTAGTGGTGGACTTAGACATTTAATATGAGTTCCCATTTGTGAGTTATAAGCATTTTAAAAATAAAATAAATTTATTCAAATATTTTATTTATGGTTATTCCATTTTTGGGTTTTCTCACAGGAGGCCCATGCCAAATAAACAAAAGTCATGCCTAGGTTAAACCTGCTATCCTGAGCACAATGGTGGGCTCAGATTTCTGATCCAATTAATCATTTAAGAGTTATTCTATTTTTTTAGTAAAACTACATGTGCGCGTTAATTTATGTTTAACAAAACTTTGACGGATCATTCCGGGCACTCTGTGCCTCGGAATCACCCATTGTTAAGAACTATGGACTCATAAAATTTCAAAGTATTTACGAAAAAAAATCCCTTAGAAATTTTGGGTCATTACATTCTCCCCACCTCAGGGATTTAAGTCCCCGTAAGATACTAATTGAACTGAGGGAATAAAATGGGGTACCGAGCACGCATCCGAGCCTCTCGGTCCCATGTGCTCTCCTAGAGGTTCCCATGCTGCAAACGAACGCGCACCAGAGGTATCGACCATCCACGTAGGACCCGATGCTTTCGATCCTCAATCTCTACTGGAACCTCGGTGAATGTTTCCCCGTCGTCAATGTCTAACTCATCATGGGCGATGATGTGGGAAGGGTCATTCACGTTTCTCCTTATCTTAGACATGTGGAAGATGTCGTGCACCCAGTGCAACTATAGTGGAAGAGATAAGTGGTAAGCCACCTCACCTACTCTACTGAGGACATGGAAAGGTCTGATGAATCGCAAAGATAACTTACTGCCTCATCCAAAACACTGTAGTCATCGTCGAGGTGAGACCTTTAGAAAAATGTGGTATCCATCCTCAAACTCTAGAGGTCTCTGTCTCCTAGATGTACCTGGGAGACCCGTCACGAAGTCCATGGATATCACATTCTTCTTCCACATTGGGAACTCTAAAGGCTGAACCAAGATAGCTGCTACCTAATCCTCCGCCTACACTTTCTGGAAAGTGAGGAATCAAGAGACAAATTCTGTTATTGCCTTCTTCATACCTGTCCACCAGTGCTGTCATCGAAGGTCATAGTTCATATTCAGCACTCCTGGATGTACAGCTAAAGAAGATGCATGCAACTACCTCAACACTTCCTACTAAAGTGAAATTGGTACCATAGTACGTTCTCTAAAGAGTATGACGTGCTCCCCACCTTGAGAAAATCCATTATGTGCCTTCCCTGTAGATATCTAAGAACATCGTGTCTCACAATCAATGTCCCCATGCTGCACCTCCCTGACTTGAGGATGAAGCGGGGAGCGACTATAAGAGACTGAAGGAAGACTGGTCCATCTCTATCCACAAATGATATCTCCAATGTGACCAGCTACTCTGTCACATCTCCTATCAGCTGAATTCCTGATCTCCTACTAATAGCATATGCTACAATGTTCCCCTTACCAATAGTATAGACAATCTTGATGTCACAGTCCTAGAGGTACTCAAGCCATCGTCGCTGTCTCTGGTTCAGGTCCTTCTACGAGAAGATGTACCTGAGACTCTGGTGGTCAGATTAGACTATAAAACACTCTCCCATCAGATAGTGTCTCCACATCTTCAAGGCGAAGACCACTACTACTAAATCTAGGTCATGGATAGCGTAGTTCTGCTCATGTTGTCTCTACTTCCGAGAACCATAAGTGATCACTTCTCTCTCCTACATCAAGACACATCCAAATCTGGTCCCTGATGCATCATAATAGACTACATACCCAAAACCTTTCTCTGGAAGCCACACAATTTGGGCACTTTTCAACCTCTGTTATAGCTCCTGAAAGCTCTTCTAGAATCTCTCTAACCACACGAAGGGTTTCCCCTTCTTCATCAATGCTGAAAGCAGTGATGCAACTCTGGAGAAGTCTGGAACAAAGGTAAGTTTGGCCGACTCATTAGTGATTGATTGCACTCTATTATGCATGATTCCATCCTTTGATGCATGGGTTTTCCTTTTCTATGAACAAGGAAACCCCCATCCCAATGTTGTAAATAAACCAAAAACTATTTTGGTCTAATACAGGTAATCTGTGTATGAACTGTGGTTGCTCAGTCCATACCCAAACTAATGTCGTAAGGCCTTGACGCTGCAACCAAGATGTTCCAACCGAAACTCTCTCCTCAAGGGTCAGATCACACCATCGGCATAAGTGTGATTATCGAGTATCCTCCCAAATATATATCCAAACGTGAGGGTCAAGTCAACAGTTTAATAGGAAACTCTAGGTCTGGGAAAAGATTTGTGGAAAGAAGGAATGATTTCTACTTATGTCTATTGATACGGCAGCTAGTTGTAGGCACATTCTTGTACCTCAAATAATTCCTAGATTCTTTGGGTCACACTCCTTGACCGTGTGTAGCTACTCTCTTCCCCTTCCCTCCATCTCCCTGAGCATAGCAGGGACTACAAAGGCGGGTGGTTGTAACATGTCGAAATGTTCACCACCTCATGCTTCTCTCCTAGCTCTGCTTCCATGTCTGCTGCCTTGAAGATTCATATGCCCTTCACACTTCCTCTTACTAAAACATCTCACAAGCCCAAGTCTCTGAGACTAGAACCAGTTCACAGCTTCCCACTGTTAACATACACTGGCTATATCCGCTCAGCCAAAGAAAATTCAACCATAAAGGTTCTCTCTAGAACCTTAACATAAGTAGGAGTTCTTAGAGAAAAAATTGTTGGCTCGGATGTACTTAAACAAACCTTGCTCAAAGGTCTATGTTATGAATCATTGTTCACATCGTATTCATCGAGTACCAGGAATGGTCGGTACGCTTCAATGAATACTCAACTATCGACATGTCATCCTTCCGAAACTGTATAAGCTCTAGAAAACTCTCAGCCACCTCCTCAAGCCAGTCCTCAGCCGCCTGTTGGTTGGGCTCGCCATAGAACATGAGGGATATCTAGTGCTAAAACACATGTAAGGCACTAAGCCTAAAAGTGTCATCTATCGGTACCACTGGTAGTGTCTGCTGACCAAAGGGCAGTGATATAGTTGCCACACTGTCCGAAGGTACCATCTTGGAAAATGATCCAAGTAACAAAACCTCATCATTATGCGGACCATACTCATGGTCAATCGCTGTAAAAGATTAGTAGCTATGATCAACATCTTCTCTACTAGTATCTCAACTAGGTGGAAAACTCCATTAATCTCCTCCATCCAGTCCTCTACTGCCTAAGAATTGGTCTCGCCTCGAAACCTCGGAGGCCTCTACCACTGGAACTCTTGCAACACGCTCAGTCGGTGTGCACCATCCTCCAATGTGTCTGGTGACATATACTGCCCAACGGGTGGTGCTACTGCTGCTCTACAACCGGAAGGTGCCAACATAGTAAGAGGGCCCTAAACTGGAGCCTTTTCTCTTGGTGGGCCATCATCATGTACTCTCTCAGAAACCCTAGCTGGATGTCTACGCAGTGACATCCTGATAAGGAACAGATTCACCACAGTCAATAAGTTATACTTGATCATCTGACTCAAAGTGTTCACAAAGAAGACTCTTGAAAACCCTTTCGCAATCAGTGTATTCATGCATTGATTCAGAACTCAGAAGTCAAGGTCCTGGTGTCTAGATACATCGACCACCGCACCAACACTGGACTCCTTGGACTGAAAACCACGATCAGTACTCTTAACATTATTTCTTCACAATAAAAAAGATCAGAGTCATATGTTCTGCAGTAGAACTGACTCCTCTAATACCAATTTGTCATGACCCGTCCCCCGGGGCCCGTATCGTGACAACCCCATGCCCGCCTTCCATAGTCCAGGGGCTGGCGACTCGCACCAAAGGCATAAATCCCTAAAGTAGGAAGCTATTGCTTTTATAACAGAAAGAAAACAACATAGTACGCAACGAGAAGTAAAATAGTAAGTGAAAATGTATAAAAAAGAGGGTACTGAAAGTAAAGTGGCCATAAATACAATCCCAACAGTAAAGTACAGTACACGTGAAAATCCAGTAAAACTGCAGTAAAGTAAAACAGAAACTACTGAGTCATCCTACGAGATTCCCACCTGAAGGGTGCGTACAGATGGACTCCTCAGCACCCCAAGTCCATTTTTCCACTCCATGTACGTCTTTCCAAGTGGTCCACCTTCGGGTACCGTTTAGCTCTACAACTCTCTAACTCGATCAGCATTGTTCGTCTTCTACAACCAAGACAATGAGGTGTGGGCATAGCTGTGCAGGGGTGAGTATAATGATACTCAGTAGGGACCCCAAGACCCTCAAGGTCTCACAATATAAAACTAGGATAAAGAAAAAAGAAAGATACAATCACAAAGTACCAACCAACCCTACTTAGGTATATGCCCATACATATACCTAAGTTATCAATCACAGTCCGGATCCAACTTTAGAGCCCAAGCATAAACCATTCCACAAAAGAGGTAAAGTCAATCACCACGATGATAATGGTTGAAAGCCATGACTTAGATCACACAGGTATACATCTCTTGTAGAGTGATAGAGATGATCAGATATAGTCATTGATTCGTCTAAGCTGCCAGACCCACACAGGATACAAGACCAGCTAAGCTGTCAGACCCACGCATGATACAGGACAAGATATTCATTAATCTAAGTTGTCTGACTCACACAGGATACAGGACCAGCTAAGATTTCGGACCCACACAGGATATAGGACCAGCTATTCATTCATCTAAGTTGTTGGACCCACACATGATTCAGGACTAGCTAAGCTGTTGGACCCACATAGGATACCAGACCAGCTATTCTATCAGACCCACAAAGGATACAAGACCATCTATTCTGTCGGACCCACATAGAATCTAGGAAGATAAGTCAGAACTCTCGAACCAATGAAGGATTCCGGTACAGAAGAAATCATTGTCTAACCTACATAGGATTCCAGAACAGAAGTCATCAATATCGAACCCACGGAGGATTCCAGTACAAAAGTCATCAAATTTGATCCCACGTAGGATCCTGGAATAGAATTCATCATTGTCAAACCCACAGAGTATTTTGGTACAGAAGTCATCACTGTCGTAGCTAGCCCTTGGGTTCCCACACACAGCACGCTCGATTCTAGGACGATCCTCTCCTCAAGCCAAGTGTCGATACATCAACTATCGCAAAGTTCTGAGTTGATGTATCCCGTAGTTCCTTATCATCATAAGGAACCCAACGTGATAGACGTTGCATCAATCAGACACCCGGTCTGTGAGTTATTGGCATTTCCGTTTCAGGGGCTCGGTTGGTTTGTCGGTTCAAACCAACCCGACCATACCCCAACTGCATCCAAACCTCGAGTGGGGTATTCCAAAAGTATCGTCTTGCTCCATGAATTCCATCACAGTAGACGGTTCGTTTTTTTTACACCCGTAACATAAGATGCAGGCTAAAAGGTGTAAAAGGCTATAGCGGGTCTAGGTCCAGTCCAACCCAGTCGGACAGACCCAGCCCGAAGAGATGGCCCGGCCTGACGGGTATCCTATCCAGAGGGCGGCTAGGCCAGGGGACGGCCCGGACGTGGGCGGCTCGACCAAGGGCGGCCCAGCTGAGGGCAGCCAGGCCAAGGACGGCCCGGCCTAGGGCGTCCTAGTCGGCTACGTGAGGCAGTGGGGTGCCCCACCCGGGTTGTCGAACAGAACTGTTTCACTACGCCGGTTCGGGATCCGTGGGACCCCGGTGGTCCAGCATGTCTGGTTCCACGGTGGCCTGCTCGGTCGGCCACCACCACTCCTCCACTGTGGCGCAACGGCTCTGTGGTCCTCTTAATCTCAGCGCGGCACGACGACGCTGCGCCGCCACCTCCGCGGCCAGGCTTGGGTGCAGCCTTCGGCTCCACCACGCAGCGTGACGGTGTCGTGCTTCTTCATCCGTAGCGGCCCTCTCGGGCGGAGTTCTTCTCCGATGCAGTGCGATAGCACTGCGCCCTTCCGGCCCCACCTCCAACATAAACCAAACAAGAATTGACATAGGGATGTTGGGCCGTGTTTGTTCGCCCCACACCCTCCATATTTGTTGATAACATTTGGCCATCATCGAACCAAAATAAACGACGAGGAATGAGTGTATGAATTTAATCAAAACAATCCCCTACCCTGATTCAAGTTCACGTTGTTGAAGGCACAGGAAAATAATTTGAAGACGTCATCGTATGTTGCGCCCGTCACACACCCCTGATCTCAGGTTTGTGTGGCGTCCTCGTTCTTCTTCGGAGACGGTGCGTTCTTCATTGGAGAGGACGTCGTTCTTTGTTTGGAGGGGACATCGTTCTTCATTGGAGAGGAAAGGCTCCATCAAGAATCTCCAAAGTCTTCTCTCAAAGTTCAACCATAGAGAAACACCAACCAACATAAAATAATAGAGAATCTATTATTTTAGGGTTTCCATGTATTCCCTAGAAGAATTCAAAAGATTTAAAATTAATTAATTAAGCCATTAAATAATTTGTGTTGGCATATATATGAAGGAACATGAAGAGGCTCCGCAATAATTTGGGAGTTCCAATGGTTAATGGGGGGTTAAGGGGGGTTTGAGATCATGCAGGACACACCACATAATATCCTCCAGAGGGAGGTTATGCTTGGGTGGGACCCACCTCTAACCACCCCTTGGAGGATTAAACAGCCACAAAATAAAAATATGTTACACATATTGTCATTTAATTTATTTAGAAACCCCCAAAAATTAACCTCCAACATCAATAAAATACAACTGCAGTGAAGGTCTCCTTAAGTGAATACGGGCGCTGCGAGTTCAACGGTGTCTTCATATTTCATTACTGAGCACCGGGTCAAATGATATGAAATTCCATTTTCACGTTTACTGAACGTATCTGAAAAAATGTTTGGAAAATTATTAACAGTCACCCTCAACCCACTGCAGTCATGGTTAGGATCTGCCTAGGTGAAACATGCCCCAAAAAATCAAAATATACCCTCAGATTTCCAATTTGAGTTACAGTTTAAAAGTTATGAATTTTACAATAAAATAATTGTCACTTAATTATTTTATTCGCGGCCAAAAACTAACTTTCTCTGGTAGCCCTCGCCGACCCAAGTTAGTATCTTATTAAAGAAAAAATACCCTCATAAGTTCAGCGGTGGTCACGGATTTTTAATCCAAGTTACCTTTTGGGAGTAATAAGCATTTGAATAATAAAATAACTTTATTCAATTATTTTATTTATAGTTATACCATTTTTGGGATTTCTTACACGAGGCCCATGCCGACTAAACATAAGTCACGCCTAGGGTAAACCTGCCATCCTGAGTGCAATGGTGGACTTAGATTTTTTATCCTAGTAACGGTTTAATATTTACTACACTTTTTCAGGAAAATTGCATACGCACGTTAATTTAAGTTTAACAAAACTTCAACGGATCATTTCGGGCACTCTGGGCCTCGGAATCGCGCGCTGTCAAAAACTGCGAACTCGTAAAATTCCCAAGTATTTATGAAAAAAAATTCCACGGAAATTCTAGGCCTATACAGGAATAGTTAAATTCATTATCTGAGATGGTGGAGGAATACAGATCAAATCTTGCATGTATCTTTTCAATTTAAAAAATGTCCCATGGATTACCAATTCGGTATCCATAGTTTTTTTTCATTTGATATAACACCTATAAGAATCATTTTAACCGTTGATATATAACTACCTCAACAATGGAAATCTAGGTTGGATATTTCTATGTTTGAAAACACTATTTTATAGGAACAATTTCCAATGCGAACAACCATGGTGATGGTCGAAGATCCATGGCTGTAACTTTTGGATATATCCATGAAAATATGAAAATATATCTATTAAATGATGACTATAAGCTATAGCCTAAGTTTTATCATCTATATCAATGTTTTTTATGTTTTTTATAGATTACATTTTTTTTAATCATAATATACGAATAAAAATTTATTACAATATACTATTATTATACACTGTGATATATTGGGAAAATTCCATAATGTCATTTTTCATAACATTATGAAATGCAAAAAATAACCATATGATATTCTGTTGAACCCAATATTACCGACCATATTATTCATATATATATATATATATATATATATATATATTCTAACAATAAATGAAAAATATGTATGTATTAGGTAATATATCTATCAATCTGAGATAGAAACTAATGTTACAACCCAAAAATTTATATATGTAAATTTTCATCTGAATACTCTTGTATCTCTGATATCTAGTTATATATCATAGTATAAATTACATTCACTAGAAAACAAACACATTATTATTATATATAGAACAATATATTAAGATCATAAAAATGTGCATAATATTAATATTTATGTGACATAAGTAATAAAAACTGAAGAATTTATACTTTGAAACTATTAAATGAAAGTGTTATATATGTTAAAATAACAATTCGGCTAAAATAAGTTGTAATTGGGTTTCTTAAATCATGTTTGATCTATTCATTTTTATTATTTTACAATACATTTACAGGATTTTAAAAAATAGCATATTTTTTTATAATTGTATCCAAAAAACATTTACTTGTATAAAAATGATAAAATGATTTTATAAAATAATAAGTAGTTTTTAAAATGATCATAATTTTGATTGTGTCATAAATACTATTATAATTTTTTTAAAAAAATAGTTTTTAAGAAATAATTAAATAATATTTAAAAATCTTATATTGTGAAAATGTATTTCTTATTGGGAACCAAAATTTTAGAAAATTCAATTATTATTATTTATATTAGATAAAATTGCATGTTGAATAGTGAAATAATTTATTAGTGTTATATAGTTAGTGTGTTTTATAATATTGTATATGAATAAATATTTTCTATTTTTAAAATATTAATGAATATTTTATTATAACCTTTTCTGTAGATTTTAAATCCATTAATTATTGAATCACATGATGTGTCTCTAAATAAATATATAATATGAATTTTCTAAAACTCACCTCTTCTCTGAGTATAAATACCACCCTTCACCAATATATTTATCAATAAATTATAAACCCCAAGGGACACCGAAATTATTACCCAACCAACTTATCCATGTCTTATATGTGATGATCTTCCTTAATGTCAAAATTATGGACCATTAAGGTGTAGTATATGAGAGGATATAAAACAAAATATATACTATTCATAACTGATATTTATAAAATTTATTCTTTTATATACCACCAAATTTACTATATCCATTCTCATATTATAACCACATTATTATTGTTATTATATATAAATATTATTATCATTGCAGAATAGTTGGTATATATCATCCTTGTTTTGATAATACTAAAAATAATATGTTAGTAATAGTATGGTTGATTAACCGCCACTATTGATGTCATCCCTAATTGTTCATGGATTATTTAAATGAATGGTTTAGAAAAAATGACCCATGAATAAATTTAATATTTCTAACATGATTAAATTTAAACACATATCATTTGATCATTGCATAAATGAAATTAAAAATAAATGTTCATAGTAATTTTAAATACCAAAAATGAGCATAAAAAGATAAATTAATTAATATGAGGACATTTTATACAAACAAATTGAACAATATAACATTTTCTAATAGAGTAATGAATAATAATGTACTATATAATTCTAGAGAGTATGAAAATACTTTTCGACTCCATTGGAAATTACAAAAATATCATACAATTTTGTATAAATTAATTGAGAAACTTCAAATAGTCAAGTGGAAAAAGTGATATACATTAAAGGAATTAAATATAACAATAAATTAACCTTAAAAAATTTTATAAGAAAAATTTCATGATGATATTATTTAATAAACATAAATTCATTAATAAATATTTTAGATGCATGAACCAAGAAATTTAATCCAAATGGAAAGAGACATATTCTACAACACCATCATATATTTTGAGTTTTACGTTATCTAGATAATCCTCTCATTCCATATATATTTTTCTTATGAATATTATTCATATTGTGTCTATATTTTCCACAAAAATATAAATAGTCTCCCTTCTCAGTCATTGTTGTTCATATACATGATTTTAAGGCACCATTATCACTTCATTATTTTATATTAAACCAATTTATGATAACTTATCTATTTATTATCCCATTTAATGTACCCCTATATATTTTTCATAAACTTATCTTAACAAAAATTATATTATGAATAAAATTAATGGTCATTTTTTAAATAAAAAACTAATACCTTTTCGTTGTTTATATATTCCATTCTAAATTTATAAAACATCACAGAGGTGGTACTTTTTAATTTCTACTTATCCACTTCAATTAAAATATTTATCTTCACATGTTGTTAATTTTTATAAAAAATTAATTCTTATTAATATATGAACATAATTAAATCCTTAATACTTTATTTTTAGTGGAATATGTATTTTATTATTATCTTTTATTCCTTAACGAAATATTAGATAACAATTTTATTCTCATTGAAATTTCGTATAATTTTGGATTATATCTGATTTACTTATATAATACATATATACATATACACACTTTGGATGTGATTTCTATGAAAAAAATTATACTTATAACACCTTGAGTTTTTGTGAATTAGTTTTTTTGAATTAAATTAATCTCTTGACATTTTTTTCACACAACACTAAGTATACCTTTTGTTATAAAAAAATCACTATGTGTGGAATGTGTTATACACAACAAGAAATGATTATTTGTCTACATGAAACACGTAGATTTGATTTTGGAACATGAAACCCTATTTTTTCAGTTATTACACAGAATACGGAGTCCCATTAATTGCTTTTGTTACAAGAATAACCAATTTCTACCAGACTACATAATAATGTTGATATTATAATCAAAATAATATTATAGCCACCACCTAACTGTTAGAGTAGAATCTAAAAATAATATTTTCAAAAAATTTATAAAATTTTATTTAAAAATTTATATAAAATAAATCAATTTGATATATAATATTATATGTGAATGTGTGTCAATTTTTAAAAATAAATACATTACTTTTCCACAAAAACTATTTTTCTATGAAAATACACAATTCTATCTCAATAAATTAAAAAAAATTATTAATGTTTTAAATGAAATTTATATATTATATATTCAATAAAAATGTTTTATACCCATCCAATATATTTGATATGAATAAGATAAAAATATATTTAATTTTATGAATAAAATGTTTTATTTTCATGATAGGTAATTTTACCGTCTTTTGATGGTGAATCCATTTTAAATAATAATTTTTAAATATTTATAATTTTTCATCTATAAAATAAAATGAATTTAAAATTGGGACATAAAAATTAAATTTGGGTGAATGTTGTGTATTTTTATAATATTATTCATTTTTTATGAATAATGAATTAAATGGAATCTTAATTCAAAGCTTACTTCTTATCTAATTTATTTAATTATATCAATAATATTTTACATTGGTTTTAAATATTAATTATATTAGTTTTATATATTTTATCCAATTTGTGTCATTTAAATGAAATTTACATTGAAAATGAATATATAAACATTTCAAGGATTTTAACATCATTACATTAAAACCCTATACTATCATTCTGTCTACGATACTGAATATAAATAAATTTCTTCAACCTATGTGATTAGAATTTTTAATAATATATTCAATATTAGGAATGAGAATAATTTATAATATATAATAAGTTCATCCTAGTATTTTACAAAAAATATAACTAAATGTAATTAAAATTATTAATAATGATTAAGAGAAAAATAATCTTATAAATAACTACATTATAATAATAAAGAAAAAAATGATCAGGAAAGTTTTACAAAATAAATTTAATTGACATATTTATACCATATAATTTATTTTTTATAATATCCACTATTATTGGTGCCACTAAACATGGTAATAATGTGGGTTGAATTATCTTTTAAAAAATTTACAAGAATGACCCTCCTCCCCCACAGAAAAAAGTAAATCAACCTCACAATTATTCAAACCTATAAATAACATTTAATATAAATCCCCAGCCTTAAAAATTACTTAATCTAGAGTTATTTCAAGAGTACACGTTGAGGATCTTTTCAGGTTTAGAGTTTTAGATAATTAGATCATAAATCATGCATTACATTCCACATTTAAAAAAAGTGGTTATATAAAAGATAGTACTCATTTTTTCCATCAATGGAAACATATTTAAAATAATACATGGATTCTCTCTCGACACTTCCTTGACACTATCATCATATCATGTACCTTTCCTTTGACCTGTGAAAAACATTTCAAAAACTTGGGATGAGCATAAAAATCTCAGTAAGGGATATAAAAGTACGAAATGAATTCATTAGTCCATGTATGAAATCATACTTTACTCATAACACATAAGCATTTTAACATACCTCATCAAATAATGAATAAATAATAGAAATCATAAGACATAAAGGTAACTTGAGGCATTCATAACATTCTTACGTAGGGAGTATACGACAACCCTGCTTTTTATTACAACTTAAACATGCTTTATTACATAAAACTTCACTTGATACAACAAATAAGATCGAGAGGTTTAGTGTCTTTGGGGCTTAGGATCATTACATAAAAACTTTAAACTTGAAATACAACATCCTTATTGAAAACTTCCTTTACATGACCACTACATTCCTTCGTACTTAGCATTGCATGGGATAACCTGAGGACATGCATAAGAAAAGGGTGAGCTATAAAGCCCAGTAAGGGAGTACACAATGAATAACATGAGGAGTACAATACATGTTAGGCAATAGGAATATCAATAGATCATAAGAGAGACATGAACATAAAGGCATGATAAAGCATGATAATCATAACATGGAAATGTGGCAACAACACTTAACATTGAATTAGCATGAGCCAAGGCTCATTGCACATGGAGCATGAGTAAACCCTCATTGCACTTGAAGCACGAGTAAACCCTCGTTGCACTTGAATTAGCATGAGTCAACAATCATTGCACATGACGTATCATGATACTATACTTTACCCAATGCATTGGAGCGCTATCAGGGCGCACCCTTCTTAAATATTTCATTTCATGCATAAGTGTGCCACATGGATCATAAAACATGGATTCATAAAACATAATCATTTATTCCACGATAAAGGAATGTGGAATTCATACATGAAACTTTACAATCAATAATTAAATGTGCATAAAGGTGAATACCCTTGATGGAGAAATGGGCATGGTATTCACTACACAATGATATTGGCTTAGAAAATCGGTGTGATTTCGGCAGCGTAACGGCGTGACATAAGAATTCATAAAAAGGCTGATGAGAGAGAAAGGGGTTCCTCATCATATTTACATGTAATGGATAGTAATAAGGTCATATAGATACATGTCCCAACAATTGAAAAGGAATTTAGATTCATGATACAAAAGTATTGCTTGAATATAAAAGAGGAGAAAAAGGTTCCTTTCGGAATTTCGACATAGTAACGGGTGTACATGGGAGGCATTTAATGAGAGAGAAAGGGGTCTCCCATCATTCAAACAATAAGAGGGTAGTATGGGAGAGGTGCGAAACCATACCCCAACATTCATAGATGAAATTAAAAGGGAAATACAACTTAAAGAAAATTGACAAAAATGAGAAAGGAAGAAAAAACCCTTACTTGGAAGTGTGCTTCCAAAGGCTAGAGAGAGGCTTGTGAGAGGCTTCTTGGGAGCTTGGGGCACCTTGAGAGGATTCTAGAGAGAGTAGGGAAGAGGTTGGACGAACTTCAAGGGCTTTGAGTGAGGAGGAAGTGGGAGCTTGGGTGGGTTTATATAGGAAAGGTGAGAGAATTCTTTATTATTTAGGTTTGGGACCCCTTATATTAAAATAATCCAAACCAAAAACCATCCCATGGTATTTTCCCATGGTTTCTGGAAAAGGAAAGAGGAAAAAAATATTTTACAAGGCCAAGGTCCGAACTTATTAAAAAATTAGGTTTGCTTATGTGGAGGTGAGTCACACTCCCATGGAAATTAATTTAAAAAGGCAAAGTGTTGAATAAGTCTTGAGGGCTCCATTAATGCTTTGAAAAGTGAGTCAAACAAACCCAAAAACTCATTATTTTAATGATAAAACACATATTGGCCGAACATAAGGATTATGGTATTTTATTACATCACCATTGGGTCACTATGATGTCATAAAACACATTATATATTTAAATGGTATTTAATTTTTACCCAAAAATTTGACTGTCTCAGAAAATTATGAAAAATTCACTGTTGGATAATTTCGACGTCCTGATTCCAAAAATAATATTTATTTTATCTAAATAATTTTCTAAATATGTGAATTTTCACTTTTAAAATAAAAACCGACATTTATAAAAAAATTCACGGGTTTTGACAGAAATGGCTTTCAAACCTTAATAAAAAGTTTAATTGCATTCATAAAATTATAAGATCATTTATATTTAATAAAAATTAATTTAATATTAATAATAATATTTTATTAAAATATTATTTAATTCAAAAATCCTTTAATTTAATAAAATATAATTCTTAATTAAATAATAACTAAAAACACCGTTTGTACTTTAAAAACTAATTACAATGTATCAAAAATGACTAGAAATTATATTCATTATTATATGCAAAAATAATGTACATGAACATGGTGCTAATTATTTGTTACATAACCCCTTAAAATAGCCGCATAAGACCTAAGGGTAAGGTGTGCGATGGTGACAGACTCTTGGGGTTGCTCGGATAACATCGCTCGAGTGGTAATCTCTATCAACTTCCATTTTTCCCGTAGACGATCACGTTCGAGCTTGACTTGATGAAGCTCAGCTTGGGCTTGGTCAAGGGAAAAGCCCAAATACGCCACCTCCTTTCCGAGCTCCGACAAATGGGCTTCGTAAGGGGCAATTCTACTGGATGAGGCCATCGCTTCCTTTGTCTGAGTAGAAAATTGGTTCGTTAAAGCCTTATATTTAAACTACCCAGATGATCACTGTTCAACGGCTATAAAAGTAACGGTCACAAATCTTAAAGTTAAACTAAAGAAGTTGAAATCTTATAAAAACATTTTTTTTTCATAAAGAAACATTTAACTGGATCAAGAGGTATTTTCCATTAATGAAATTTTGGGTCGTTACAACATTCCCCCCTTAAGAAATTTCGCCCTCGAAATTTTCCTTTTCCCACACTAAAACAAATGTGGGTAACTTAGCTTCATCATATCCTCCGACTCCCAAGTTGCTTCTTCAAACTTGTGGTTTCTCCACAACACCTTGACGAGGGGCATTGTCTTATTTCGTAGAACTTTTTCTCTACGATCCAAGATCTTCAATGGTTTCTCCTCATAAGAAAGATCGTCTTCTAATTGTACCACCTCAGAAGAGAGTACATGTGAAGGGTCTGGTATGTACTTCCTTAAGAGGGATACATGGAAGACATCATGCACCTTGGCCATAGTAGGTGGAAGTGCTAGTCGATAGGCCACAGCCCCAACACAATCAAGAATCTCGAAGGGGCCGATGTACCTTGGACTTAACTTCCCTTTCTTTCCAAACCTCATGACCTTCTTCCACGGAGATATGCGTAAAAACACCATGTCTCCGACTTTAAACTCAAGGTCTCGTCGACGATTATCTGCATAACTCTTCTGTCGACTTTGGGCTGCCTTGATATGCTGCTGAATGGTTTTCACCTTCTCCACCATTTCTTCGACCATTTCTGGTCCAAGCAGCTTACGTTCACCGACCTCATCCCAACATGCCGGTGTTCTACACCTTTTCCCATACAGGGCTTCATATGGTGCCATTTGGATGCTCGAGTGGAAACTATTATTATAAGAGAACTCAACTAGAGGAAGATGTTGATCCCATCCTCCTTTAAAGTCCATTGAGCACGCTCTCAACATATCCTCAAGTTTTTGGATAGTCCGCTCATATTGGCCATCAGTTTGAGGATGATAGGCCGTACTGAAGTTCAGTTCAGTATTCAGAGCATGTTGAAGACTCTTCCAAAACTTAGAGGTAAATCTTGGATCTCGGTCAGACACAATAGATAGTGGTACTCCATGCAACCGTACCACTTCCCTGATATATATCCGTGCCAGTTGATCCAAAGAGAAATCCTCTCGAATAGAAATGAAGTGTGCAGTCTTTGTAAGACGATCCACAATAACCCAGATTGCATTGTTGCTTTTGGATGTCCTTGGAAGTCTAGTGACGAAGTCCATGGTGATGTTCTCCCATTTCCATTCTGGTATGGGCAATGGTTGCATCATCCCCTTAGACTTCTGCCTCTCTGCCTTCACTTGCTGACACACCAGGCACTTTGATGTATATTCGGCGATCTCCTTCTTCATATTATCCCACCAAAAGTTTTCTCGGAGATCTCGATACATCTTTGTGCTCCCTGGGTGAATAGAGAAATTTGAACTATGTGCATCATCCAAAAGTTCCTTCTTGAGCTCCGAACTTGATGGGACACATAGTCTTTTCCCAAACCGCACAATTCCTTCTTCATTAACATTAAACTCTGAGGATTTTCCCTTTTTGATAGCTTCCACTTTTTCTTGGATTCTCGCATCATCCTTTTGAGCATCCTTTAACCTTTCCAAAAGAGATTGTTGAGCAATCATTTGTGAAAGGATTGATGATGTTCCCTTATTTATGATTCCCACGTCCATCTTCATCAAGTCTAAGAAGATTGGATCCTTCTCAATTCTCATCATTGATAGAATTGCTGGATCCTTTCTACTTATGGCATCCGCCACCTTGTTCGCCTTCCCAGGGTGGTAATGTATTGAACAGTCATAATCCTTTATGATCTCTATCCATCTTCTCTGGCGCATATTAATCTCTTTCTGTGTGAATATATGTTTAAGACTCTTGTGGTCAGTATATATCTCACATTTCTATCCATAGAGATAATGCCGCCAGATTTTCAAGGCAAAGATCACCGCCGCCAACTCCAGATCATGCGTTGGATAGTTTCACTCATGGATTTTCAACTGTCTTGAGGCATAGGATATCACTTTATCATTCTGCATCAGCACACATCCTAATCCCTTCTTCGAAGCATCACTGAATACCACAAAAAGATCCCCACTTGTGGGTAAAGTGAGCACAGGTGCAGTGATAAGCCTCCTTTTCAACTCCTTGAAGCTTTCTTCGCATTCATCACTCCAAGAAAACTTTACTCCCTTTCGAGTTAGCTTGGTAAGAGGGTTGGACAATCGTGAGAAGTTTCTCACAAATCGTCGATAATATCCAGCTAACCCCAAGAAGCTACGGATATCAGTTACCGATGTTGGCCTCGGCCATCCCTCAATTGCATCTGTTTTGGAGGGGTCCACAGATATCCCATTACTTGTGATGATATGGCCCAAGAATGAGACCTCCTTCAACCAGAACTCACACTTGCTGTACTTGGCATAGAGCTTCTCCTTGCGCAAGGTCTCCAGTACAGTTCTTAAATTCTCCTCATGGTCCTCCTTGGTTTTGGAGTATATTAGAATATCATCTATAAAGACTACCACAAATTTATCTAGGTAATCTCTAAAGACTCTATTCATCAAGTCCATGAATATTTCTGGAGAATTGGTGAGTCCAAAAGGCATTACTATGAATTCATAGTGCCCGTACCTTGTACGAAAAGTAGTCTTGGGGATATCTTCCTTCTTCACCCTTACTTGATAATATCCCGACCGCAAGTCGACCTTGGAGAAGTATTGTGCTCCACGCAGCTGATCAAACAAGTCATCGATTCTTGGGAGAGGATACTTGTTCTTTATCGTGATTTTGTTAAGTTCGCGATAATCGATGCAAAGCCGCATTGACCCATCCTTCTTCTTGACGAAGAGGACTGGTGCACCCCATGGTGATGCACTTGGGCGTATAAACCCTTTATCCAGATTCTCCTGTAGTTGTTTATTCAGTTCTTCAAGCTCAACCACAGCCATTCTATATGGAGTCTTGGATATTGGTAGCGCCCCAGGTATAAGTTCAATTGAGAACTCAACATCTCTTCTTGGAGGAAGACCAGGAAGTTCCTCGGGAAATACTTCAGCGAATTCCCTCACAATAGGCATTTCTTCAAGGGTGGTTTCTTCCTTGGACTCAATCATCTGAGCCAGATATGCGTGCTCATAAGGCAGTAATATCCATTCTTGAGATGATGGAGCTAAAGGAGATTCATCTTCCTCCTGACACTTGTAAAGAATCGGGGGTCGATTCTCCATATGGAGTGTGATTTCCCTCTCCCGACAATTTATGTTGGCTCTATATAAGGAAAGCCAATCCATGCCAAGAATTGCATCAAATTCCACCAAAGGGAGTATGATGAGGTTCGCCGGGAAATTCAATCCACAGATTATAACAGGGGAGGACTTATACTCATGGGATGCAATGATTTCCCCATTTGCCGTACTCACCGACATCCTTACTTCCATGATTTGTGGTGGTGCAGGGATTGTTCTACTAAACTTTTGAGATATAAAAGAATGCGTAGAACCTGAATCAAAAAGTACGTTCGCTATTCTTGAATGAATAACTAGCGTACCTGTCACCACTTCGTTGTCGGGGTTCACTTCGGTAGAAGTGATGGCAAAATCTCTTCCTTGCTGTCTTGGAGGTTGTTGATTGCCTCCGATAACCCTTGGATTAGGGCACTGATTCGCAAAATGACCCGGTTCTTTGCATTTGAAGCATTGAACAACGCGTTGAGGTTCGAATAGAGCGTTCCTCCCCTCCGTCGCAGCCGCGGGTCCTTCTTGCTGACAGTTAACAGCTAGGTTCCCTTCTCTTCCACACTTGAAGCATTTTCTTGTCCCCCTAAGACAATTCCCATGGTGCTTTTTTCCACACTTTTGGCAAGTGGGGTGCTGGAATTTCTTAGCGCCGTTGGATTTATCCATCGGACCACCAGCATTGAAGTCCACCTTCCGCTTCTTGTCCCCATGATACCCCTGTGATTCTCCGATCTCCATTTCAACCTTGAGGGCACATCGGACAATTTCCTCATAGCTGTCGAAGTCACGGATCGCTAATGCTTTCCGCAAGCTAGGCTTCAGCCCACCAAAGAAGCGATCAACCTTGCATTCGGGGGTAACGACAAAGCCGGAAGCGTATCGTGCAAGCCTTGTGAAGTTTGCCTTGTACGCTCCCACAGATTCCTCATATTTCTGCTTGAGGGAAAGGAAGTCCCTTTCCATCTTAAGACGGAGGGTGCGTGGAAAATATTTATCGAAAAACATCTTCCGGAATACCTTCCATTCCAAAGCCTTGATCTCCTCCTCAGGCTTCGTATTTTTTATCAATGTCCACCATTGATCAGCTTCACCCTCCATACGATAAGCCGCCAGGAGAACCTTCTCTTTTTCATAGCATTGGAGGATGGAGAATATCTTTTCAATGGAGTTGATCCATTGTTCAGCAATCGTGGGATCGGATGATCCACTAAAAGTAGGAGGCCTTTGTCTCATGAAACTTTCAATAGCGACTTGTTCTTTATTAGGGGGGGTTGAACGTTCCTCTTGACCAGTGTTTCTATTCAAAACTTGAGTTAGCTGAGAGAGAAGCGTGACAAAGTTCGCAATTCCCGCTCCCATTGGATTGGGCATCTCATAAGTACAATCATCACACTGATCTTCACAACAGTTGTTAGCCCGAGTTCTCCTATTACCGGCCATTGGCTGGAATAAAAGGAAAGTTAGGGGTAACACATAAAGGGTAATCCAAAGACAAAAGTTGATGACTTATAAATAAACTTTAATCTCTTTAACTCATGAGTCTATAGGATTCAATCCAGGCTTTTCATGATCTTCCTTATAACATATATCCTTAGGGGCATTTTTCCCTTAATAAGGGTTCATACTAAGATTGTGAATTTATCAAAACATATTCCCCAGGAGTGTCGTAACCAAGAGTTCAGCAAGGCCCGTTGTCGTGCACCAGTTCCCGTTCGAGTCTAGTTCAAAGCGGTGTTTTCGGGTTTTACCCCTAGGATACATCTGTGCCAGAGCCGCCTCTACCTGCTCGTATCCAGACAGGGATGTATTTGTTTGATAAACCACTTACTTAGTATTTACCAAAACTTAGGGATGTTTTTATTATGATTAGTCTTGTATCTAAGGCTTTACTAGGGTTTCCTAATCCCAAAAATAACTAAACCTATCCTCTGATACCAACTATGACAACCCTGCTTTTTATTACAACTTAAACATGCTTTATTACATAAAACTTCACTTGATACAACAAAGAAGATCGAGAGGTTTAGTGTCTTTGGGGCTTAGGATCATTACATAAAAACTTTAAACTTGAAATACAACATCCTTATTGAAAACTTCCTTTACATGACCACTACATTCCTTCGTACTTAGCATTGCATGGGATAACCTGAGCACATGCATAAGAAAAGGGTGAGCTATAAAGCCCAGTAAGGGAGTACACAATGAATAACATGAGGAGTACAATACATGTTAGGAAATAGGCATATCAATAGAGCATAAGAGATACATGAACATAAAGGCATGATAAAGCATGATAATCATAACATGGAAATGTGGCAACAACACTTAACATTGAATTAGCATGAGCCAAGGCTCATTGCACATAGAGCATGAGTAAACCCTCATTGCACTTGAAGCACGAGTAATCCCTGGTTGCACTTGAATTAGCATGAGTCAACACTCATTGCACATGACGTATCATGATACTATACTTTACCCAATGCATTGGAGCGCTATCAGGGCGCACCCTTCTTAAACATTTCATTTCATGCATAAGTGTGCCACATGGATCATAAAACATGGATTCATAAAACATAATCATTTATTCCACGATAAAGGAATGTGGAATTCATACATGAAACTTTACAATCAATAATTAAATGTGCATAAAGGTGAATACCCTTGATGGATAAATGGGCATGGTATTCACTACACAATGATATTGGCTTAGAAAATCTGTGTGATTTCGGCAGCGTAACGGCGTGACATAAGAATTCATAAAAAGGCTGATGAGAGAGAAAGGGGTTCCTCATCATATTTACATGTAATGGACAGTAATAAGGTCATATAGATACATGTCCCAACAATTGAAAAGGAATTTAGATTCATGATACAAAAGTATTGCTTGAATATAAAAGAGGAGAAAAAGGTTCCTTTCGGAATTTCGGCATAGTAACGGGTGTACATGGGAGGCATTTAATGAGAGAGAAAGGGGTCTCCCATCATTCAAACAATAAGAGGGCAGTATGGGAGAGGTGTGAAACCATACCCCAACATTCATAGATGAAATTAAAAGGGCAATACAACTTAAAGAAAATTGACAAAAATGAGAAAGGAAGAAAAAACCCTTACTTGGAAGTGTGCTTCCAAAGGCTAGAGAGAGGCTTGTGAGAGGCTTCTTGGGAGCTTGGGGCACCTTGAGAGGATTCTAGAGAGAGTAGGGCAGAGTTTGGATGAACTTAAAGGTCTTTGAGTGAGGAGGAAGTGGGAGCTTGGGTGGGTTTATATAGGAAAGGTGAGAGAATTCTTTATTATTTAGGTTTGGGACCCCTTATATTAAAATAATCCAAACCACAAACCATACCATGGTATTTGCCCATGGTTTCTGGAAAAGGAAATAGGAAAACAATATTTTACAAGGCCAAGGTCCGAACTTATTAAAAAATTAGGGTTGCTTATGTGGAGGTGAGTCACACTCCCATGGAAATTAATTTAAAAAGGCAAAGTGTTGAATAAGTCTTGAGGGCTCCATTAATGCTTTGAAAAGTGATTCAAACAAACCCAAAACCTCATTATTTTAATGATAAAACACATATTGGCCGAACATAAGGATTATGGTATTTTATTACATCACCATTGGGTCATTATGATGTCATAAAACACATTATATATTTAAATGGTATTTAATTTTTACCCAAAAATTTGACTGTCTCAGAAAATTATGAAACATTCACCGTTGGGTAATTTCGACGTCCTGATTCCAAAAATAATATTTATTTTATCTAAATAATTTTCTAAATATGTGAATTTTCACTTTTAAAATAAAAACCGACATTTATAAAAAAAATTCACGGGTTTTGACAGAAATGGCTTTCAAACCTTAATAAAAATTTTAATTGCATTCATAAAATTATAAGATCATTTATATTTAATAAAAATTAATTTAATATTAATAATAATATTTTATTAAAATATTATTTAATTCAAAAATCCTTTAATTTAATAAAATATAATTCTTAATTAAATAATAACTAAAAACACCGTTTGTACTTTAAAAACTAATTACAATGTATCAAAAATGACTAGAAATTATATTCATTATTATATGCAAAAATAATGTACATGAACATGGTGCTACTTATTTGTTACATAACCCATTAAAATAGCTGCATAATACCTAAGGGTAAGGTGTGCGATGGTGACAGACTCTTGGGGTTTCTCGGATAACATCGCTCGAGTGGTAATCTCTATCAACTTCCATTTTTCCCATAGACGATCACGTTCGAGCTTGACTTGATGAAGCTCAGCTTGGGCTTGGTCAAGGGCAAAGCCCAAAGACGCCACCTCCTTTCCAAGCTCCGAAAAATGGGCTTCGTAAGGGGCAATTCTACTGGATGAGGCCATCGCTTCCTTTGTCTGAGTAGAAAATTGGTTCGTTAAAGCCTTATATTTAAACTACCCAGATGATCACTGTTCAACGGCTATAAAAGTAATGGTCACAAATCTTAACGTTAAACTAAAGAAGTTGACATCTATAAAAACATTTTTTTTTCATAAAGAAACATTTAACTGGATCAAGAGGGATTTTCCATTAATGAAATTTTGGGTCGTTACAGAGTAACCCTCATTGTTATGTTTGGAATACCCATCACAGTATATTCCCTAAATCTCTTCGGATAAACCTTAACATTTAACCCCTTCGTGTTACCCAATGCATTGGAGAGCTATATCGGGCTCACCCGCCCTTATTTTATCACAGAACCACCCGTCTTCATAACAATGCCCAAGAACCATAACATAATCGTATCACATAAAACATTCATAAAGGAAACATAACATTTCCACATTTCAATCACAAGATATCAATACAACACATTGATATAATAAAAACATTATGAAAACCATTTTCGATACCATAATAAATGAAAATTAAAACATGGTATTTATTTTTCATTTTTTTAAAAAAATTTATGGCTTGTAGAGGAAGCCGAAACTCAAATAATGGTCACGGCGGCGGAGAAGTCATTGTCGCCGCTTACGTACAACAAAAAAACATTCATTTTGTCGGTTAGTAAAACGCTTCGTATAAAAAATATTCCTTTTGAATAGATATAAAAGTCAACGGGGTTTATACACTGTATAAAATAAAATTGTGTATAAAACAAAATATGCCTCAATGAAAGGAGATTGAGACGAAGTCTCTTACCTCGGGTCCGACTTGACTCGATCGTTCTTTAACCTCCTTTAAATTGGGTAACTCCTCTTGGTTTGTAACAAAAGGGTTTCTTGAAGAGATTTATGCCTAAGTTAAGGATTCTAGGATGAAGAGAGAGTTTTGGAGAGATAAAATGAGCAGATTTTTGCCGATCCAATGGCTTGAGAAGTGTGGGTAAGGAGGTAGAGGTGGGGGCCTTTTATAAGAGGGAGGAGGGGCACTCTTGGAAAGTCAAGAAATGTTACTTTATTTTAAAATGGGTTCCATATTTAAAAGGTCCCACAATGATATATTTCTAGGATAAGATGATAAGGGTTTGAAATATACTCATCCAATAGGTCTTTGACAAGTGTAAGTCTTAGATTTTACATTATCTTTTCATTTGATTTAAATCGTTAATTAATGAGATAATCGCTGCGTCATCATGGTGTCATAAATAAATTAATTTATATAATGTATAAAAATTATAAAAAAACTACTATGATGTAGTAAATAGTTTTAGCTTTCCAATGAATATTTATAGACTAATAGATCATTTACACAGACAAAACTAAAAATGTTTTGCTTGGGTGAAACATTCTTTAGTGATATTCGCCTTTCTTTAAAAATAAAATGATAAAGTGTCACTTTCACCCAAAAGTGATTCCATGGGGTCCCTTAGTTTGTGAAATGGAATCCCATGGTTTTACATGACAGAACCAGTAGCACTAGGACACATGTTGAGGTTATTTGTTATTATTATGATATTATTTTATTGTCCCTAACTACCCGATTACTAATTAATCAAGATAAATAATGATAATTACCGTCGTTACTATTCATAATGTCTAAAAACAAAAGAGTCTTAATTACATAATTTGGACCTTATGATTACAAATATGGAATCCATTTTACCAAATTCCAAACATAGAAATTTCAATAATTAATTTAAAAATAATTCTCGTTGTCAAAACAAATAGCGGGTTTTTTTTAAACAATATCTATGAAAAGTTTGGCACTTGTTTATGCCCAATTACAATGTGAAATTAATTATAATGACCATAATTGGATTAACTGGTAAAAATATATTCTAATTACACTTTAAATCCAATTAAAAAAAATCTATCTATATAATTAATTTAGATGAAAAAGCAGTTTTGAAGTAAAATGCAGTATATTTAACTATTCATTAAAAAATGGACATTGTCAAAAAAATACAAAAAAATACAAAGTGAATTTCAATGTAAAAATCATAAATAATAAGTTTATTTTAAAAAATAGAGCTTATAAAATTGTCAAAATATTGATTTAAATATGATTTTCCATCAAAACGCAGTAAAACAATCTTTTAAAAATATTAGAGAACTCTATTCTTAAGATTTGATGTATTCTCATTTTAAGTCATTAAAACACTATATAATTAATAAATAGATATAGATAAGAATATATATTATTAATTACTTACTTGGGATGTTACATCCTTTCCCCTTTAGAAAATTTCTTCCCCGCAATTTATTTACTTATCGAATAAGTGGGGGTATTTATCCCTCATTTCATTTTCAGATTCCCATGTTGCCTCTCCAATCATGTGGCTTTTCTACAAAACCTTTACTTGATGAATTTCCTTATTAAGAAATACATGATACATGTGGTCAAGAATCTGGATAGGTTGTTCCTCATAAGTTAGGTTCTATTCCAGCTGAACTACCACTGGACTCAAAACATGAGATGGGTCTGGCATGTACTTCCTTAACATTGAAACATGAAAAACACTGTGTACCTAAGATAAACTCAGAGGTAAATCCACTCAGTATGCAACTGATCCAACTCTCTCCAGAATTTTGTATGGTCAAATAAACCTTTGACTCAGCTTTCCTTTCTTACAAAATCGCATCACACTTTTCCATGGTGATACTTTGAGAAAAAATATGATCGCCTACCTCAAAAGAGAGATCCTTCCTCCTGTTGTCCGCATAACTTTTCTGCCTGCTCTAAGATGTTATCATGTGTTTCTGTATCAGCTGAACTTTTTCTACCAACTCTTCTACCAATTATGGTCCCATCAACTTCCTTTCACCTAATTCATCCCAAAAATCTGGAGTTTGACACTGCTTCCCATATAATGCCTCAAATGGTTTCATCTGTATACTGGAATGAAAACTGTTATTATAAGAAAACTCAACCAAAGAAAGATGTTGGTCCCAACTTCCCTGATAATCCATCGAACAATCACGTAGCATATCCTCCAATGTTTGAATCGTTTTTTCTGACTACCCATCAGATTGAGCATGAAAAGATGTACTAAAATTTAATTTAGTACCCAATGACTTCTGAAGGCCTTTCCAAAAGTTAGAAGTGAACCTAGGATCACGGTCAGATACAATGGAGAGAGGAAATCCATGTAACCTGACAATGTCTTTAAGATACAAAGGGAAAAGTTGATCTAGGGAAAAATTATCTCGTATAGCAAGGAAATGAGCAGATTTAGTCAAGCAATCAAAAATAACCCAGATTTCATTATTACCTCAAGGTGTCTTCAGCAATCCCACAACGAAGTCCATGGAAATATTTTTCCATTTACACTCTGGCACTGGTAAAGGCTGAAGCATCCCTTTCGGTAACTTCCACTCTGCTTTAACCTATTGACAAGTAAAACACTTCACAGTAAAATCAACAATATCTATTTTCATTCCGTCCCACCAGTAATACTCCCTAAGATCTCTATATATCTTAATACTGCCAGGATGAACTGAAAACGGAGAACTATGAGCTTCACATAACAACTCTCTTTTCAACTGTGAATCATAAGGTACACACAATCTCTTCCCAAATCTCAAAACACAATCATTATCAATGTTGAATTCAGGCAACTTACCTTTCTAAACCAGCTCTACCCTTTTTTGCAACTCATTGTCTTGCTTCTGTGCTTGCTTAATTCTGTCTGATAGAGAGGATTTCACTAATACCTGAAACAAAATAGAAGGTAATCTTGCACCAAAAACTTCTATGCCAAATTTCATAACATCCTTAACCAATGGATCATGTTCTAAATGAAACATTCTTAATGAAGCATTACTTTTTCTACTCAAAGAACCAGCGAATTTATTTGCTTTTCTCGGATGTAAATGAATTATACAATCATAATCCTTGATTAATTCTATCCATCTCCTCTATCTCATGTTAAATTATTTCTGGGTGAATATATACATTAAACTTTTGTGATCAGTATATATTTCACACTTTACACCATACAAATGATGCCTCTAAATTTTTAAAGCAAAAAACAACAACAGCTAATTCAAAATCATGTGTAGGGTAATTTACCTCATGAGTATTAAACTAACGTGAAGCATAAGAAATTACCTGATCATTCAGAATTAGGACGCAAACATGTCATTTTAATGAAGCATCACTGTAGATAATAAAATCCCCATTCCTGGAAGGTAGTGTCAAAACTGGATCATTCAACAATCTTCTTTTCAATTCCTGAAAACAATCATCACATTCTTTTATCCAGATAAACTTAACACCCTTCCGAGTTAGCTTAGTCGTTGGACTAGATAACTGTGAAATTTTTTTAACAGACCTTCATTAATAGCCTACCAAACCAAGAAAACTACGAATCTTGGTTACATTTGTGGGTCTTGGCCATTCTTCAACAACCTTTGTTTTTTGCAGGATCAACAGTTATTCCAACTTTAGAAACAATATGACCAGGGAAAGAAATTTTTTGCAAACAAAACTCACACTTGATGAATTTTCCATACAATTTCTTTTATTTTAAGGTTTGAAAAATAACCCTTAAATTTATTTCATGCTCCTCATTACTTTTAGAAAACACCAAAATATCATCAATGAAAACAACCACAAACTTATCCAAGAACTCATGGAAAATTCTATTCATAAGGTCCATGAATATAGTAGGTGCATTGGTTAGCCCAAAAGGCATATCTACAAATTCATAATGGCCACATCTTGTATGAAACGCGGTCTTCGGAATATCTTCTTCCTCTACCTTCAACTGATGGAACCCCGATCTCAGGTCAATATTTGAAAAATACTGAGCTCCTTGGAGCTGATCAAACAAATCATCGATATGAGGCAAAGGATATTTGTTCTTAACAGTGATGTTATTCATGGATCTATAATCAATGCAAAGTCTCATTGAACCATCTTTCTTTTTAACAAATAAAACAAGAGCACCCCATGGTGATGTGCTAAGTCGAATGAAACCTTTCTATAATAAATCTTACAATTTCTCCTTCAAATCTAAAAGTTCAATTTGAGCCATTTGATAAGGGGGTTTTGAAATTGACTTAGCATCAGGAACTAAGTCAATAGTAAATTCAACTTCCCAATCTGGTATTATTCCAGGCAAATCATCTGGAAAAACCTCAGGATACTCATTTACCACTGGTACATAATTAATCTCAACAGCTCCTTTGTTTTCAACAATATGTACAAGGTAACATTCATTTCCATCTTTTACAAGTTTCTCAGCCTCTTGATATGTTATCAAAAGTAAGGTTTCATTCTTGTACACAAACTGAATGTCTTTCTAAAAATAAACTTCTTTAGCTCTACATTCAATCTTAGCATGGTAAACAGAGATCCAATCCATACCCAGGATAACATCAAACTCTACTAGAGGTAAAACAATAAGGTTTGCAAGTAGGTTCTTTACATGGATAAGGATAGGAAGACTCTTATGAATTATTTTTGACTCAAAATTTACCCCAGGTGTTTTTACCACAAGTTTAGGAGTCATTTCTTGAGAATGAATTCACAATTTACTAGAAACGTTTTTAGAGATAAAATAATGTGTAGACCCCGAATCAAACAACACACTGGCATAATCTGAAAAAACAAACAAAGTACCTGATACCACTTTATTTGATGGCCCAACATATGCTGATGTAGTTGAAAAGGATTTCACCACACCTTTCTGCTTGTAGTCTGACTACTTACCATCATTTGAGCTCTTTGTCGAACACTCATTTGCATAGTGACCCATCTCATTGCACTTGAAACATTTCACTAACTATAAATCAAATTTGGTCTTACCATCACCTTGATCTTTTTCAGTGCAACCACGAGCCATATGTCCCATCTTACCACATTAGTATAACTTTCCAGAATTCATAAGACATTCCCTAGCATTCCTTTTACCACATTAATCACAAACTAGAAACTTAGTTTTCTTACCATCAGACCTTTTTGAATAATTATTCCCTTTCTCCTGCCACCTCGGTCTCTTCTCCTATTGGTTGTTATAGAACACTTGATCATCGAAAAACTCCATTTCCACCTTCTTAGCACATCGAACAAGATTTTCATAACTCTTGAACTCATGAGAAGCTAAAGCCCTTCAATATTTTGGATTTAATCTTGAGTAAAAAATGGTTGATTTTACTATCAAGGTCTCGGATAAAAATTGGAGCATACTTTTCCAATCGAGTGATCCTTTCTTCATAAGTAGCCACTGATTCATCCTCTTGCCTAAATTCCACGAATTTTTTTTCCATCCTAAGTCGAACAGCCTTAGGAAAATACTTCTCAAGAAACATACCTTTGAATTCATCCCAGTCTAGAGCATCAATCTCATCAGCATCCCTGATATTTTTAACCATCGACCACCACTAATCTGCTTCACCCTCTAAACAGTAAATTGCAAGACTAACCTTTTGATTTTCTGAACACCCTATGACATCGAAAAACTTCTCTAGTTCTTTAATCCACCATTCAGCTAGCACAGGGTTAGATGATCCTATGAATGATGGGGGATGTTGCCTCATTAAATGTTCCACCACTGACATGTTCCTCTGCGGTTGATCTGGCTGATCTCATTCATGGATACCACCACCATTTTCTCTTGATTCAACTTCGCCATTACTGCAACAAACTATTCAGTTCCAATTCCGACAATCTCAGGATGCTGATTCGGACGGTCATTTCCTTCTGTATGCCTTCCTAGCACTATTTCCCTATTTCCTCTCCGGAAAACCATTCTGATCAAACATGTCTTAGATGAAGCAACATGGTAATCTTCAAATGCTATATCATTTTAATTTGACCATAAAAAATATTTTTGGATAATAATTTATTATAATTCTATCTCCTAAAGTTATCTATACCGAATTATGATACCAACTATAAGGCTCGAGCCTTAAAAATTACTTAATCTTGAGTTATTTCAAGAATACATGTTGAGGATCTTTTTCAGGTTTAGTGTTTTAGAGAATAAGATCAAAAATCATGCATTACATTCCATATTTAAACAAAGTGATTACATAAAAAATAGTACTCATTTTCCCATAAACGGAAACATATTTAAAATAATACATGGATTCTTTCTTGACACTTTCTTGACACTATCATCTTATCATGTACCTTTCCCTTGACCTGTGAAAAACATTTCAAAAACTTGGGATGAGCATAAAAAGATCTGTAAGGGATATAAAAGTACGAAATGAAAACATTAGTCCATGTATAAAATCATACTTTACTCATAACACATAAGCATTTTAACATACCTCATCAAATAATGAATAAATCATAGAAATAATAAGATATAAAGGTAACTTGAGGCATTCATAACATTCTTACGTAGATAGTAACCCTCATTTTTATGTTTGGAATACCCATCATAGTATATTCCCTAAATCTCTTCGGATAAACCTTAATGTTTAACCCCTTCACATTACCCAATGCATTGGAGAGATATATCGGGATCACCCACCCTTAGTTTTTCACGGAACCACCCGTCTTTATAACAATGACCAAGAACCATAACATAATCGTATGACATAAAACATGCATAAAGAAAACATAAAATTTCCACATTTTAATCACATGATATCAATACAACACATTGATATAATAAAAACATCATGAAAACCATTTTTAGTACCAAAATAAATGAAAAGTAAAACATGGTATTTATTTTTCATTTTAAAAAAAAATTATGGCTTGTAGAGGAATTTGAAACTCAAATAATGGTCACGGCGGTGGAGAAGTCTTTGTCGCCGCATACGTACGAAAAAAACATTCCTTTTGTCGTTTAGTAAAACGCTTCGTATAAAAAATATTAATTTTAAATAGACGTAAAAGTCAATGGGGTTTATACACCGTATAAAAAAAGTTGTGTATAAAACAAAATATTTCTCAATGAAAGGAGATTGAGACGAAGTCCCTTACCTCGGGTCCGACTTGACTCGTTCGTTCTTTAACCTCCTTTAAATCGGGTAACTCGTCTTGGTTTGTAATAAAAGGGTTTCTTGAAGATCTTTATGCCTAAGGTAACGCTTCTAGGATGAAGAGAGGGATGTGGAGAGATAAAATGAGTAAATTTTGGCCAAGCCAATGGCTTGAGAAGTGTGGGTCAGGAGGTAGAGGTGGGGGCCTTTTATAAGAGGGAGGAGGGGCACTCTTGGAAAGTCAAGAAATGTTACTTTATTTCCAAATGAGTTTCGGATTTAAAAGGTCCCAAATTGATATATTTCTAGGATAAGGTGATAAGGGTTAGAAATATACTCATAAAATAGGTCTTTGACATGTTTAATTCTTATATTTTACATTATCTTTTCATTTTATTTAAATTGTTAATTAATGAGATAATCGCTGCATCATCATGGTTTCATAAATAAATTAATTTATTTAATGTATAAAAATTTTAAAAAAATTACAAAGATGTAGGAAATCTTTTTAGATTTCCAATGATTATTTATAATATAATATATCATTTACACAGACAAAACTAAAAATGTTTTACTCATGTGATACATTCTTTAGTGATATTCTCCTTTCATTAAAAAGAAAATGATAAAGTGTCACTTTCACCCAAAAGTGATTCCATGGGGTCCCTTAGTTTGGAACAAGGAATCCCATGGTCAGCCATGACACAACCAGTAGCACTATGACCCATGTTGGTGTCATTTGTTATTATTATGATATTATTTTATTATCCCTAACTACCCGATAACTAATTAATCAAGATAATTAAAGATAATTATCATCTTTACTATTCATAATGTCCAAAAAAAGAGTATTAATTACATAATTTGGACCTTCTAATTCCAAATATGGAATCCATTTTACCAAATTCCAAACATAGAAATTGCAATAATTAATTTAAAAATAATTCTCTTTGTAAAAACAAATAGTGGGTTTTTTTGAAACAATATCTATGAAGAGTTTGACACTTGTTTATGCCCAATTCCAAAGTGAAAATAATTCTATTTACCACCATTGGATTAAATGGTAAAAATATATTATAATTACTTTTTAAATCCAATTAAAATAACAATATATCTATATAATTAAATTAGATGAAAAAGCAGTTTTGAAGTAAAATGCAGTATTTTTCACTATTCATTATAAAATGAATATTGTCAGAAAAATACCAAAATTTTATCCAAAGTAAATTTAAATGTCCAAATCATAAAAAATAAGTTTATTTTGAAAAATAAAGCTTATAAATCTTTCAAAATATTTATTTAGAAATGGTTTTCCATCAAAAGGAAGTAAAACAAACTTTTAAAAATATTAGAGAATTTTATGCTTATGATTGGATTTATTCTCATTTTAAGTCTTTAAAACACTATCTAATTCATAAATAGACATAGATAACAATATCTATTATTCATTAATTACTTGGAATGTTACATCTAATAACCTCTAATAAGATCCAATAATATCAAAAAATCCCTCCCATTATCCATGATTCATCCCTTTGGGAATAACACCATTCATGAAATCCCATTTGATCAGCCAAAAAGACTTACCCAAAGAAAATGTGACATATTTTCTCAAGAACCTTTATTTTATTTTCATTTAGAAGTATATCAATTATTCTTATTACACTTGTATAGAAAAATATAGTATTCATTAATATATATAGATTTTTTATTCTAATGTTTCTACATACACTTATGCACACTTCTATCTTATGGGTAACTAACATACCATTCTTGTGTATAATGAACTACCACCTCATGAAACACTGTTGTTATTTTTTTACCACATATCATGGTAGGTAATTTTGATTAAGATTTTGTTTTTATATGATATTTAATATATTTATGATTTATTTATAATTATTTAATTTCCATATAAAATATACCATCAATACTTTCATTTTTGGTAAATATGATAACTTTGTTTATGGACGTGTGTACAACCATCTACTCAAAATGATCTGATTTGTTAACACATTATATGGAATATAATAATAATAGGTTTATTGAAAATATATTATATATATAACAATGATAATTTAATGGTATTATATATATGTACAAATAATTCATTAACTTTTTTTCTTTAAATACGATAATAAAATAAAAAACGTTCGTGCGTATGTACGACCTACCATCTCCATGAATGGTGTATTCCATTTCATATTTATATATGTAATATATATATACTGGATATATATAATATTTACATTATTTTTACATTCTTGAAATAATAGAATCATGATTTATTTTGGAGGATCAAGAATAACATTCCAAATCATATACAAAAAATAAGGTGCTTATTACCCAAAATGTAACATTAGGATGGATTATTTAATAAACCACAAATATAAAGTCGTAAAAACCACATATGGTATTATATATACTAATATGTTTCTATTTTATATTTATAATAAAATTTTATTTATTATACATTATTTTTGAATGTGTACAAATGATGTGAGGACTTATGTTAAGAATTTTCTCGTCTAACTTTTATTTTTTGCAAGACACAAGACATATACACCTCATATTTATTTTATGTCGTGTGTATAATACCCATGGATTTTTTATAAGTTTAATATTATTATGTTTATATGTATTTAGATATCCATTTTATGATCTTTGTTTCATTGGGTCAATGTTTCCAATGGTAAAGAATCAATATAGTAATTTTTTCATAATTTTCTTTCTTTTAGACACATGTAATTTTATACGCCTATATTACTCCATGAAGTGTATATAATTCCATTAAAATGTTATGTCATGAGTTTTCTTCTTTTAATTTTATCTTATGATTCATTTAATATTGTTATTTCCATTGAATTAGAATTAAAATTTACCAATGTAGTAACTGGTTATTTTTATAATCTCATAATTTATCAATATTAATTTCTATTATGATTTAACAAATTAAATGTTGTGATACATATATCAATATAGATCATTAATTTAATTACCATATTGTAATTTTTTTTATATCTATGTCATTTTACCATTTTCCACAAATTGTTTTTGATGGTCAATAAGAAAACATTTTTATGAAAATTTTACTTTATTTATATTGTTGTTCAGAAATCTATGTTCTTTAAAACCAATTTTTTATTAAAATGTTTTAAAAAACGAAATAAAATTATAATATGATGATTAAAGAATAGTTTTAATCATATATTTTCATTTCAAAAAAAATAAAAATTATTCTTATTTTCGTTTTTTGATTAACGCACTTTTATAATCTTTAAAGTTGTTAATGATATGTTCTTTATGTACGCAATTACCTAACTTTAGGATCATAATTTTCTTGATGATATCTTTTTCAGTTTATAGGTCTTTTTAAAGAAACTCTTCTTTCAAATATTATTGATTTTTTTTTAATGGGTTTTAATTTATTAAACATTAAAAAATAATTTTTTTCTTAAAAAGTGTTTTAAATTAATTCCAAATCATGATTTATATGATTCTAAAAAATTTTCATTGAAATAAAATGTTTTAATTGATATAAAATCTTATTTAATAAGTTTTAATTTATATTCAAATAAATATTTTGACATATTTTTTTAATATTTTTTTATATTTTTTTAGGGAAATGTTTTTTAAAAATTAATTGATGCTTCTAGATATGTTTTCAATGATATTTCAAATGAAAATGTTCTTCAAAATGATTTGATATTAAATTTTTTTTCAATGAATAAAATATAGGTTCCCTAATAAATGTATTAAATTATTTGTTATAATTACTTTATATGTTTTTACAGTGCTTTGAAGGAAACGGAATTTCAAATTGTTGTTTGTTTTAAAAAAGGATTTTCAATGAAATGTTATTTGAAATTGATCTTATAAAATAATTCTCCATCGAAGATGTCATCTTTGGATATATTTTGTTATTTACTTAGGATATGGTACAATTATACCATTCATATTATATCAATTAATGATAAATGATTTGATATTGTGACGTTTATGAAACCCATTTTTATTCAATGGGTTATATGATGATAAATTCTTATGAAACATACATAACTTAACATGTTATTCTAGGACAAAATGATTATGAATTGTATTTATTTTCCATATGTTATTATATGAATAAATTTTTATGATACAAATTTCATGTCATTGGGTTATGATATCATGATTATATAACCCATATCCTTTTATGTTTCTTTATAAGAATAATGATTTATGGAACAGATATCTATGGATTTGTTATGATATGGTGGAACATATATCTCACTAAAATGAATTGGTTAAATATTTATATCTCATGAGATAATATTGGGATTTATGTTAAAGGTCCAAATGCACATTGGATTATGGAGAAACCCAATCCACTATGGGAATATGATGAATTCTGATCCACTATGTGAATTAGGGGAAACTATATCCCATAAAAGGAAAGGAATATGATCTGGGATATTGGTGTGTCTTCCTCAATAGTTGTGGTCCCAATGATGTTACACATTATGTGTTGGAAATGTTCCAAGACTTATAGGTAATTATATTACTTTTCATTTGTCTACCGCAATTAAATATATTATTACTGTGTTATCCATTCATGGATTAAAATCTTGATTCCATTATAATTAATATCCAATTAACATCCAATAATTATTACATGATTCATGTTTATGATCTTTGATATGAAGGGTATGTTCTTTTAATGTCAATATCACATTCTCATAATCATATTGAAATGTTTATGAATACATATCTTGTTTTTAACCCTTATTGATAATCTAGTCACAACCCTTTCTTATGATTTATTTACCAATGTAAAAAAGAATGGTTTTAGGTATAAGTACTAATGGGATAGATATTTTTTTGGAAAAATTAAAGATATTTATCCCCATTAGAATATATTTTCCCATGATTCCAAAGGCACTAAACTACTATAATCATTTGAAATACATTTTTTTAATTTTCTTTATATAAATAAAAAATGATTTAATATCCATGTTTGTTAAGCATGAGTCAGTATAGTCAGATTCAACCAAAAGTGTAAGTCATCTGTTATAATCTAGCCTGAAAAAATATTAGTGAGAACCATAGGTACATGTCTATAAATGAGTCTAAGTATATAGAAATGTATAAAAAAATGTCTTGTAATTTTGGTAAAGTATACCATTATTGGATTCATAGAAATACATCCCTGTCTAGATAATAAAATTTGACCGGGATCTACCATAGATGTAATCAGGTGAAACAAGAATGATAACATTGTCTTGAGATTGATCTGATCAGGAACTGGTGCATGACAATAGGCCTTACATCCCACAAAGTTTCGCACTCCCAACTGATATTCTTTTGATTTTCATAAACTCTTCATGATCCATAATGAAGGAATTAAATAGTAAATGACTATGAATAATGATAATCTTAATTTTTTATAGATTAAAAAAGTAGGTTTCATTATTCTAAATTCCTATATAAAATTTTTTTAGGATTATTTTGTTTTCTACTTTGATAATTGTTTCTCACACTATGATTTTTGGTGTTCTCCAATAATATATTATTGAAGGATCATGGTTAACATTGAATAATCATTATTAAAATCAACATACGAAGTAGAGATCACATGAAGAGAATCAAGAAGGTGGTTTGATTATAGGCTATAATTATGAATATAAAGAGACTATAAATGAAATGTGAAAGGTATAGGATGTGAAAACATGATTTTTTACATTAATTGTATGCATCATGATTAGATTTAGGATTATGATCCTAAATACATGATTAATATTTCATATTATTGGAAAAGTGGTATTAAGGATTATGATGATTAATATTGAGTAATGGTTTATGGTTGAATATGTGTGATTCACATGTATATGTATTGGAATTCAACAATTATTTAGTAAGAATCATGAAATATATATATTTGTATTTTATGTATAAGTTATTCAATATGTATTGAAACGTGTAAGTTAAATGGGGATGGATATGTATATAATCGATTTAATGTAAAGGTGATATTTTGAATTAATGTAAGTTAATCATTAATGTGTTCATGAAGTTTATAAAATTATTATTATCTTTGATAAATAGATGATTTACTTGGAAGAAGTAAGTTGGATAGTATTTATGACCACAGAACCGATAATGTTATTGTTGAAAAAGTGGTATATGTTATCATGGATGAAGTTTATAAATTTTTTTATATAGAATGAATGTTTTCCAAAAAAAATTATGGTAATTAAGGTTATTACGATGTGTATAGAGAATACATGTAATGACCCATGTATCAATAAAATAATTGGTTTTCATTCTTCAAATAAATTGATAAATTCATATTAAAATTATAATGAAATGAGTGATATTTATTTAAACTAAAGAATCTATACTAATATAATAGTTACCATAAAAATAAAGGTATAAATAATATTCATCAAACATAAATATGAAAATATGATATATTTGTATGGAATAGTCAATATATGTTTTGAAAATGATAAATTATGAGTCGGTATTTTTGTGAGACATAAATATTTTTTATAGGTTCGTAATTAAATAAAATTTCAAAAAGAAAATTTATTTTCTTAAAATAAATTCAAAAATTAAAATTTATTTTCCTTATGATTATAAGATAAATATACAAGACCTTTATTATTTTTCCAAAATTTAAGAAAATAAATTATAATTATATTAATGAAATTTTCAAATAAATTTTGATTTTAATTGAAAATTAAATTTCTCATATTAAGAAAATTAATTTCATAAAATTATGTTCATTTTTAAATTATTCATATTGAAAAGTGGTTGGGATAAATTTTTAGTATTTTTATTAAATAGTTTAATTTTTCTAAAAAGTGAAATATGATAATTTATTTTAATTAAAAAATTAATGAATTAAAGAGTAATAAGTGATGTCAGGATGATGTAATCCCAAAATATCAAACTATTTTCACAATTATAATATATTTAGTTATAATTATCATATTATTCATAGTTTTAAGCCAAAAAAATAAACAAATGAATATAATAAAACAACACCCCGATCCTCCACTATAAATACCACCTTCACCATATCCTGTCCTTACACCTAAATGTTTTTTTATTACTTAATTTATTCCCAATTCCATTACCAAGCCTCTTCCCCATATCCATGACCATATGGTCGCTCCAAATGAAAAAAAAAATCTTTAATGAGGTTCCCAATGATAATAACTAACAACATAAATTCCACATTAATTATATTTTATTTTAATTTCAATTTCTTTTTGTTTAATATTATTTATTCACCTCTACTTTTAGTCAAAAAATAAATACATAATTTATGATGTGTTGATTTACCAACATCATGGATGATGAGTTTTCATTTTACTTTATCTCATTTAAGGATGGCCATAAAACCATTATTATGGTCGAATCATATTGTATTATATATATTATATATTTTTTATAGGTGTTTGTAAATTATATTAATTAATAAAACATTATTTTTTCGTAATGATCATAATTCAACAAAATAAAATAAATTTAACAATAAATGAACATTATGATTGTTGAACGTTTTATGAGGAAAAATCATTTGGATTTTAGTGGTTCTTACGAAATAGTAGTGGTTGAAGGGTGGATTAATTCCCATGAAAAGAAATTTAATGTCATTGGGTTTTCAGATAAAAATTGTTAGACTTTATATTTATCATTTTAACGTGAAGCTGGCCAATAGTGGTGAATAGTCAAGAATATCAGGGATATCGATGTGATCAATGCTTGGGAATGGGTCTAATTTTTGTATCCTTTCCATGTAAATATTTTCCTAAGGTGTTTTGACATATGATTAAAAATAAATTCCTTGAATTGAAACAAAATTATGTAGATTTAGTGGCCATGTATGAAGAATTTGTAACTCGATTAACAAGGTATGATCTAAATCATATTCGAGATTTTGATAGTAAAATAAATCATTTTTACTTATGATTGAATCTATGAATTTAAAATTCATTGGCCTCCCATGAAATACAATTTTATTAAACATTATTTGGATGTGATGAGAGTGTAGATATAGAGTTTATTGTTAATCGCAAGTACTTTGAAAACAATTATTAGAAAGGATCCAGATGATAGGAAAAGTGTAATAATCAATAAAATATGTATAAACCAAAGAAACTCTAGTTTCCATTTTGTGAAATGGGTGGTCAAAATATCCATGGGGAATACCTTAACAAAACTGGGAAGTGTTATTGATGTGGTTTGTTTGGAAATATGACCCAATATTTCAATGAAAATTATACTATGATTAGTTTTTATAAGAAAATTGCAATGTTTTTTTACATTTTTTGTGATGGGAAATTATGAAAATACCTTCCCAAAGAAAAAACTAAATAATATAATCCAACCATATTATAAGTAGAAATATTCGTTGACACCCATTCTTACTACATCAACATATGTTGGTCTATCCAATCAAGTGGTATCATGTTCTTTTTATACTCATATTTTTCAAATATTTTGATTCATATGGTGTTTATGCATTACTTTATTTCTAACTAATTTTCTATTAAACTAGAAATTTCAACTCAATAAATGATACAAAAACTTATATTTAAAACATTGTGATAAATATTTAGTAAAAACAAAACTATAATAATCTTCGAATTGTTGTTTGTGTAAAGTCATTAAAGGAAAACTTTGTTATTCTCCTCCTTGTAGAGTTCTATATTATTATTGTTATAGATTGGCTTTTTGTTTATCATTGTATGATTGATTGTAGAGATTAAAATTTTTATTTTCATAAAGTGTTTATGTTTTTATAAAATAATAAAACCATAACAGTTGATATCAAACCAGGAACCTGAGAAACCATTATATGATTTTAATTAATGTTATATTGCATATATTATTGAAAAAAATTGTACAATTCATTTTAATACTGTACTAGTGGGAAAAGTTTACCTGAATACTTTTCCTATTGAGTTTCCCAGTGTTATACTAGATCGAGATGTTTAATTTTAATATTGATTTAGTTTTGTATTCTAATAAAATTTCAATACCTCTTTATCTAATGTCTCCAGTAGCAGTTATTGAATTGAAAACATAGTTGTAGGACTTGGTTTGAAAATGATTCATTCATCATAGAACATCAGAATGGGGTTCTCCAATTTTATTTTATTTTTAACGGATGGGTACATGAGGATTTTCATTGATTATATACCATTGAAAAACATTACTATTATGAAAAAGTATCTAAATTGTCATATTGATGACTTGTTTGATCTGCTTTAGGGAAATCAGTATTTTTAAAATATTGATTTCAGATCTAGATAACATCATCTGGAGATTAAAGAAGATGACATAACAAAACCACATTTATTACTAAATATTTCTATTATTAGATTTTTTATGAACATTGGTTTGATGAATTATTTTTTTTATATAGATCTTATAAATATAATTATCATTGAATATTTGGAAATGGTTTTTATTGTATTTTTTATAGTTATTTTTTTTACAAATTTTAAAAACAACTTGAAAAAGATTTACAAATTTTACTAAAAACTCCGAATGAAATTAAGTTTTAAAGGAAATGTGTAAAATGAGATTTTTGATTGCAACTGGTTTATTTTATTACGAAAATTGTAAATACTAATGGAATAATAGTTGATCCCCCCAAAACAAAGTGGTTAATGAATGGAAGATATATACAAATGATACAAATATTCTTAGTTTTTATCGATATGTGGGATATTACAAATCATTTTATAAAAACATTGCACAGTTTTATATACTCATATCTATATTTACATGAAAAGGGGTTGAATATTTTTGTACAGAAGATTGTGATTCTTGTTTTTAGAAACTTAAAAGAACATTTTTAAATAATCCAATTTTGGTTATTCCTTTTAGAAAATGATATTTTTTCATCTATTGTGATGCTTCTTTGAAGGTATTTTGTTGTGTTCTAGTGGATATTGATCAGGTAATTTCATATGATTCAAGAAAACTGAACACTCATGGGATGTATTATCCCACACTTTATTTTTAATTAGTATCTATGTTTTTCCCTTAAAAATAATGCATCATTTAAATGGACACAAATATGAAATATATATTGAATATAAAAGTATAATGTTTATATTTACTCAGAACTAATTAAACATGTGGTAGAGACTTTTGGTGGAATTGATAAAATATTATGATTTCATAATCAATTACCATCTACGAAATGTGAACAATGTTGCGGATTCCTTGAGTCAAAAACAACAATCATCCTCAACCGTGTCACATTTGTAACATGATGCCTTGGTTAAAGAGTTGATGAATTTTGGATTGTATTTTGTTGTTTAAGGATATTATTTTGTTCTTTATCATGTGTCAGTGTATTCATCTCTCTTAGATATAATTATTAATGAAAAAAATATGATTTTAATTTATAGTAAAAGTAATAAATTTAAAAAAAGTGAATATTTCTAGAATATAACATTGATAAATATTGTGTTTTGATATTTTTAAGAAGATTATATTTTTTAATTGATTTCATCCTATAAAATGAATTTGTAAGGGAAGATCACATTTCTTAGTTTTCACATCATTTATGTTGCAATAGGATGTACAAAGACCTTGTAGATTATTACAAGTGGGATGGAATAAAGTGAAATATTGCTGATTTCATAGTGAATTGTTTAAATTTTCATTACGTTAAAGTAATGAGACACAAAGTAGAGGGGATTTGTTATAATTTACATGTTAAAAAGTGGAAATGGGAACACTTGTCCTTGGAATTCATGGTCATACTACCAAATTATTATTATGGTAACAATATGATTTGGGTTTTTTTAATTGACAAGTAAAATCTACACATTTCCTTAATATTTAAGATATTATTCCTTTGGATGAAATTTCTCTATTGTGCCTCAAAGATTTTTCTAGTTTATATGTATACCCTCTATCCATTGTATCTAGACGATAATCATAGTTCATTTCTAACTATTATATAACACTTCGGAATTCATTGGGAACAAAATCAAATTTAACCACAGTCTGGCATCCCCAATCTGATAGACAGACCGAATAAAAAATTCAGGCCATGGAAGATATTTTTTATTCCTTTTCTATGTATTACTAGGGATGATGGGAACAAAAAATTTCTTTTTTTATATTTTTTTATAATAACAGTTTTTATTTGAGTATACATATGTCACAAATTTAGAAATTTCATGGAATGTGACATCAAAATCCAACATTTTAGGATGAAGTATGGGATACAGTGTTTATGGGAACTGAATTTGTAAACTATGTGGTTGACAAAGTGAAAAGGATCCAACAATATATAAGTATATCTCAGAGAAAGCAAAAATTTTAGTTAGATATCATGAGGAAAAACATTTCATTCTTGGTAGGTGATCATGTTTTCTAAAAATATCACCATGGAAAAGTGTTATGTTTTTTATAAGAATGGAAAGCCAAGTCCAGAGTATATTTGGCCTTATGAAATTCTAGATAATCCTTAACAAGTTTCCTAGTGAGTGGAATTTCCTCCATGTTTATCTCAGGTGAATAATGTTTTTCATGTTTTGATTTAAAGAAAGTATTGGGTAGATTCATATCAGGTTTAGATCCCAAATGTCATTCATTTGCATGAGAACCACTCCAATAAAGATAAATGTATTCTACCTCATGATCACAATGATACATTATCAGAAAATAAGGTAATTCAAAAGGTGATGGTTTTTTTGAGAAAACACTTGGTTGGAGAAGAAACATGGGAATATAAAAATGCAATGAGGTAAAGGTATCGTAACTTTTTTATTATGAATATAAAAATTACGAGGTTGAAATTTCTAAACTTTCATGAGAATTCAGTCACCCATTACATTTAAAATAAATTTTTCATTCTATAAAAAATAGATAAATTAATTATAAATTAATAATAAAATATGTTATATGTATAGAAATTAAAGAATATATACTAATCGAATAGTAAAAATACCAATGAAAGTAAAAAATAAAATTCATATATCTTAAAAGATAATATATGTTATATTTATATCATAGAATAAGTAAATAAATGTTATGGAAATTATAAATTCTGATTTGTTGTGTTTGTTAATCGTAAATGTCTATTTATAATATCTTAATTCATGTAATTATTTTAATAGAAAAATATATTCCTACAATATATTTAGAAATTAATAATTTATATTTGTAAGATTATAATATACTTTTATGAGACCTTGAATCATTTTCCAAGGTGTTAAAAATTTTGTTATAGTTATAAAATTGCTATTTTTTTATGAGGTATAATTTTCATTAAAAAAATTCATTTATAATAATTGGGAAATTATTTTCATAAAATTATTTTCATTTTTTAATTATATTCATTAAAAATTATTGGGTATAATTTTTGGTATGTTTATAAAACATGTGAATTTATGGTAATTAGTGAATTATAAAAATTAATGGTATTTGAAAAATTCCTAAATGATTGAATCATATATGATTTAAAGATGATGTAATCCAAATTTCCTGAAAACCACTTAATTATTTTAAAATATTTAGTGATAATTCTAAAATCATTCATAGTATTCCTCTAAAATAATGATTTAATGAATGTAATAATGAGAAACACCCCTATCATCCACTCTAATTACCTCCCTCCCCACCTCTTCTCCTCAAACCTCAAATCCTTTTTTATTGTTTAATTACTTCATAATTTCCATCCTAAGATTCTTCCCCATGTCCTAGAGCTATTGATATCACCAAAAAGTTAAAACCATGATCTTTAATGATTTTATCTAGGAGAATAATTTATGAAGTAAAATCATCCTTCATTATCATTTATTTTATTTTAAATATTTTTGATTCATATTGTCTCTTTACCACCCCTAATCGAAGTGGAATGAAACTCCAGTGTCTTATATATAATTTAATTTTATCATTTTCAATGAAATATACATCATCAAACTTATTTTCCTCTCTATTTTATTCAAATACAAAAAACATCATCTATGATGTGTCGATTTACCTACATCATGGAAGTTGGGTTTTCGTCTTCTTTTACTGCCTTCTATGATGGTGAAAACCCATTTTTATTGTTAAATAAGATTTTATTATACAAATTAAATGATATGAAACAAGTTATTATAAATTATATTACTTAATAAAACTAATGTGGTTCGTAATGATCAAAATTCACTAAAATAAACTAGCATTCATCACTAATGTTTTATCTAATGATTTATCCTCCTATGATATAACCAAAATGATATACAAGACCATTTAATGTTATTAATTTTAATTAAAAACAAATTATTTTAATTCTAGATTACTATTATCAATTTACATTATTTCCATATATGTATAAAATTAATCCGATCATGAAAAATAAGTAAACGAACACTCCTTAAGGATACAACTTTATCATCTAACTCATATAAAGGCCACAAATGGAATTAATTTTTTTTACTATATCAAATAAAATTTTTAATGTTTATTAATTAATTTATTAATTTATTCATCTTTATTATCATGGAAATTATGTTCAAGTGAATAACACATTCATACATAAGTCAATGGATTCTTCAACAACTATCATTTTTCCATCGAGATACCATTCATCTCTTTTTACACAATTTAATTTATTATTTAATTCTATATAAGTCATATAAATACTTTATTATGGTAAAAAATCATTTATCTAGATCATTTCATTGATATTTCATTTTAAATACAAGTCTTTTAAAAAATTGTTCATAATTCTTCCTGATAAGCATAACTTATTCAATGTTAATTAACGATTTATCACCCATTTTAATGTTCAGTACATTATCTATTTTAAGACACAATTACTATTAAAAAATGACTCATTTTATCATTAAAACATATTTTGTTTCTAATTTTTATTTTTTCTCCCTTTCGATAAGAAAATCCATAATGAACCAAAAACTGAAACCATGAAATAAATGCCCCTAAAACAATGAAAATAACAAAATATTATTAATAAATGGGTGGAATGTTCTTATAATAATATCATAAATGTAATTATAAATAAAAATATAGTTATATAATATATCAATAAATCTACTAAAATGATTATAGTTTACTATTGAAGACGTTTGAATTATGTTGAACCTGAGATAAGGGACATCCCTATAAAAATCAAATTTTAAATTTCAACATTTATAAAAATCATAAGGAATGTTTTTATTTATTTGTTATTATATATGACATTGTTCTTGTACATGGTAATTTTTTAGGTTGAAGTATTATACCTATATATCCCTTTAATGAATTGTGTATTTTATTATTTGAGTTTGACCGTACGGTTTCTCCAAGTCTGATAATGAGGGTTGCATCATAAGGTGGTTGTGACGGTTACACAGTAAGGCAGCCCCAAGGATTAAAAATTATATTTTATCCATGAGGGTCACAATCATAAGCATATAATTCACAAATCCACCATTATGTTTTTATTTATCATTTATATGTTTTATGGAAATATATTATTTTACCATGTAACTTTATGATACATATGAGAGATAATTATGTCTTTTTGAAAATAATTTTATATGTTTATAAGTATTCGTATGCTAATGTTTTATGTCATTTGTTTCTATTACTTAATGAAATTTTTTCCTTCATCCCATTTTTTAAAAAAATTCATTGTTTTTATATATGGGTACGAGAAAACAAGAATAATAGATTAATGTTGTGAATAATTCATGTTTTACAAAAAAAATATTTTGGAAGAAATGGATATTATTCTAACAATATCCACTTTTTATAATTTTTGTTATTAATGGACTAAATAAATAAAACACTAAACTAAAATGATATTTGGGAAAGTAATAACTATATTCTAGTTGGACAAACAAGATTAAAAAATATTTAAGGCTGTGTACTTAAAACATACAATGAGGGTATTCAACTGTTGTGAATGTGTCAACCAAGAGATACTTTATGATATATAGGGAATAAATTTTAATATTATTTAGGAACATTATTTATAAGGTTTTTTATTTTCATCTTTTATTAAGTTTTATATGTTTACTCATTTATGTAATGATTGAATTAAACATCAGATGATGTTTCTGACATTAATGTATTGTCTCAACATATGAGGATTTATGACTTTAAAATGACCTATGTTAACCATTTCTAATGGGATTATAGATAAAGACATATGAAATGGATAAAAAAATAAATCATGATCCTTTAGAAATTACGTAATGAAAAATTCACCTTCATTTAATAGATTAAATGATTTAGTATAAATCAGGTAATGCACAAAAAAAGGGTGATATTATGCATATGAATACGACTAAAATAAAGAACTTATATGTCTTTATGTTCATAAGAATTAAATTAATTCCTAGAATCTAAAAAAATGATATTTTAATAAGACCCATCATAACACCTTTTTTTTCTTTTTAACTGATGATCTTTTATATTATCATAGATTTATGGTTGTCATGCCCTTATCTATCCATTTACTATTCACTTACAGGTGATCAATGATCTTTATAAAAATATTTAGTTATGTATGCTTTTTTTCAAAATCCAATTTTCCCATACCACAAATTTTCTCATATGTGGAAACATAGGTATGAATTACTTTGTGTAACCTTCATGTTTCCAACGTTCCATTTTTAATGATGTTTTAGAATTCATTTTTACATAGTCATTTTCTATGAAAGGATATTTCAAATTTCAAAATTTAAATAAACATGACAAATTTGATTGTAGAAATTAATTTTAATGGGCGAAGAAAGTAAAATCCCTTGATATTATGATTTTTTTAAATTATTATAATATTTTTTATATATTACATTATACGTAATACTAACTAAAATTTAATTTTTTTATGAAACAATGAAGGTATATTTTTTTATATGAAATCACTAATTTTGGATTGAGTTATACGAAACAACAAGTCCTACATAAACACCATAAAACATGTGTATTATCTTTTTGAAAGCACAACACTATGTTTGGATTATATTAAACATGATACCAAGTCCATTTATTTTAATTGGTTACATAAAATTTCATTTTTTACTAGACTACTAGATAATATTAATATTATTTTTATATTATTATTACAGCTACAATTTATCCATTGGAATGGAAGTTATGAATAGTATTAACTAGATATTACAATATTATAATTTACATATTTATATTAAATTAATAATGTGGTTATCCAATAGTATAAATTAATGTATGATCTCTTTGAAAATAATGAAATTATTTTTCAATGAAAAATATATGTCTATGCAAAAACTAAGGTTTTTCTTAATAAATTAAACACACTATTTTGGAAAAATTATTGAAATATAATATATATGATATATATTCAATCAAAAGTTTTGATACACATCTAGTATATTTGGTATGTATAAGATATGAATAAATCATATTTTATGAAAAAAATTATTTTTTCTAAAAGGGAATATTACCATCATTTAATGGTAAACCCATATTAAAATAATATTGGAAATTTTTATAATTTTTATTAGAAAAGAATATAATTTTTGAAATTATAAAATTAAAATTTACAATGGGTTAATTGTTGTTATTTTTCTATGATGATTAATTTTTTGATGAATAATTAAAAACACTAAATTTTAATTCAAACCCAGTTTTTCATCTATTTTATTTCTATAGAATAATTATATTTTAGTCATTGTAATGCTTAATAAGATAAAATAAAAATTATTTTATCGAATTTTGGTTATTATAATATATATTGAAAATGAAATTGGATATAAAAACATTTTATAATTTAGAAAATATATATTTTAAAACCTCGCTTTTTCATCTCGTCTATGGGATTATATTGAAATTAATTTTGGCAAAAAATATGATTATAATTTGAAAAATGAATTCCATATTTGTAATATTAACAATTTTTAATTTACAAAAAAGATAATATTAGTTTTTTATTAAAAATATTTATGAAATTAACTAATATTAAATACAACAATAGATTAAAAAATCATCTTAACAAAGGGATAAACCATAAACATAAACACCAAAATGACCTAGAAAATTGTCAAAAATCACTTTTATAGACATAATTTGACAATATAATAAATTTAATATAGTTTAGAATGTTAATGTATCAACATGAAATTGTAAAAACAATGGTGTAATTATTGTTTAAAAACATTACAAGAATTTCACTACCACTACACTATAAAAAGGCACTCACTGCTCCATCTTATTAACAGCACTAATGAGGTTTTCCACTAAAACAATCATATAAAATAATAACACAAAATTCATCCCTTTATCCTATAATCCACCCTTTGTGATAAGAGTGAAAAATGAATCCCTTTGGTTCAATACAAAATGAGTTACCTAAAGAAGCAACACCCTCTTTCCTCAAGCTCATTTGTTTTTGTTTCATTCTACACCGCCACAGTTATTCTTATTACATTGTTATATAATAAATAAATCATAATCAATATATATACCATTTATATATATATGGTTTGTAACATCCCAAGTAATTAATGAATAATAGATATTTTTATTTATGTCTATTAATGAATTAGATAGTGTTTTAGAGGCTTAAAATGAGAATAAATTCAATCTAAAGCATGGAATACAGTAATATTTTTAAAAGATTGTTTTACTGCCTTTTGATGGAAAACCATTTTTTAAATAAAACTTTTGACAATTTTATAATCTCTATCTGTAAAAATAAACATATTATTTATGATTGGGACATTGAAATTTACATTGGATAAATTTTTGGTATTTTTCTGACAATGTTCATTTTTTTAATGAATAGTGAAAAATACTGCATTTTACATCAAAACTGCTTTTTCATCTAATTTAATTATATGGTTAGATTATATATTTAATTATTATTAAAGTGTAATATGAATATATTTTTACCATTTAATCCAATGGTGGTTATTAGGATTAATTTCACTTTGAAATTGGACTTAAACTAGTGTCAATCTTTTGATACTTATTGTTTCATAAAAACACGCTATTTGGTCTGACAGCGGGAATTAATTATTAAATTAATTAATGTAACTTATATGTTTTGAATTTTTTAAAATAGACATCATTTTTGAATTCCTAATATCAAATATATCTTAGGGTGAAGTTTTGGTATTTTTCTGAAAAACTTCAATTTTTGATGAATAGTGAAACCACTAAGTGGTACTTAAAAAACTGATTTTTCATTTAAATGAAATTTTACCACCTCTGTGTTTTGAATTTCAAAAATCCGACATACATGGTTGTCATTAAGAAGTAAAATGTGGTTCAATGGGATTAAAATAATTTTTTGGTAAATAGTAACTTTTAAGTTTTTAATCGCGATTAGAGGTAATTAGTGTAATTTAAGGTAAGAATAATGTTTTAATAATATGAAATGAACTTGACACATGTCCTACCCTTATTTGATGTGTCATGGATGACCAATAAAATCCATGGGTCAACTTGGGGACCCCATGGATCCACTTTGGAAGGAAAATGACATTAATATCTTTTTATTTAATGTAAAAGTAAAAATGACACAAACATGAGTTGTTTTACTAAAACAATTTTTACATGGGGTTATACAAGTCATATTTTTTACTATAATAGATAATTTTAAAGCTAAAAATATTTCCTACATAATAGTATTTTTTTATAATTTTTATACATTAAATAAATTAAATTATTTATGACACCATGATGATTCAGCGATGACCTCATTATTTAACGATTTAAATAAAATGAAAAGATAATGTAAAATCTAAGACCTACACTTGTCAAAAACCTATTGTATGGGTGGATTTAGAACCATTATAACCATATCCTAGAAATTTATAAATTGTGGGACCTTTTTTATCCCAAAATCATTTTATAACAAAGTATCTTTTCTTAACATTCCAAGAGTGCCCCTCCTCTCCTCTTATAAAAGGCCCCCACCTCTACCACCTTACCCACACTTCCAAAGCCTTTGGCTCGTCCAAACCCTTCCCATTTTGTCTCTCCACATCCATCTCTAACTCTTAGAAGCCTCACTTTGGGTATAATTCTTCCCAAGGAAGCCTTTGATCTCAAATCAAAAAGAGTTACCTGATTTAAAGGTAGTGTCTTCTCTTGTGTTCTTATGTTTTATTTTGCTTCTCCAACCCCATAAACTCTTTTTATTCATTTATTTTGTAACAACACCAGTATCTTAAAAATACTAGGTTGTTGTTATAATAAGGATTCGAGCTACACTTACACACACCTACATCTAATGGTTAAAGAACATACTGTTTCTGTGGATGGCGAATTTCTGCCTCACGAAACGATGATTGTTCAACACTCATATAACACCTTCAAAGGTGGACATTAAGATGTCACTATATTTATATATTATATATAATATGTTTATGTTTTACTTAAGATTCTGTATTTTTCATTTATGGCATACCTTTATGGATACCATTATGGGTAAACGCGGTATCTTCATTTTAGGAAGTGTGGACTACCGCCCCCTCAAAGTGATTTGATTCGTTAATGCCATATGTGGCACGTATAAAGGATTTAATTAATGATATTATGTATGATATTATACTTTAATTATAATATACCTTTATATAATTATGATTCCATTCCATAAAATACAAAATATAAATGAAAGTAGCGTTCATGCGTACGTACGGCTTACCGTCTCCATGAACGGTGCATTTCATTTCTTACCTCTAAACGTTATGTAATATTATAAATGCATGTATATACTAGATATATATGATATATATGATATATAAATCATGATTATAACTCTTTATATAATGGATACATGAACAACTTGTAATTATAAAGAGCATATTTTTGACTCAAGTACCAATGATCGTTAAAATGACCGTTATTAACTTAAATAATTGCATAGTGTTCATGACATGGAAATAAGTGATATAAAAGAAATAATGAACTTGAAAAAGGTTCTTAAGCAAGTATAAATTAACTCAAGTTTATTATTCAGGAGGTTAAAGAACGATCGAGTCAAATCAGACCCGAGGTATGGGACTTCGTCTCAATCTCCTTTCATTGAGGCATACATTGTTTTATACACAACCTTCTTTTATACGGTGTATAAACCCTTTTGACTTTTACGTTTATCCAAATGGAATATTTTTTATATGAAGCGTTTTTCTAAACGACAAAAGGGAATTTTTTTTGTCGTACGTATACAGCGACAACGACTTCTCTGCCGCCGTGACCATTATTTGAGTTTCGGATTCCTCTACAAGCCATACCCTTTTTTAAAAGAAAAATAAATACCATGTTTTACTTTTCTTTTATTTTGGTATTGAAAATAGTTTTCATAATGTTTTTATATAAATGTTTTGTATTGATATCTTGTGATTAAAAAGTGAAAATGGTATGTTTCCTTTATGCATGTTTTATGTGATACGATTATGTTATGGTTCTTGGGAATTATTTTGAAGACGGGTGGTTCCATGATAAACTAAGGGCGGGTGAGCCCGATATAGCTCTCCAATGTATTGGGTAACGTGAAGGAGTTAAACGCTAAGGTTTCTCCAACGAGATTTAGGGAATATACTGTGATGGGTATTCCAAACGTAACCAAGAGGGTTACTCCCTACGTAAGAATGCTATGAATGCCTCAAGTTACCTTTATGTCTTATGATTTCTATGATTTATTCATGATTTAATGAGGTATGTTAAAGTGATTATGTTTTATGAGTAGAGTATGATTTCATTGAATCTTATGTATAAATGTACTCATATTTCCTTTCCATATTTTTATCACCCTTACTGAGCTTTTTATGCTCATCCCAAGTTTTTGAAATGTTTTTCACAAGTCAAGGGAAGGGTACATGATATGATGATATTGTCAAGGAAGTGTTAAGAAAGAATCCATATTTTATTTTAAATATGTTTCCGTTTATGGTAAAAAATGAATATTATCTTTTATTGTAACCACTTTGTTTAAATATGGGATGTAATGGAAGTTTTATGATCAAATTCTCTAAAAATCTAAACCTGAAAAGATCCTCAATGTGTAATCTTGTAATAACTCAAGATTAAGTAAGGTTTAAGGCTGGGGCCTTATAGTTGGTATCAGAGGTCGTTTTAGATAACATTAGGAGTTATAATTTTATTAAATGATTATACAATTTTTTTTTATGGTCAAGTTGAAATGATATAGCATTTGAAGATTACCATGTTGCTTCATCTAAGACATGTTTGTTCATAATGGTTTTCCAAAGAGGAAACAGGGAAGCAGTGCTAGGAAGGCAAACAGAAAGAAATAACCTTCCAAATCAGCATCCTGAGATGGTCGGAATTGGAACTGAATAGTTTGTTGCAGTAATGGTGCAGTTGACTCAAGTGATAAATGGTGGTGTTATCCATGCACGAGATCAGCCAAATCAACCACAGAGGAACATGTCAGTGGTGGAACATTTCATGAGGAAACATCCCCCGTCATTCAGAGGATCATCTGACCCTGTGCTAGCTGAAGGGTGGATTAAATCACTAGAGCAGATTTTCGATGTCATGGGGTGTTCAGACAATCAAAAGGTTAGTCTTTCTATTTATCGTTTGGAGGGTGAAGCAGATTAGTGGTGGTCGATGGTTAAAAATATCAGGGACGCTGATGAGATTGATGCTCTTGACAGGGATGAATTCAAAGGTATGTTTCTTGAGAAGTATTTTCCTAAGGCTATTCGGCTTAGGATGGAAAAACAATTCCTGGAATTGAGGCAAGAGGAGGAATCAGTGGCTGCCTATGAAGAAAGGTTCACTCGATTGGCAAGGTATGCTCCAAATTTTATCTGAAACCTTGATAGTAAAATCAATCGATTTTACTCAAGATTAAATTCAAAATATCGAAGGGATTTAGCTTCTCGTGAGTTCAAAAGTTGTGAAAGCTTGTTCGATGTGCTGAGAAGGTAGAAATGGAGTTTTCTGATGATCAAGTGTTCTATAACAACCAACAGAAGAAGAGACCGAGGTGGTAGGAGAAAGGGAAGAATTCTTCAAAAAAGGTCTGATGGTAAGAAAACTAAGTTTCCAGTTTGTGATAAATGTGGGAAAAGGCATATTGGGGAATTTCTTCTGAATTCTGGAAAGTTCTACCGATGTGGTAAGATGGGACATATGGCTCAGTATTGCACTGAAAAAGATCAAGGTGATGGTAAGTCCAAATTTGATTTACAGTTAGTGAAATGTTTTAAGTGCAATGAGATGGGTCACTATGCAAACGAGTGTCTGACAAAGAGCTTGAGTGATGGGAATCAGTTATACTACAAGTAGAAAGGGGTGGTGAAATCCTTTGAAACTACTTCAGTAGATGTTGGGCCATCAAATGAAGTTGTATCAGGTACTTTTTTTGTTTTTTCTGATTATGCCAGTGTGTTGTTTGATTCGGGGTCTACACATTCTTTCATCTCTGAAACCTTTTCTAGTAAAATGGGAATACCATCTCAAGAAATGACTCATGAACTTGTGGTAAAAACACCTGGGGAAAATGTTAAGGTAAAAAGAATTTATAAGAATCTTCCTATCCTTATCCGTGGAAATAACCTACTTGCAAACCTTATCGTTTTACCTCTAATAGAGTTTTATGTTATCCTAGGTATAGATTGGCTCTCTATTTACCATGCTAAGATTGAATGTAGAGCTAAAGAAGTTTCTTTTCAGAAATACTTTCAGTTTGTGTACAAGAATGAACCCTTACTATTGATAACGTATCAAGAGGCCGAGAAACTTGTAAAAGATGGAAATGAATGTTACCTTGCACATATTGTTGAACATAGGGGAACTGTATAGATTAATGATGTGCCAGTGGTAAATGAGTATGCTGATGTTTTTTCTGATGAGTTGCCTGGAATAATACCAAATCGGAAAGTTGAGTTTACTGTTGACTTAGTTCCTGATGCTAAGATAATTTCAAAACCCCCTTATCGAATGGCTCAAATTGAACTTTTAGAGTTGAAGAAGCAATTGCAAGATTTATTAGAGAAATATTTCATTCGACCTAGCACATCACCATAGGGTGCTCCTGTTTTATTTGTTAAAAGAAAGATGGTTAAATGAGACTTTTCATTGATTATAGAGCCTTGAATAAAATCACTTTTAAGAACAAATATCATTTGCCTCATATCGATGATTTTTTTTATCAGCTCCAGGGAGCTCAGTATTTTTCAAAGATTGACCTGAGATCGGGGTACCATCAGCTGAAGGTAAAGGAAGCAGATGTTCCGAAGACTGTGTTTCGCACAAGATATGGCCATTATGAATTTGTAGTAATTCATTTTGGGCTAACCAATGCACCTGTTGTATTCATGGACTTAATGAATAGAATTTTCCATGAGTTCTTGGATAAGTTTGTGGTTGTTTTCATTGATGATATGTTGGGGTTTTCTAAAATTAAAGAGGAGCATGAAAGAAATTTAAGGGTTATTTTGAAAACCTTGAAAGAAAAGAAATTGTATGGTAAATTCAGCAAGTGTGAGTTTTGGTTGCAACAAATTTCTTTCCTTGGTCACATTGTTTATAAATATGGGATAATTATTGATCCTGCAAAAATAAAGGTTGTTTAAGAATGGCCAAGACCCACAAATGTAACTGAGATTTGTAGTTTCCTTGGTTTAGCAGGATATTACCGAAGGTTTGTTAGAAATTTTTCACATTTATCTAGTCCAATGACTAAGATAACTCGGAAGGGTGTTAAGTTTATCTGGACAAAAGACTGTGATGATTGTTTTCAAGAACTGAAAAGAAGATTGGTGAATGCTCCAGTTTTGGCACTACCTTCTAGGAAAGAGGAGTTTGTTATCTACAATGATGCTTCATTGAAAGGACTTGGTTGTGTCCTAATGCAGAATGATCAGGTAATTACTTATGCTTCATGTCAGTTGAAAACTCATGAGGTAAATTATCCTACACATGATTTGGAATTAGCTGCTGTTGTTTTCGCTTTAAAAATTTGGAGGCATCATTTGTATGGAGTAAAGTGTGAAATATATACTGATCACAAAAGTTGAAATTATATATTCACTCAGAAAGAATTGAACATAAGACAGAGGAGATGGCTGGAATTAATCAAGGATTATGATTGTACAATTCATTACCATCTGGGAAAAGCAAATAAAGTGGCTGATGCTTTGAGTAAAAAAAGTAATGCTTCATTAACAATGTTGCGTTTGGAACCTGATCTTTTGGTTAATGATTTGATGAACTTTGGCATAGAAGTTGTTGGTGCAGGATGTTCTTCTATTTTGTTTCAGGTATCAGTGAAATCTTCTCTATCAGATAGAATCAAGCAAGCACAGAAGCAAGACAGTGAGTTGCAGAAAAAGGTAGAGCTGGTTTAGAGGGGTAAGTTTCCTGAATTCAACATTGATAATGATTGTGTTTTGAGATTTGGGAAGAGATTGTGTGTGCCTTGTGATTCACAGTTGAAGAGAGAGTTGTTATGTGAAGCTCATATTTCTCCATTTTCAGTTCATCCTGGCAGTACTAAGATGTACAGAGATCTACGGGAGTATTATTGGTGGGATGGAATGAAAAGAGATATTGTTGATTTTACTGTGAAGTGTTTGACATGTCAATAGGTTAAAGCAGAGCGGCAGTTACCAAAAGGGATGATTCATCCTTTACCAGTGCCGGAGTGGAAATGGGAGAATATATCCATGGACTTTGTTGTGGGATTACCGAAGACATCTCGAGGTAATAATGCAATCTGGGTTATTGTTGATCGCTTGACTAAATCTTCACATTTCCTTGCTATACGAGATACTTTTTCCCTAGATCAACTTTCCTGTTTGTATCTTAAAGAGATAGTCAGGTTACATGGAGTTACTCTTTCCATTGTATCTGACCATGATCCCAAGTTCACTTCTAACTTTTGTAAAGGCCTTCATAAGTCGTTGGGTACTGAATTAAATTTTAGTACAACTTTTCATCCTCAATCAGATGGGCAATCAGAATGAACAATTCAGACTTTGGAAGATATGCTACGTGCTTGTTTGATGGATTATCAGGGAAGTTGGGACCAACATCTTTCTTTGGTTGAGTTTTCATATAATAACAGTTTTCATTACAGTATACAGATGGCACCATTTGAGGGGTTATATGGGAAGCGGTGTCGAACTCCAACTTTCTGGGATGAAGTGGGTGAAAGGAAGCTGATGGGACCAGAATTAGTAAAAGAGTTGGCAGAAAAAGTTCAGCTGATACAGAAACACATGAGAACAGCTCAGAGCAGGCAGAAGAGTTATGTGGACAATAGGAGGAAGGATCTCTCTTTTGAGGTAGGTGATCATGTTTTTCTCAAAGTCTCACCATGGAAAAGTGTGACGTGATTTGGTAAGAAAGGAAAGATGAGTCCAAGGTTCATTGGACCATATGAAATTCTGGAGATAGTTGGATCAGTTGCTTACCGAGTGGCTTTACCTCTGAGTTTTTCTCAGGTACACAATGTTTTTCATGTTTCGATGTTGAGAAAGTATGTGCCAGATCCATATCATGTTTTGAGTCCAGAGGTAGTTCAGATGGAAGAGATCATATATTATGAAGAACAAACAGTCCAGATTCTTGACCACAGGGAGCAAGTGTTACGGAATAAGGTGATTCATCAGGTAAAGGTTTTGTGGAAAAACCACATGATTTAAGAGGCAACATGGGAATCTGAAAATGCAATGAGGACTAAATACCCCCACTTATTCGATAAGAAAATAAATTGCGGGGACGCAATTTTTTAAAGGGGGGAAGGATGTAACATCCCAAGTAAGTAATGAATATTATATATTTTTATCTATGTCTATTAATAAATTAGATAGTGTTTTAGAGGCTTAAAATGAGAATAAATCCAATCTAAAGCATGGAATACACTAATATTTTTAAAAGATTATTTTACTACCTTTTGATGGTAAACCATTTTTTAAATCAAACTTTTGTCAATTTTATAATCTCTATTTGTCAAAATAAACATATTCTTTATGATTGGGACATTTAAATTTACATTGGATAAATTTTTGGTATTTTTCTGACAATGTTCATTTTTTTAATGAATAGTGAAAAATACAGCATTTTACATCAAAACTGCTTTTTCATCTAATTTAATTATATGGTTAGATTATCTTTTTAATTATTCTTAAAGTGTAATATGAATATATTTTTACCATTTAATCCAATGGTGGTTATTAGGATTAATTTCACTTTGAAATTGGACTTAAACTAGTGTCAATCTTTTGATACTTATTGTTTCATAAAAATACGCTATTTGCTCTGACAGCGGAAATTAATTATTAAATTAATTAATGTAACTTATATGTTTTGAATTTTTTAAAATAGACATCATTTTTGAATTCAGAATATCAAATATAGCTTAGGGTTAAGTTTTGGTATTTTTCTGAAAAACTTCAATTTTTGATGAATAGTGAAACCACTAAGTGGTACTTAAAAAACTAATTTTTCGTTTAAATGAAATTTTACCACCTCTGTGTTTTGAATTTCAAAAATCTGACATACATGGTTGTCATTAAGAAGTAAAATTTGGTTCAATGGGATTAAAATAATTTTTTGGTGAATAGTAACTTTTAAGTTTTTAATCGCAATTAGAGGTAATTATGTAATTTAAGGTAAGAATAATGTTTTAATAATATGAAATGAACTTGACACATGTCCTACCCTTATTGGATGTGTCATGGCCGACCAAGAAAATCCATGGGTCAACTTGGGGACCCCATGGAGCCACTTTGGAAGGAAAATGACATTAATATCTTTTTATTTAATGTAAAAGTAAAAATGACACAAACATGAGTTGTTTTACTAAAACAATTTTTACATGGGGTTATACAAGTCATATTTTTTACTATAAATAGTCATTGGAAAGCTAAAAATATTTCTTACATCATAGTATTTTTTTTATAATTTTTAGACATTAAATAAATTAAAGTATTTATGACACCATGATGATGTAGCGATGACCTCATTATTTAACGATTTAAATAAAATGAAAAGATAATGTAAAATATAAGACCTACACTTGTAAAAAACCTATTTTATGGGTGTATTTAGAACTCTTATCACTTTATACTCGAAATTTATAAATTTTGGGACCTTTTTTATCCGAAAATAATTTTATAGCAAAGTATCTTTTCTTAACTTTCCAAGAGTGCCCCTCCTCTCCTCTTATAAAAGGCCCCCACCTCTACCACCTTACCCACACTTCTAAAGCCTTTGGATAGGCCAAACCCTGCCCATTTTGTCTCTCTAAATCCCTCTCTAACTCTTAGAATCCTCACTTTGGGCAGAAGTCTTCCCAAGGAAGCCTTTGAGCTCAAATCAAAAAGAGTTACCCGATTTAAAGGTAGTGTCTTCTCTTGTGTTCTTATGTTTTATTTTGCTTCTCCATCCCCATAAACTCTTTTTATTCATTTATTTTGTAAAAACACCAGTATCTTCCATATACTAGGATGTTTTTATAATAAGGATTCGAGCTACACTTATACACACCTACATCTAATGGTTAAAGAACATACTATTTCTGTGGATGGCGAATTTCTGCCTCACGAAACGATGATTGTTCAACACTCATATAACACCTTCAAAGGTGTCCATTAAGATGTCACTATATTTATATATTATATATAATATGTTTATGTTTTACTTAATCTTCTGTATTTTTCATTTATGGCATACCTTTATGGTTACCATTATGGGTAAACGCGATATCTTCATTTTAGGAAGTGCGGACTACCGCCCCCTCAAAGTGATTTGATTCGTTAATGCCATATGTGGGAAGTATAAAGCATTTAATTAATGATATTATGTATTATATTATACTGGAATTATAATATACCTTTATATCATTATGATTCCATTCCATAAAATACGAAACAGAAATGAAAGTAGCGTTCATGCGTACGTACGGCTTACCGTCTCCATGAACGGTGCATTTCATTTCTTACCTCTAAACATTATGTAATATTATAAATGCATGTATATACTGGATATATATGATATATATGATATATACATCATGAGTATAGCTCTGGATATAATGGATACATGAACAGCTTGTAATTATAAAGAGCATGTTTTTGACTCAAGTACCAATGATCGTTAAAATGACCGTTATTAACTTAAATAATTGCATAGTGTTCATGACATGGTAATAAGTGATATAAAAGGAATAATGAACTTGAAAAAGGTTCTTCATAAAGTTTAATTAACTCAAGTTTATTATTCAGGAGTTTAAAGAATGATCGAGTCAAGTCGGACCTGAGGTATGGGACTTCGTCTCAATCTCCTTTCATTGAGGCATATTTTGTTTTATACACAACCTTATTTTATACGATGTATAAACCCCTTTGACTTTTACATTTATCCAAAAGAAATCTTTTTTATATGAAGTGTTTTACTAAAAGACAAAAGGAAAAGTTTTTATCGTACGTATGCGGCGACAACGACTTCCTCGCCGTCGTGACCATTATTTGAGTTTCGGCTTCCTCTACAATCCATACCCTTTTTAAAAAGAAAAATAAATACCATGTTTTACTTTTATTTTATTTTGGTATTGAAAATGGTTTTCATAATGTTTTTATATCAATGTGTTGTATTGATATCTTGTGATTGAAAAGTGTAAATGTTATGTTTCCTTTATGCATGTTTTATGTGATACGATTATGTTATGGTTCTTGGGAATTATTATGAAGACGGGTGGTTCCATGATAAACTAAGGGAAGGTGAGCCCGATATAGCTCTCCAATGCATTGGGTAATGCGAAGGAGTTAAACGTTAAGGTTTCTCCGAAGAGATTTAGGGAATATACTGTGATTGGTATTCCAAACGTAACCAAGAGGGTTACTCCCTATGTAAGAATTCTATGAATGCCTCAAGTTACCATTATGTCTTATGATTTCTATGATTTATTCATGATTAGATGAGGTATGTTAAAGTACTTATGTTTTATGAGTAGAGTATGATTTCATTGAATCTTATGTATACATGTACTCATGTTTCCTTTCCGTATTTTTATCACCCTTACTGAGCTTTTTATGCTCATCCCAAGTTTTTTAAATGTTTTTCACAGGTCAAGGGAAGGGTACATGATATGATGATAGTGTCAAGGAAGTGTCATGAAGGAATCCATGTTTTATTTTAAATATTTTTCCGTTTATGGGAAAAATGAATACTATCTTTTATTGTAACCGCTTTGTTTAAATATGGGATGTAATGAAAGTTTTATGATCTAATTCTCTAAAACTCTAAACCTGAAAAGATCCTCAATGTGTAATCTTGTAATAACTCAAGATTAAGTAAGGTTTAAGTTTGGGTCCTTATATGGTTTCTACCTACACATAAAATCACTTCCATATAATGTGTAACAGACATACTATTTTTCTATAAGTCTAACTATCGCCTCACGAAACGATGTTGTTCATTTTTCCTTTGATAACTCTCATGGATGGAAATTATGATGTAAAATATATTTTAATATTATATATATTATTTTCATTAATTTTTTATGTTAATTGAAATATTATAAAAAACATAGTTCCATGATTTCCATTTTTGTAAATATTATAATATGTTTGTAGATGTGTGGTTACTAACATCCCAAAGTGATGTGATCCATTCATAGTCTATGTAGAATATATTATGATTATTCTTATTAAACATATATTATATATATAATAATTATAAAGTAATTAAATATTATATATATTTATGTCATTTATTTTTATCCATTAAATTCTATAAAAAAATAAAAATAGCATTCATACTTATGTGTAACATATGTCTCCCTGGACAGTGTATTCGATTTCAATTTCTATATTTTTTAGATATATATATATATATATATATAATGAATTTATATGATATTTATATCTTTTTTTATTATGTAAATAATTCAATTAGGATCAATTCAAGAGGATCAAGAATAACAATCCAAGTCATATATGAAAAACAATGAAGATATTACCCAAATCGTAAAATATTCATGGAGTAGGCAATAAAACTTTAATATAATGTCATTAAAATTAATATATGGTATTACATATAATATTATGTTTATTTGGTAGAATTATAATAAAATTATATTTATTATAAAATATTTTTTAATGTTTATAAATATTTTTATGACTTGTGGTAAGGGTTTTATCATCTAACGTTTACTTTTTGTGAGACACAAGCGATGTCGACTTCTTATTTAGTATATGTGATGTTTATACTACCCATGTAGGTATTATATTATTCTTATTAATCAATTTATTTCTATTTAAATATCCATTTAATGATATTTATTTCATGGGTTTATTTGTTAAATCTTACTAGATCGGGAAAAAAATTTGTCTCAATTTTTCTTCTTTGAGACACATGTCATGTTGTGCACCAATATTATCTTTTGAGGAGTATATTCTTCCATTGAAATTTTTTATCATGTTTCTTGAAATATTAACTATATTTTATGATTCAATTTGTTTTATTTTTTCCATTTTACTCTTACTCAATGTTACCAATATGGTAATGGTTTATGGAAATAATTTATTCGTTTATCAATATTTTTTATAATTATGCTTCAATTGATGAAGTTTTATGATACATATATCAATAAATATATTAATTTTATTACCCTAAGGTTATTCATGTTATATACAATTAAGGGTAAAATTTCCTACTCTTTTTACATTAATAAAAAACAATTTCAGGAAAATATTACATTATTTCCCTTTTAGTCATAAACCTGTGATCATTCAAAACCATATTTTATAGAAATAATTTAAATTTTTTCACAATGGTACTATGATTTTAAATGATATTTTTTACCTAATTAATACCTTTTTAAAAAAATAATGGAATTTTTTTATAACGTCATATTTAAAAAAATTGGTGTTGTAAAAGAAGTGTTCGAAAACTACAGACTTTCACTTTTTCATAACCTCAATATTTGTGATGCTTAATCTCTAATTATACAAGTTTAATTGTTTTAATGAAAATTCATCCCTCATATTATGTAAAATATTATATTAATTTTTTTTTCAATTAATATGTATTTTAAAAAATTTATGTTTTTAAAAACTATTTTAAATGATTTTCAATGACTAAATTATATGTTTTAAAAAGGTTTTTTTCAATGAAAAGGATTCCAATGATCACTAATATTCCATTTTATGATTTAAAAATATTTTCAATTAAAAATGTTTTTAAAATTTATTCGGCCATATTTTATAAATTTTCAAGGCTTTCTTGCATAATGAGTACCTGATTATTTATATGTTTTCATAGTTATTTTAAAGTAAATTGGTCTTGAAAATGTTTTAGGTTTGAAAATAATTTTTCAAATCATATAGGATATGTTTATCCCAAAAAAAATTAAATTATTTATTATGATTTCATTATTTTTTCCAATTTGTTTCAAGGAAAAGGATTTTGAAAGTTTTATATGTTTTAAAAAGATATTTCTAAAGGAAAGTTATGTTCCTTGTGATCATTCAAAATCCTTATCTATCTAATCTGGATTCACTAGTTATATATTATTCATTTTTATGGATATGATCTATGGATACCACATATATTATTTATCTGAATGGTCTATGATTTTATGGATTTAGGTTCCTGAAAACAAATTCTCTTCATCAGGTTATACCATGGAAAATGAGTTTGAAACTTACTTCCATTCCCAAGTTATTATAGGTTTAAATTATAATGAATCCAATATATTTTCAATATGTGATTATATGATTAATTTTTAGCATTACCATTTTCATTTTATAGGGTATGATAAAATTTTTATGAAGCATATATATTTTTATTGGTCTTGATAATGTGAATGTTTTATTTGACACATATCAATGAATTCATTAAGTGATTTTTGGGACCTATATCACCCTCTAATTCATTGTTTAATGATTTATTTCTCGTTAAAAATTATGGGATTAATTTATATGGTATGGATAAACTATGTAATATTTGGAAACTTGATCCACTATGCGATGATAGGGAAACCCAATCCAGTGTTGAATGATGGGGAAACTTGATCCCTTATAAGGAAAGGACTGTGACAAGGGATGGTGGTGTGACCCACATAGTAGGTTTATTACCCATTATAAAAACCCAAGTATTATTAAAAATAAATGAATTTCATGAAACTTATTTTTATTTAGATATTTATAACTATACTTTAAAATATTTTTGTTCCACTTATAGCTTTTGAATTTCAAAAAAATGGTCATCTACAATTGTGTACAGTAAGATATTTAGAGTCTAATGGAACAAACATGTTTTTGGTTACTAGTAACATACACTTGTGAATAGTATATATGAATAGTAATATGATGAAAATGAATACTAAATTGTAATATTATTTTATTTTTTAAGGATATAAGATAATGATAATTTGGATATTTTTTAAATGTGATATAAAACCAGTTATAGTTTAAAAATTTTTAATTTTTGAATTAAGTTTTATTTTATTTAAAAATTATGTTAATAATATTTAGAATATTGTTTTCAAAAAATGGACTTCATTTTTTAATTCTACACATCGAGAAATGGTAAGGGTGAATTTTTGGGATTTTCCATAAATTCGTAAATTTTCAATGAAAAGTGAAATACTGTAAAATAACGTATATACAAATTATCGGTAAAATACAATATTTATAACATTATTGGTGGTCCAAGGATGATTTAAACCCATGTGGTTTGATCTAAAATTCCATAATTACTATTCTAGGTCACATGAATTAGGATTATTCATAGTTGTGAGCGAAATATTATAATAATGATTAAAATAATGAAAAAAACCCACTCTCCTCCATTAAAAAAACTACCCTCATTCCTCTATTCCTACCACATCTCTCAGGCCTTGAAAATTACCAATGTTATATCCAATACTCCACCCAATGATATTCCCTACTTCCTAGAGATGCTGGTCTAACCAAAAATCCAAAACCTAAGGCCTTCTGAGGGATCTCAATGCGAAGAGATCAAGAGGTAAACTTCCTGTTTCATTTTTTTATTTCCTTTCATTTTATGTTATTCTTTTTCATTCCCTATGTATTATATTAAGATATTTCATTCTATATACACTTTAATTCCCATATTATGTAATAATGATGATATACCCATTTTCTCTCATCAAATTATTATATGAAAATTTAAACGACGTAGTTAGGCTGCCAAATTTTCATAAGGAATTTCTCAAATTTTCTTTTATTTTGATTTCCTTTATTTTTTTCTTCTATCCTCAAATACTCTTATATAAGAAGAATTAAAGCTCTATAATCTTTCATATTCTTGATTTTCTCATTTTCATGTAAAATTCATCATCAATATTCTTCTCCTCCCACACTTATTAAATGAATTAAAATCATTGTCTGTGATGTGTCTAATTACCGACATCATGGAAGATGTGTTTTCAAATAGCTTTAATTATTTCATGTATGGTCATGAGAACATTTTTATTGATGAATCAAGTTATAATATATGTATTATGTATTATCCAGGTTTCTTGAATTATTTTCTATTCATGGTTTTAAATTATTAAACAAAATGAGGTCGTTATTATCCAAGAACCACGAAAATGATCCAAACGATCATCATTAATGTTTAAACATTTGAATAAACTTTATTTTGATTTCAAATTGTTAAATGGTTTAATATATAGATTCTATAAATATGTAAATACCACTCCATTAAAATTCTAGAGTCTCTATCCTAATCGACATGAAAATCCATCATGAACCAATCAGGGAAATCATGAAAAGAACTCACTAAAAAATAGTGCAAGGAACCAAATAACAACAATTAAAGGGAGAAATTATGTAATAAAATGATCACATAAGGTATTATAAAGATGGATATGTTTGTATATGTTATTAATAATACTCTTAAAACCATTATAAAAGAGTTTATAACATGTTTTAAGTTAGACAAACCCAAGGTAAGGGAATTATAAACCCAATTTCAATTCATTTGGGTTAACATTATACTTCATTATTTATGTTGTATTAAAATTATTTTGTGATGGATTGTGTTTATATTATGTTTAATTATTTGTATTTATAGTTTATTTACATATTAGATCCATTATATTAAGTCTCACTTTAATTACATGATAATGTTAAGGGGGTTTTCATTTAAAATCCTCTATTACTAATCTGGTTTACAAAATTCAAAGTCAATGTTTTTAGGAAATTATTAATGTTTTATGATCATGTTCTGGTTCTTTTGAATTGTTTATGATGAAGGTTGAGACATATATCTCCATCCAATGCACTGTTTATGTGTATGTTGGAGGTCATTCGTATGTTTACTCCAAGTATAACAGCGATGGTTAGAAAAATTGTAATGTAACTTTGATGGTTACAAATTATATGGTAGCAGTGAGGATTAAAATATTCTCTAAGTAATGCCCCAAGGTATATACATTATTCTCTTTATGTTCTTATGTTTTATGTGGATATTTTTTAAATCTTCTTTTTAATGAATTAAGTTTATATGTGTGACAACTATGTCTTCAGAAAATGATTTCAAACTTTACAAGTGTAAACAGACTAATGTGTTATTTATTTATTTTTATATCCCTTACTAAGATTTTTTATCATCCCATATTTATAAATTATTTTAATAGGTTATAAGGATATGTAAGAAAAAGAAGGTATACATATTATATGACTGAATAATAGTAAAATAAATCATATTTTATGTGAAAGGTTTTATATTTTGAAAGAAATGAATACTTTTTTATAATATACACTCTATAATAATGTGTAATTGTATGAATGTTTTATGTCCCAATTTTCTAAAACTCTAAACCCAAATGGATCCTAAATGTAATGTTAGTGAATTCTTGACTAAATTCAGGATTATGTAATTTAATAAGGATGGGTCCTTATAGTTGGTATTAGAGGATGGTTTAGATAATTTTAGGGGTTATGATGATGTTAAAAGAATACCATAAAAGGTTTTTAGTCTATGATTAATTAGAAATTTTATAGAATTTAAAGATTACCATGTTTCTTCATCTGTAATAGGTTTGTTCAGAATGGTTGTCCATAGAAAAAACATGGAATATGAAGAGGAGAGGCACCGACAGAATGACATCCTTCCGAATATGCAGCTCGAAATGTTAAGGATCGAAACTGTGCAGTTTGTGACAGTAATGGCTCAGCTGACATAGTATATAAATGTTGGCGGCATCCATGAAAGATAAAAACCATAGGCACCACAATTGAACATGATAATAGTGGAACATTTTATGAGACAACACCCTCCTAATTTCAAGGGATATTATAACCCAAAATCGACTAAAGGATGGATTAAAGTCCATTAAAATATATTTGATGTTATTGGATGTTCAGACAATCAAAAGGTATGTATTTACATTTATCATTTTGAAAGTGAAGATGATTAGTGGTGTTCAATGGTAAATAATATCGGGGATATATTAGATATTGATGCCTTTGAGTGGGATGAATTTAAAAGACTTTTCCTTCAAAAATAATTTCCCAAGGTGGTGCAAGTAAGGCTAGAGGAGAAATTCATTGAATTGAAACAGAATGAGGAAGATTTAGTGGCCCTCTATGAAGTAAACTTCACCTGATAGGTGAGGTATGATCCAAATCATATCGTAGATCTTGATAGAATAATCAACCACTTTTACTCAGGACTAAAGATAATATATCATAGGGTGTTGGCCTCCCGTGAATTCAAATATTATGAGAAAATTTTCTAATGTGCGTAGAGGGTAGAGATGTAGTTTTATGATTATCACATTCATTTTGGAAACAAGGAGAAGAAGTCTTTCATATGGAATGTGATGTGTAAGAATCAACTAAAGAAATATGATGGTAAGAAAATCCATTTTCCAGTTTGTGAAAAGTGTGGAAAAAAGCACCCTAGGGAATGGCTTACCAAAACTGGGAAGTGTTTTAAATATGGTAAGTTAGGACATATGGACCAAGATTGTAATGAAAATTATCCTAAGACCAATCCTGATATGAAAAGTGTAAATTGTTTTAAATGTGGTGAGATGGGTCATTATGTAAATTCCTACCCAAATAGATATCCAAAGGATTCAAAGAGGCCATACTATAAGCATAAAGGTGTAGTGTGATCTTTTGCAACTACGTCAGTAGATTTCAAGCCATCCAATGAAGTTGTATCAGGTAATTTTTTTGTTTACTTATATTTTGATAATGTTTCGTTTGATAAGGGGACTACACATTCATTCATATTTATGAAATTTTCTGGTAAATTGGAAATATCACCTCAACAAATGAAACCAGATCTTGTAGTTAAAACAGTTGGGGTAAGTATTATAGCAAAGAGTAATTAAAAGTATCTATCTATTATAGTCTGTGGAAAGACTTTACATGAAAACCTTTTTGTTTTTCCCTTATTTGAGTTTTATTTTATTCTGGAAATGTAATATCTTTTTGCTTATCATGTTAAGATTTACTATAGAGAAAAAGAAGTTGTTTTTTAGAAAAGGTTTCAGTTTTTATACAAGAATGAACCCATATAGTATAAAACATATCAGGAAGCTGAGAAACTATTGAAAGATAAAAATAAAAGTTATCTTGCTCACATTGTTGAAAACAATGGAACTGTTCAGATTAATTATGTGCCAGTGGTAAATGAATACCTTGATGTTTTTCTTGATGAGTAACCCGGTGTCATACTTGATTGAGAAGACTAATTCACAACTGAATTAGTTCATAATTTTAAGCCAATTTTAAAACACCCATATAGTATGGATCAAATTGAACATCTTGAATTAAAATTTTAGTTACATGATTTTCCTGATAAAGGCATAATTCATCCTAGCACTTCACCATGGAGTGATCATATTTTGCTCATTAAAAAGAAATATACATTCATGAAACTTTTCAGTGATTATAGAGATTTGAATAACATCACTGTTAAAAACAAGTATCCTTTTCCTCATATCAATGACTTATTTTATCAGCTCTAGGGAGCTCCTTACTTTTCCAATATTGACAAGAGATCTGTATACCATCAGTTGAAGGTGAAGAAGGACAATATCCCAAAAACAGACTTTCATACTAGATATAGGAATTATGAATTTGTTGTTATTCCATCTTGGATAAAAAATGCACCTATTGAATTCATGAATCTCTAGAATAGAGTATTTCAGGTGTTCATGGATAATTTTTTGGTTGTGTATATTTATGACATCATGGTATTTTCTAAATATAATGAGGAGCATGAAAAAGATCTAAGGGTTGTTCTAAAAACCTAAAAAAATGGTATTTAAAATTTAGAAACTGTGAGTTTGGGTTACAACAGATTTCCTTTCTTGGGAACACTATAAATAAGGATGGAATAACAATTTATCCAACCAAAACAAGAGTGGTTTATGGATGCCCAAGACCCAATAATGTTATGGAGATTTGTATTTTTCTTGGATTAGCAGGTTATTAACGACGTTTTGTTAAGAACTTCACATGTTTATATAACCTGATAAAAATGTTAACATGGAAAGGGGTTAAATTTTTATGGAATGATTAATGTAATGTTTGTTTTTAGTAACACAAGAAGAGATTAGTGAATGCTCTAGTTTTGGATTTTCCTTCCCTAAATGGTGATTTTTTCATCTACAGTGATGATTCTTTGAAGGGGATTGGTTGTGTTTTGATGAATAATGATCAGGTAATTTCTCAAGATACAAGGAAACAGAAAACTCATGAGTTAAATTATGCCACACATGATTTGGAATTGGCAGCTATGTTTTTTTCTTTGAATATTTGGAGGCATCATTTATATAGAGAAAAATGTCAAATATATACTGACCATAAAAGTCTGAAGTATATATTCACTTGGATGTAATTAAAATGAGGAAGAGAAGATGGATTCAACTAATAAAGGATTATGATTTAACGATCAATTTCCATACTAGAAAAGAAAACAAAGTGGCAGATTCCTTGAATCAAAAACATCATGCATCATTAACCATGTTACATTTGGAACATGATCCCTTGATCAATGATTTGATGAATTTTGGAAAATAAGTATTTGCTTCAATGAATACATCTGGTTTGTTTCATGTTTCTATACAATCATCGTTGTCAGATAGTTTTATGTGATCAGTCAAGGAAGACCGTGAGCTATTAAAAAATGTAGAATTGGTTAAAATGGGTAATCATCTAGAATTCAACCTTGATAAATTTTGTGATTTATTATTTGGAAAATGGATGTTTGTGCCCTATGATTCTCAGTTGAAGAATGATTTGTTGTGTGAAGCTAATTTTTCTCCATTTTCATTTCATCCTAGAGGTACAGAGATATACAGAGACCTTTGGGAGTATTACTGGTGGGATGGAATTAAAAGAGATATTTTTTATTTTACAATGAAATGTTTAACATATCAACAGGTTAAAGTAGAGAGGCTATTACTGAAGGGGATACTTTAGCCTTTTCTACTTCCATAGTGGAAATTAGAGAATATATCCATGGAAATTATGGTGGGACTACCATAGAATACTTGAGAAAATAATTTGATTTGGGTAATTGTTGATCAGCTATTAAAATCTTCACATTTTCATTCTATTTGAGATACAATTTATTTAGATCAGATTTCTTGAATGTACATCAAAAAGATTTTCAGGATACATGGAGTTCATCTTTTCGTTATATCTGACCGAGATTTGAGGTTCACTAATAACATTTAGAAGGGAGTTCTGAAGTCATTGGGAATAGAATTAATTTTCATTATAGTTTTTCATCATTAATTATATGGGAAATAAGAATGAATGATTCAGACATTGGAGGATATGCTTCAGGCTTGTTCAATATAGTATTGGGGAAGTTGGGATCAACATCATTCTTTTGTTGTGTTTTCTTATAATAACAGTTTTCTTTATAATATACATGTGTCAACCTTTGAGGATTTGTATTGGTATCGGTGTTGGACTCTAGAGTTTTGGGATGAAGTCGATGAACAAAAGTTTTTGGGGCCATAATTAATTGAGGAAGTGCTTGAGAAAGTGAAGATGATCCAGCAGCAGATGAGGATAGCTCAGAGGAGGTAGAAAAGTTATGCAGATAACAGAAGTAAAGACTTATCTTTTGAGGTAGGTGACCATGGTTCCAATAAAATATCTTCTTGGAAAAATGTGATGTGTTTTGGTAAGAAAGGGAAGTTATTTCCATGGTTTATCAGTCCTTTTGAAATATTAGAGATATTTGGAACAGTTGCATACAGACTAGCTTTTCCTCTGAGTTTTTCTCAGATGCACAATGTTTTTCATGTTTTGATGTTGAAGATGTATGTGCCAGATTCATCACATGTTTAGATCCAAGAAGTAGTTCAGCTGGAAGAGAACTGTTCTTATAAAGAGAAAATAGTTCAGATTCTTGATCAAAAGGAACATGTATTGTGGAATAAGGTAACCCACAAGGTAAAGTTTTTGTGGAGAAACGACAAGGTAGAAGAAGCAACATTGGAGTCTAAAAATGCTATGAATGATAGGTACCCTCACTTGTTTAAAAAATAAATAAAATTATGAGGACAAAATTTATAGAAGGTGGGGATAATGTAACACCCCATGTTTATTTAGAAATAATTGAAATGCATGAAACTATGTTTTAAATAGATATTTATATCTAGCCTTTAAAATATATTTTTTCCACCTCTATGTTTTTAATTTCAAATAACGGTAATCTATTATTTTGTTCAGTAAGTTATTTAGATCCTAATGGAACCAACATATTTTTTTGGTGAATATTAACATACCCTTATGAATAGAAATATAAATAGTAATATGATGCTAATGAATAGTAAATTGTACTATTATTTATTTTCATAAGGCTAGAAGATAATGACATTTTCTGTAATTTTTCAATGTGATATAAAAGCTGTTATAGTTTTCAAATTGTTAATTTTTGAATTAAGTATGATTTTATTTAAAAATTTAGTTAATAATATTTAAAAAATTATTTCCAAAAAATGGAATTCATTTTTTTATTATACATGTCATGAAATCGTATGGGTGAATTTTTGGGATTTTTCGAAAATTCTAAAATTTTCCATGAATAGTGGAATACGGTAAAATATTGTATATTCAAATTATCTGTAAAATACACTATTTATGACATAATAGGTGATGAAATGTTGATGTAATATCACTTGGTTCAAAATCACATTCCATTATTACTATATGATGGCACATGTATTAATATCATTCATTGTCTTGAGCGAAATATTATAATAATGATTAAAATAATGAAAATACCCCCCTCTTCTCCACTATAAACACCATCCTCATTCCCCTCATCCTACCACACCTTTAAAGCCTTGATATTTACCTAATTTATTCTTGATAATTCTTCCATTTCTCTTCTCCACGTCCTAGATCTTCTGGACTCACCAAAAGGCCAAAACCAAAGGCCTTAAGAGGTATCTCAAGGCGAATAGATCCAAAGGTAAAATTCCTCTTTCATTTTCATTCATCCCTTTAATTTTATGTCATTATTTTTCATTCCCTTTTTCTTATGTTGGGATAATTCAATCCATATCTCAATTAATTCCTATATTATATAATAATGACGAGTGTCCCATTTTCTCTCATCAAATTATTTTATGAAAATTTAAACAACACCATTAGGCTGCAGAATTTTCGTAATGAATTTCTCAAATTTTCAATTATTTTGAGTTCCTTTATTTTCTTCTTCTTTAGTCCACCCTAATTATCCAAGAGTCAATAAATCATTAGAATCCTATATATTCATGATGTTCTCATGTTCATGGAAAATTCATCATCATTCTTCTTCTCCTCCGTGACTTATTCGAGGAATTAAAAACATTGTCCATGATGTGTCGAATTACTGACATCGAGGAAGATGTGATTTCTAATTTTATTAATTCCTTCAAGTATCATCATGAAACAATTTTTATGGTGTAAACAGGATATAATATATGAATTATGATTCATGAATGTTTATGGAATTATTATTTACACATTGTTTTAAATTATAAATAAATGAGGTCGTTATTATCAAAGAACAACTAAAATGATCTAAACGAACATCATTAGTATTTTAATGTATGAATCATATTCATTTCAGAATTAAAATTGATAAATGGAATAATATATGGATTTTGGAAATATATATATATATATATACCACTCCATTCCAATTTTGGAGTCTCGCTACCAATCAATAAGAACATTTATCATTAACCAATAATAAAAATCATGTAAAGAACTCACACAAAAATAGTGCAAGGAACAAAATACTAAAAATTAAAGGGTGAAATTATGTAATGAAATGATACTATAAAGTATTATAAAGATGGATACATTTCATTAAGATAATAATAACACTCATTTTACAATTATATATTAGGGTTGAACAAGTTTGATGTAAGACAAACCCAAGGTAAGAGAATTCTTAACCCAATTTCCATTTTTTGGGTTAACCTTATTCTTTGTTATTTATGTGGTGTTAAAATTATTTTTTTATGGGTTCTATTTATATTATTTTTAATAATGTTTATTTGCAGTTTATTTATATAATTCATCCACTCTATTAAGTCTCAATTCAATTATATGATATATGTAATGGGCTATTCATTTAAAATCCTCTTTTACAGATCTAGTTTACCAAATTCAAAATCAACATTTTTATGAAATTATTCATGTTGTGTGATTATGTTTGAGTTCTTGGTAATTGTTTATATCAAAGGGTGTGAACTATATCGCCCTCTAATTCATTGGGTATGTGTATGTTGTTGGTTGGTCATATGGTTACTCCAAGTGTAACTCTGATGGTTACACAAAGTGTATTGTAACAGTGAGGGTTACAAATTATATGGTAGCGATGAGGGTTATAATATTATGTAAGTAATTCCCCAAGATACCTTTATGATTCTTTTTATGTTATTATGTTTTTTTGGATCTTTTTTATATCTCAATTTAAAAAAATTATGTTTATTCGGTTGACTAGTATGTCTTCTGAAAATTATTTTATATCTTACAAGTATTCATGGACTAAAGTTTTCTTTAATTTTATTATATCCCATACTGAGTTTTTGTACTCATAGAATGTTTTTTAATGATTTTCATAGGTTATAATTATCTTTAAGAAGAATAATGAAGACATGTAAAATGTTTGAAGAATATTCAAAGAAATCAAGTTTTACGTGAAATGTTTTATATTTTTCAAGAAATAAATACTGTTTTATGGTATCCACTCTGTAATAATGTGTAATTGTTTGAATATTTTTAGGTCCCAACTCTATAAAACTCTAAACCTGAGAATATAATCAATGTGAAAGGACGTGAATTATTTACTAAATTTAAGATTATGTAATGTAATAAGTTCGAGTCCTTATACCCATGATGTGACATGTTTTTTTTTAAAGGTTGGGGCTGAAGCCTCAATTTATTATTAAAGCAAAGACCTCTTTAGACTGGGTAGAGGGTGACCCATTACATAGCCCAAAGGCCCATAGCCAAGTGGCCTGCATACAGGGCTAGAAATCCCATTTATTGGCCCAAAGTACCCCTTGGTGAATAGTACTTCTACAGTACCCACGCTGCTACAGTCCCTGCTACAATACCGCCACTGCTACAGTACCTGCAACAGTCCCTCCGCCCCTACAGTGCTGTCGCTGCTACAGTACACCGCTGCTGCAGTACTGCTACAGTGCCATGCTACAGTGCTCGAGAATTCTCCCCTACCCGGATTTGATTATGGGTCTTTTGGATGTCAAGCAGGAGCCTGAACCACTAGGGTACAGGCTGATGTGACATGTTTAGTGTTTGAAATGTTCATTTACTTATAGGGAATGATGTTACATGTTTATGGATCTTCTACAACACAATATCTTTTATCTATGTTAAAATTTCATGGATTATAATCTAGATTCCAGGAAGATCCATGTATTTTGATCATCTAATCATTATTCCATGATTCTTGATTTTGATATATGATATGCATTGTAGGATCTCATAATTTCATGATCACATTGTCATACACATATGATCGTGTTTATGTTTACATATCTCTATTTGATTCCCTTATTGAGATTCTAAGCTCATTCTGTTCTTATGTTTTCTTTTCCCAGGTTATAATGATTACTTATAAGTAGAATTCCTAAAGGGGAAGATCATTGATGGAAATATTGAATATATTTCACCATGTTATGTGGTTTTACTCCATGTTTACAAAGACACTAAACTATTATGATCATAACGAATGTATTTTTTAAATGTACTAAATATTCGTCTAATGTGATGAAATATACATGTATTTCATGCCTATGCCACTATAATTCATCCTTTAAATTCATTGGGAAATGTTTTCATATCATGATATACTATATATGGTACCCAATGTGTTTACCAATCATATTGTGTCATGGAGTCGTTATAGTGAGAATTTAATTATGATTTTCATGTATAATATTACTTCAACATATTTTCAGTGAATTATATTATGAAATTGTTTCAATAATTCAACGATCCAATGATTATAATCCTTAAATTTATTATAAAATTATATATATCATAAAAAATATGTAGTAATTCAACATAATTATTTACATTTCTTATTCCCTTACAATGATTTATTAATAACCCCTTTTATTTATTTATTTTAAAATTGTATCCTATCAAGTATTATAAAATCAAATGGATTTTGGAGATCATTATATAAATAAAAATAAATATAATGCATCATATTTTTAGGTTTACTTATTATGTATATAATTTCATAATGAAATAGGAAATCTAAATTTTTAGTTGTGCATTGTAGAATTTAAAGTAAATATTAATGTTGTAATATATACATGAGGCTTGGGTTCCAATACATGGTACAAGAAAAAATACATTATATATTTAGGTAATAACATTATAAAAAACTAGTGTGAATACATGGGATATGTTTATGTATATGAAAACATCTAAAATTATTACTATAATATAGAGTGTGGTTTTCATTAAATGGAATCATTTTCAAGATATAATGATCTATATGTATGATATGGATCAAATGAACCTATGGGTAATAATCAAAAAATGTGTTATTTTTTCATCACATTGTCTTCACTTAGTTCTAAAAAATATGGGACAGTGTTCACACTTGGTTAGATACTCCATGGGATATTACATCATTATTTCATTGGCTCATTAAAAAACACTAAAATGTAATTAATACTTTTTAAAATTTTCTTATTCCACATATAACTTATTTTTATAGATAATTTAATAGTAAAAAATAACATAGATAACCTAGATTGAATCCTATAAGATCATGAGTTTTGGTATACATGTCATTTATGAATTATTTCTTCTAAATTCATTATTTTCAATTTTAGATGCTACTAAATATATATATTCTAAACTTTAACATTACATTATTTTAGTTAATATCTATTAATTAAATGAATAATTCCAACAAACAATTTGATGATAAATAAGATGTTTTCCCAAGCATAATTCCTAAAATAATGATATAGTGGTTCTATATAGTCATCAAAATATATTCTCAACAATAACCAGTTATGAATACTGACATGATTTATAAGGAAAAACTATATTTCTTAAATGATAAAATAAGATTCAGGTGTGTCCTTTTTCATCAATAGACTAATATTTTTTATTAATCATATTATTCCTTAATCAGGTAATAGTGGATTAATTCTATTAATAAAATATTCTTAGTCCTCTAATCATGGATAACTCTATATTACTATATAACATGTATCACATAATGGGAGAATATGATCAGTGGTGCACATTATTTGTGAATGAGAATGATATGGATGAATTTGAATCAATTTATTGGGAAGGATTAATGAAAAACTATTAAATAAATAATTTCTTTCAAGTAATCATCATAAAATATAAACGAAGTTCCCTAGAATCATGTAAAAGAGATAAATATCAATTGGTTATTTTGAGGAAAACTCTAAGAGGCTTCTATGGTACACCTCTATATTTTTTATTTACCACGAATTTAATTTTGATCACCCCTTTAGTCAAATAATATTGATTCTTCAAAAATATTATATAATTTGGGTCTTTTACAACTATATATAAATTATTATATGATCCATTAATGTGATGAAAATTATTAATTATTTTATATTGTATTATGGGGATATTGAAAAAAATAGAATAAAATTTAATTATTGAGGATCAATAAATAAATTTTATAGATGTATGAAATTCATACATCACACCTATCATAGGGTTATAAAGAAGCATCCACGAAACTAACTCAATGAAATAAGTAAATATTTCAATTTTATAAAAGTGGAGCATCCAAACAATGAATGTTTAAGGAATATGATGAATCCAACAAATATGATAGATAATGGATAATGTTCTACTCAATCATAGACCTATGGTCTAATTATTTAACTACACTGAATATAAAACATATTCTTGTCAATTCACTAATCCAAGTGCCATCATTGATATCATTTGATAATATCCTCCATGGCCTGGAGATAATGTATGAGATTATTCATTCACTAATACCAAGGTGGATAATGGTGATTAAGTAGTGATAGAAACAATTATTATTTATTTAAAAATAGTAAATCAAATATTTGATTATGTTTTGATGAATTATTCTATGTAATGTATGTTTAGTATAACTATTGAGACCACTACTCAAGATATAGATGTTGAATTATCACTAAAAAAATAAATAAGTTTAATTATTTAATATCTAGTATATAACTTATCCATATTAAATATTTTTTTCAAGAATATCCTTTAAATAAAATTCATAATAAATTAATTGAAATTTGATTAAATATTGGGCATGGTTTGTTTTTGTTTACATAAATTGAACATTAATTCCTGAGAATAAGATATAGGTTTCTATATCATAAATAAACCTCTCATTCTAATAAAGTGTAAATAGGTGGAAGAATATCCTTTTGAAACTAATTCTAATACATATCTATTATTTCTATATGAGTAATAATATCTAGCATAAATGGTTTGTAAAATGGTGATGATTATCACTGAGGATTATCCCATTGTAATCGAATATGATAATGTGTTTCCCCAAATATTTTATTAGCCTTACATTAGATTAAGAGTTTGAGTTCACAATTGACCTTACACCTAAGAATATACCTCTCACAAAACTATCTATTGAAATTCAACTATTTAATTTTAGTAACTGAATAAGAAACTACATAGGGAATTAAGACAATGATATCATATTATGAATGGATTTCCCAAGGGGTGTGACAATTCCATTTTTCAATAAAAATGATGAAAAAAAATTATATTTGGGGAAACCCAGTCATTTTATTCAAAAATATAACATATTTTTTTTGTAAATATTAAATAAATATTAGAATAATATAAAACAAAAATTCATAATTATTTAGTCTCTTTGGTAAATAGATACATAATGAATATAATTCGTAAAATATAAATAACATCTCCAATAATTTTCATATCACACTATATCCTTCTTTGACAGAACCTAATGGAATATTATCATTATATTCCTTGGAAAAGTAAACATTATACAGTGTGACCAAATAAGTATATTAAAGGTAATCATATGAGATATCATTTAGTGATCATAATTTGAAATAAGACAATAATAAGGGTTTGAGACCATGATCATATCATGTGTATGTTAGACACAATAAAATATTAAACATTAATCATTATTCATGTAAAAAGATTTTTTGAAATGATATAAATTAGAAGATTGGGTATTCATCCATAATTAACCATCCTCGTTGAGATCAAATCATACGCATAAAACATATAATTGTTGAATATACATAATCAGACAATATAATTTCCTTACATTTAGATCACTATTAATAATATCATACTAAACAAAGTCCCATAGTGGTTTGGATTTAGTCCCAATTCAATCATTTTTAGTCAATGTTCTTTAAAAATAATATAATAGTAGAAAACGCCCCATAGTGTATATAATTTAGTCCATATTCAATGATATCCTTTGTCAACATTAACTCAAAATAAAATTTTGGAGAAGAAAATAAATTATGGAACCTGGATAACACATAATTAAAGAATATATTATCTCATGAGATATCAATATTTACCCAATTTATATGATGGATATATTATTTCAGGACAACACATTACAAAATAAAAACCACAAAAAAGTGTTGAAAACAATCCAATGAAAATTCATATTTTCATTATAACATAACCTATAGTAAATAAATAGGTATAATAAAAATATCATGAACACGTTATCATATCCAATAAAAGAAAATAAGTTGATGGTATCATAAAAAATATCATTATTTATTCTTTTCTAAATTATCCCATAGTATAGTAAGGGTTTTTATATAACATACATAGATGTTATCATTATAAGATATTCATAGATGGAAATTAGATATATAATAATAAAATTTCCCTTGTATAAAATAAGTTTCATTAATTAATTTTGATAGAGATAAACAACAACTAGAAAAAATTATTTGATCATTTTCAGAAAATATAAGGGAAATGAATTTTTCTTCCATTATTAATAAAAAGTGAAAATTAGAAAATATTATGAAAAATATTCTCTATAAAAATAACCATCGAAGAAGTTTAATGTAATATTCAATGAAAATATTTTAAATTAATTTGGGATAATTTATTTGTGTCGTATATGATAAAAGAGAAAATTATTTTAAGTGTGTTGTATATAAAACTTTTGAAAATAATAATTTTAATCATTTTAAATTAATTGTAATTTTAGTAATTTTAATCATTATAAAACATATATGTATTGATAAAAACATCTATAAATACTTCTCCTAATCATGGGAATTAAATAATGAGTTTTTCAAACGAATGTGAAATATGGTCTCCTTTTTATTAAAACAAATTTTTAGTTAATATAAAAAAAATATAAAGAATTGTATTAATACTTTAAAAATTCAATATTAATGAATTTAGAGAAATATATATGGTATTTAATGGATAAGGATAACATAACTCCCCTCAATGTAAATTTAACATACATAATCTCATAATCAAATGAGGTTGTGACATAATCCCTTACTATATGTCCCTTATTTCTTGGAACCCATTCAAACCACATGTATAATAAATGTAAATTTTTTAAATAGTTATTCCATAACTATATTAATAGATCACATTCTATATATCACTTTATTATAATTACAAAATAACCTTTTATTAACAATTCTTCATTAAAGATAACATTTTTGTGAATGATTGTGTGCTTTCAACACACATTTTGGTTTAACAATTATAGTTATTACACCTTGTTCATGTTTTTATTGTCAAAAAAATATTAACCATTTACTAACTAATCATATTTTTCATTATATACACTTATATAACTATCTATATGGGGTTGTGATGCAAAATTACATATATCACTTCATATATATGGTTGTCTATATGTACACATGAGTGATCCTTCCACTTTTTGATGGATGGAATAAAAAAATTATATAGTAATTAAAAAAATATAGTAAAACATATATCATAAAAATCATGTAGTACTCATTAAATATTTCTATATGATAGTCATTGTAAATATAAAATAAAAAATTAATTACATTACTTTTTAGAGGTGGTAGTCCACGTGTACATATGAGTGGCATTATCATTTTTCCAATAGAAGGGAAGGAAATAAATATTTGTTATAAAATTAATTTAAAAAATCTCATTATCGAATAAAAACTATATATATCATTTAAAATCATTAAGGACTATTTTTAGGCTTTTGGAAAAGAAGGTAACATGAAAATGATAGATAAGACAATATACTTTTTCATTGGTTTTCCTCCATTGAATAGAATTTCAATGATTCATTGATGGTCCATCTAGAAAGGTGATATGATCAAGGTATTGTAAAATAATGTATGTAATTTTTTTATTAATCTCTTTCATATGAAAATTTATGTGACTCGTAATTACATACAAAAAATATTTCATTTTATTACATGAAAATTATTTATGTATCCTTATGATACATGGTAGAAATTTAATGTTGTAGTTTCATTTGAAACTTGAATACAAAAACAAAATATAAATAAATGATATAAATCATCATACACTAATTTATTTACAATTATTTCCATTCTTAAACATATCATATGTAATACCAATCTTTGTATTCTTAGGAAAAGTGATGAAAAAAATGTTGCACTCGGATTCTCAGTAAGGTTAAACAAATGAGGTATATTTAACCATTTAAGTAATAACTATCCATAATGTTATAAGAACATGATATTAACATATAAAAATAATACATCATAATTCATATATCATAATCATTTTGAATGGAATAAATTATGATAGTTCATACGGTATGAATCATAAAAGGAATCAGAGATTCTAAGAAAATAGAGTATAACAATAGAATAATATCATATCATAAATTTTTTTCATAATGTGAGTCATAATTATAATCATATAAATATTCTGATAGGGATACGCACCATGAAATTCACCACATGTTTGTATTTAGATAACAACCAATATACCATCATTGAAATAAATATAACCTCCTATGTAGGCAATTTTATGCCTGGTATAATCTCTTATTTACCCATTGAGGACATAAAAAATTACTCATTACCAAATGATTTTGTAGTTCTATAACAGACCCACCCATCACATAATCCATTTATATTTATTCGAGAATATCATGAAAAAAATTATCATTTCATGAATTTTTACCTCAGGGGAAAATATTATTTAATATTATATAATAAAAATTATTAACAATCCCATAAATTATTAAGTATGGTATCATAGTGTCATATAGATAGTGAATAATATGAATATAAAAAATATGTTATCTTATATGTAAAAAAATCATAAATTATCACTGTAAAATTTAATTAGTAAAATATTATTTCTATTTAGAAATAAATTATTTAGAATATAAAAATTTAAAAACTATTAAGTAAAATATTTTCTTTTAAATTATCCATGAATAAATATAAAGGAATATATAATGAAAATAGTACCCATAATGGTGGGAAAATACATTCATGCATCCTATTTTAAAACAAATATTTCATTCATACCTTTGGTAAAAAATTATCTCATTTGTAAAATGACAAGACAATTCATATTAAACATTTTGTACACAGAAGAAAATGTAAAACATGTATTTTCTAAATATATATTGAATAATAAAACAATTATTCAAAAAAAATCATAGGAAATTTGTACACTAATTAAAATATTTCTAACAGGATATATAAAAATGGTGTTTTTCATTATGAAAACATGATCTATTATATCAAATCCCACCACTTTAGAATGAGAGAGTGGTGAGACATTTCACTTCCCTATGATATAACCCCATGATGCCACGCGATGTAAATAAATGATGAATAGATTGAATACATGTGGGGAAAAATTACTTGTTAATAACACATAAACTATGAAAATAATACAAAACCAAAAAACTACTATATGATGCATGATAACAAAATATTTCAACTAAAAATTTCATTTATAAATATCATACTTAATTCATGTACCACATTAGAGGAACACAATATAAAGGTAAATAGTGTAAGACAATATACTAAAACTCCATCAAAATCACAAGACACTAAAGCTCAATAATTTCCCTTATTTAACTCCCCCAAATTGCCTAAGAATCACAAAGTAGTACTGAAGATGTTTTATAATTTACATTTTCCGTATCTCAATAGATGATATTTGTAAAATCACTAATGTTCTACAGAAGTGGTGTGTACAAATAATCTCTAGATTTTCCACAATGAATTTTATACTCATTCCACTTGGATAGAAAATATAAATAAATTATATAAAATAGTTAATAAAGGAAGAATTTAAAAAATAATTTCTAAATAAATAAAAAAAATTCATGTCAACCAGTTTTCCAAAAAAATCCATTTTCAATGAATGTAAAAAAATTGTTTTTAAACCATTTAACAAGTTCCATTTAGAATAACCAATCCATTACACATATCTAAACATGAATGTATTGTTATGATATTTCTATACTAATGAGTGGGTTCTCATTGATCTACCATTTTATCATAAGGTAATTATATCCCATGAGCCATTACAACTTTGGAACTAAGGAAAAGGTCATATTTCCACAAAAAACTCATAAATTAAATATGAAAACACACTTCATGTATGCAAAAACTCAATTCCAATCCAAAAAATCCAAACCCATTTCAAAAAAATAACATTTTCATTGAAAACAATTTTTCAAAAATCCATTTCAAAAATATAGTAAGGGTTTATTTTAAATTAAATATATTTAAATCATGAAAACAAATCACAGTTCACAAAAAAATAAAACAAATTCTATAATTTCCCCAAAAACCATAAATAATTACTAAATAGAATTTATATCATTTTTTGACTGTAATTTCATAATAAATATAAATAAATTAAATCAATTTAAAATTATTACAATCAGTTCTATGAAGAGGAGTCAATAGTGAATCCACCTACCTTAAGAGTTTTAGAGAAAATAAATAATTCCACAAAAACACCCATAAAACTGGGTTGAAATCACCAGGAACCCTCTTTTGATCTGATACCATATCATAAAATAAGAAAAATATAATCACAATTTAGAAACACAACATTATATATAACCTAAGTGGGCGTAGATCTAAGAGACCAAGATAGAGGGAGATGTAAATTATGGAAAAACTCCAATAATGACCATGAACAATCCCTTAAAATAATAAATGGGATACTAATCTCCAAGGAAATCGTTCAGATTTCCTTTGGATAAATAAGAGAACCTTCATTGACTTTGATAGAGAAAAATCCCATGTTAAGGTTGTTTTGTGGCAAAAATAATGCATTAAAACAAAAGGCCATCATAGATCCACATGTTTATGTTATATTTTCTTTATCATGCATGGCCTAGATTCATGTTTAGGAAAATATTCCACTGATAATGCACTAGCCATGACAATAAGGATGAACCTCACACAGTTGCCTCACACAGTCTCCATGTAGTGCACTCACCCCGCCGAAGTAATAGACTAAGAAATTCCAATGTGGATTTTCAAACATCACAGTTTCTACTAGGCTTCCACACGGTATAGAAATACCATGTTCCATCTATGGTCCTTCTATTTTCTTGTAGCTCACTATGTATGGTTTCCAATATGGGTTTCATAGGTTTCCCAAATCATGAATTAACCATGAACCTATATAAATGCCCCAAAAAAACCCTCCAAAAGTTCTCTAAACTCTCCAAAACATTACACACAAATGTTATATACATAAAATACATAAAAAGGATAATTATATCATATCTGTGGTTTTAATTCTTCCCACCATTGGTCATTCCATCCTTGGAATGTAGAATTACATCATTTCCCTAAAATATTTCTAGCCATTTCTCTTCAATTCCCAACATGTGTTCCCATGTTTCTTCCATAATCTGACAATGTTTCCAAAAACCCAACACTATACCATTGATTTTTTCATGCAATACTTTATTTTTCCTATCCACAATCCACACTGACATGTGTATCAATGAAGCACCTGACTCTAGTTCAATGTGATCCAACCTGATCACATATTAATGATCAGTTTGATACGTCATCAAATTAGATACAAAGATTACATTATACATTGCACTAAAACATGGTGAAAATTCCATATGATTTTCCAAATCATCAGCCAGTTCTATTATCATAAAATTTAATATGTATTAAGAATAGAACATTCCCTATTTTCCACAACTACGATGTCAAAGCCATGGAGGGATCTTTAAGAACGCGTGATCACTCACAGTAAATAATAATGGCAATTGAGGATGATCCAGATACATTTTTTTTAAATATTTATCGTTCCCTTCAATTTCATGATCAACCTAACCTCTACATTATTTCATGGACATGTCTTAGATGAATTACTTATATACCATCTATTTATACACAAAAATGTATAGAACAACAATGATTCCCATAAAATTTTTGAAACAGAGAAATTTTCAAATAGTCCTGATAATTGTTGTTATAAGAGAACTCCAATAATGGTATATTATCTTCCCATGAGCCATAAAAATCCAATACATATTCCCAAAACATGTATTTCAATGTTGTTATCATCCTTTTGGATTGTTCATTCATCTTTGGAATATACACCATACTCATAGTCAACTGAGTCCCGAGGGAATTATCTTAGGATCTCCAAAAATGATATGTAATCCATAGTTCTCTCTTAGATATGATCAGAACTGGTATTCCATGTCTCTTTTACACTTCTAGAATATTAATTTTGGGCAGGTCCTCCTATGTATGAGTTTCATTAATATGGATGAAATGGGCCCACATCATATGTTGATCCACTATCTCCTATATGACATAGTTTTTCCAAATAGTTTATTGGTGTCCTGTTACAAAATCTATAGATATCTGCTCCCATTTCCAGACATGAATATGTAAAGACTGCAAAATCATATTAGTTGATTAAGTCCTTAATTAACTTGCTAATATGGTAAGCATATTGAAACAAGATTAGCCGCCTTCCTTTTCAAACTGACCAACCAATACTATTCTTTACATGCCATATACATCTTCTAGATTCCTGAATTAATATTCAGTCTCTAAGGGTGGTTAGTAAGAAGAATCTTTTCATAAAAATCCATATGTACAACCATTAGATTTATTAAAAAAACATTGAACTCCCAGCCAGCCTCCAACCTTTAAAGTTCTCCCCACCATTATGTTTTGAGTTCATATCTATGCATTCTACATCTGATATATATTCCTACATTCATAACATCAACAAATCAAGAATAAGAAAAGTTGGAATGAAAACTATAACATCACATCAGTCTTCAAATTACACATGAATTTCAGTTAGGGATGACATTATCTACCATTCATCTGAATCGTTATTTTCTAAATGACAATACAACGTTATTACTAATGGATCTTCCACTATATTTCCTTTTCCCGGTGTATACATCAAGTCAATGTTTAACATTTAAAGATAATCCATCCATATTCATTTCATTATATTTAAATATCACTAAGAGAAAATATTTTTGAAAATTTTATAATTTTTGAACAAAATAAATTTCTCAGTAAAGAGATTATGAATCAATGTTTTCAATGAATACCCAACAACCACTAACTCCAAATATTTTTTTGGGTAGTTATTATCATGAACCATCAAATTTATTCATCTATAATAAACATCATAGTCTCCATTCATGAGAAAAAAACCCAACATAGATCCAAAATCATCATAATACACCATGTACCCTTATCATTATTATGGAAATATCAAAATAGGTGTTAATGCAAGGGAAGCATTTAGGCCATGAAAATATTTATGTCATTAATAATTTCATTGGAATTGTTAAATATTCATTATCAATGATTTCAAGGGTGAATCTATTCATGAGAAGTCACAAACAAATCATCGGTCATAACCCTCTAGAATAATAATAATTAATATCCCAATGACATTATTTGTTGGATTCCATGATTTTACATCTTCTTTTTTCTCATGATCCACTGAAATCCCTCTTTTAGTTATTACATGGCCAATAAATCATACCTCTTTTATCCAAAAATGAGACTTTGAAAAAAATTCATACAAAAGATGGACTCTCAAGATTTCTAAAACATCCGCTAAGTGTTTATCATGCTTAGCCATTCTATGTGAATGCACTAATTTTTCATCCATTGACACTACAAAAAATGAATATAGATATCACTGAAATATATGATTCATCGAATACATAATTACTACTCATGCATTCATAAAACCTAAATTTATAACTACATATTGAAAATTTCTACATCTCTTTATGAAAGCTATCTTTTGAATATCCTCCATCCAGACTCATTATTGGTGATATCTTGATTGTAATTCAATCTTATAGAACTATTGAACTCCCCTAAATTGATCAAATATATCATAAATTCATGGATATGTATAATTATTATTTATCATAACTTAGCTATGTTTATGAAATTCTAGACAGAGTGTTAGAGTTTTACCTTCTTTCTTCATAAAAAAGACTGGTGATACCAAATGATACATGTGTAGCTGACTAAAAACATTAATATCCAGCTCTTCCAATTTCACTTTCAACTCCCTACATTCTGAAGGTTCCATTCAATAAAATAAATTTTAGATTGTACTGGTCACTGAGGGGAAATCAATCGTAAATAGATATTATCCTATAAGTATAAACATGAAATAAAATTTAGGAAACACAATTAAAAACCAAGTCAAAAATACTGGAAAAAATCTATTCTGGACCTCTTACATCAATTCCATATTCAACACATCCAAATTGTATGATATCGTTCCCACTACTGATGAAAGCATTAATGTTGAACATGTCTGCACATTTCTTTCTCTTCTAAAGAGATGTTCTATCTCACCCTCAGTCACAAAACTAACTACTCTTCTATAACATTTGATATGATCCATGAAGGTTATCAACCAATCCATACTCAGTATGACTTGATAAACATTGATCTCTATCATAGATAAATACCATTTTAGGTCAACTCCATTAATAGTTATAGAAAATGCTCGACACAAGACATCTCAACATTCTCTTTGACCATGAAGATATTGAAGTTTATCATAGAAGGAATTATCAAAAAATTTAAGCTCTGAAAATCATTATTACGAGAAGAAATAAATGAATTTGATGCACCAGTTTGAAACAAAACATGAATAACAGACAAAATCAAAGTAATCATGCCTATCACCAATGATGTCCCAGCCTAATGATCCACAATCACCTATTCAGCTCCGTATAATTTCTTTACCATTAAAATTTGTTCATTGTTTCTATACTATAAATTCCCTTAATGAGGATTCATGGTTTTCCTAGAATCGCTATGGCTAGATCTGTTTTCTAAAGATGTTGATTCTATTATCCTCTCCCCTTTGAAGAATATGATGACTATAATGCCTGAAAAGTATCTTGAGAACCTGTCCTCATAGTACTATAAAAATAGCACGGAAGAGGCCCCAAATTGTTGAAATTATGGAATGATCCTAGTGGCATCGTACACTATAATGTTAGGTGGTGATGTGAACAACATTGAAAACATTTCGCACTTTTAGTTTTTCTCAATGGAAGATTCACTGAACTAGCTGTTTGATTCTAATTCATGATCCCACTAAGAACTAAGTCACCCTCTTCCTCTTGGTCCCAATAATAGTTTTCCAACTAGTTCATGTGGGTTTCATTATACTTCATCCTCTTATAGCTCATAATAATACTTGTTCAAGAACCATCATTTTTTCACTATCTCTATATAATATGTTATATATATCACAACTAACTTTGAGTTAATCTCATACCACAGTCCCGCATCAATGATTCAAGCCTTTAGGTATGAACTATCTCAAAACATGGATGAAATGACCACTAAATTCATGATTTTTTCCACATATTCATTTTCAATGATTATCTTCCATCATCATGATGGAAAATTATGTTGTTTATTAAATCATGAGTGTTGGAGGATATATTTTTTTTAAAAAAAATCCCCCAATTTCTCTTAACCAATTCCTTGATCTATATTTTCTTAAACTGCTATATCCCACCACTAGCATTCAATATCCTCTAGAATATATGTCACCTGATTGAATTTCATCTCCACTAGTATTCCAATTAAATCGATAATATTATTCATCCTTTTCAGCCACACCTCTTCCCTTTTGGGTTCATAATCACCATATAAGATGGGTGGATTCCTGATCTGGATCTTAACATAATGATCCACATGTCATAACTTATCCCTATATTTCCCTATGTCCACAACATGAAACAAATAAATGATATTGTAAACCAGTTGTTGGTTCACATGTGGCTCATGTGCAACCACATTCTACACAGCTTTTTCTAGTTGGTTTCTACAAAGCCTACCAAGTTCTAATTTCTATGAAAACCACAAAGTCCGTAATTATCACTCTCTATAAACTGAACACTTGTAATTTAAAATTCTATCACATAAAATATTAGAAATCTGCTTTAGAAAATAAACAATTACTATGTTAAGCAATGTCTGAAAACTATCATCTTGGTTTTCAAAATTGACCCATTTTCAAAATACCACAACCATGCCCTTTTCAAAATCATTCACATAAAAAAATTAAGAAATTTCAAAAACAAAACATTTTCACATAATCATAATTCATTCCTCAAAATTATGTAAGCACTCCTATTAAGAAGACATTACTCTAATGACATTCACGTTCTTTTGATTAGCTCAATCCATGAAATTGAGATTTCAATCTAATAAGTTCTTCCATACCACTTATGTACACAACTCCCTGGTAACTTGATGTTCAGTATAACATGTTTGGATAAAAATTGTTCTTATCTATATTTCATGTATTATCAATCCCACTCCACTCTATGATCAATACTAAAGAAATTGAAAAGAATAAAATTCAACTCAAAGACTGAAATAACTAATGATGACATCTTCATCAATGAAATTAACAATGATACCATTTTTATCAAACAAAATTTTGGAGAAAAAACTGATACCCTTTGTAACATTGCTTCCCATATCATTGTCTTCAGAGGGCAGTGAGACATTTCTAGGAATTAATGGATGTCCCCAAGACTCCAATGGAAATAAATAATTTCTTAAGGGAATCAATAGATGTGGGGGACCATTATCCCATTAATAACAAAAGAACTAACAAAATATACATAACTAATCAACCAGTTCATGATTCATTATAACAATGTATGATAAATCAACATTCCATTTAGAAAAATCATACTAAATTCAAGTACCACATTGGAAGACTACAATATCAATGTATACATGAGAATACAATGTACTAAAACTCTAAGACAATAACATAATTCCAAAGATCGAAAATATTTATCCTCCAACTCAACCAAATAGCCCATATATCTTGAATTAGTTAAAAATATGTCTGATACATTACCTTTTAATATCTCTCAAAAAAGGATATCTGCAAAATCAACAATGTTCCAAATAAGTGGTGAGTACTAAAACATAGTTGGTTTTCATGGATAACTTCTCTACTCACACCACTTGGATCAAAAAGTAAGAAACACTTGTATAAAATATTGTATATGAAAAAATTCAAAAAACGTATTAAAAATAAATATAAGAATGTTCCATATCAGCCAATTTTTCAATGAAATAATATTTTAAAAAAAAAAAAAACAAAATAATTAATTTAAACCATTTCAAAAGTTTCTGCTGGCATAAACATTCCATTCCACATATCCAACCATGTAGGTATAGTTATGACAGTTGAATACTCAAGAATGGTTTCTTTTCTCTCTACCATTTCATCATTAGGTTATTGTATACCATGTTCCATCACGCCTTTGTGAACAAGTACATAGTCATATTATAACAAGCCTCGTAAAATGAAATATGGACACACATTTATTGTTCCCAAATACCGTTCTAATACAATCATGCCAAAACCATTTCAAAAAAAAAATATTTTTGTTGAAAACATTTCCCCTTTTTTATTTAACAATCCATCAAATCAATATTATAAAATAATAATTTTAAAATCAAGATACCAAAGAACTTTGCACAACAAATTACCACAATTCCACAATTTTACTAAAATCCATAAATCATCATGAAAAATGATTTATATCATGTTTTTAAAAAATATAATACATTTAATTTCAACAAATTTTAAAAATTTAAATTAATCCAATAATTTATAGTATGAGGAGTTGAGAGTGAAGTTACCTACATCAACTATTTGGGAAAAACTGACAAATGGAATAAAAAAACATCACAAAATCGGTTTGAAAACTCCAAGAACCCACATTATATCTCCTATTAAATCATAAAACAAGAAAAATATAATCATATTGGCCATCCAAAACCTTATATCTACCCAACTAGGGAATAAGTATATGAAACATAGAGAAAGGGATTAGTTGATCTATGAAAAAGCACCATGAACAACCAAGAACGATCACTTACCATGAGGAATGGGATTATAATCACCAAGGGAAGCATTTGAATCATCCTTTAAGCTATTAGAAAACCTTAATTGACCATTTATACCTACAAATACTTAGTTATGTCTATTTTGGGAGGAAAAAGAGGCATTAAAAGCCAATACTAACATAGATCCACTTTTTAGGATCTAGTTCTTTTTTGCACACTGTTTTTTACACGGGTCAGAAAATTATGTGGTAGCCACTACCTTAATGATGATCCTTTCATAGTTTCCTCAAAATTACTACAAACCCTTCACCAACCATGCAGAATCCACTACCTTAGAATTACCAAATCCACTTTTCAAATAGCGCTATTTCTATAAGGAATCCATATGGTGTATAAAAATTATGTGTTACCCATTCACCTTCTATTTTCCCATGTCTCACTATGCACTATTTTTTGTAGATGTCTCAATGTTTTCCCAAACCAGACACCAATGGTGCACCTAAATAAATTCCCCAAAAAAATTCAAAATTTCTCCAAACTCTCCCTAACATCACCCAAATAATTTATGTACATAAAATACAATAAAGAAGGGTTAATTAACTCAAACCGGGGTGCTAAATGTTTATACATTTTAGTATGTAGAGAGTTGATAGTAATGAAAAATGTCGCACACCTATCGTAGGGCATGGAAAAGGCATATTTTAATATTTTCCCAGTGCAGCATAGAGGATGACCAGGGTTGTCTCACTTGAGGATCTTTCTCAGTTCATTCACTTACTTAAACTAATTCACCTAGGAAGTAATTATTTTTGTTTTCTTAGGTTTTATGAAATAAATTAAATTTAATAAAATAAATGAAATGAAAATAATTGTAAACTTAAATTCTATTCTAAATTACCATGTAATTCTAAATAGAATGTAATTATGAAAAAAAAAGTTCTCCTGATAGAACTTTCAGGAAGCACCTTCATTGACCACCATCAAAAGTTCTTAGTGAAATCACTCCATCATATGTGTGCACACCTTAGTCTAACACAGTTATAAATAAAAAGTCTAATTAGAGATTGATAATAACACCATCCATCCACCTCATTAATCGAGGGAAAATGGTTGTAGATTAAGAAGTTATACTTTAGACAACCACAGTGAGGATTACACCAACAATAAATTATCCTTAGAATTAAATCAAAGAATATTAGAAACATGGTCTTGGGTTCAAGAACCGGATTACCCCCTCAGTATATTCCTCAGATTAGTTACTCATGATCATGAGTATTATAGTTCATGATGGAAATATGAGAAGTTAAAAAGAGGTTGTATGGGTGGAAACAATAAAAAAACAATGCATGAATTTTTTAAAAAATATAAATTGCAATTGAAAACTAAAATAAAAATAGTGAAAATTAATAAATTAAAATGAAATGTAGAAAATTTGTGGTCGGCCTCCCTTGGTGGACATCTCCTCTTTAGTTCCATGAAGTAATGGATGGAGAATGGGATGATTTGTGAAAGAGGAAACAACCTCCTTTTATAGGCTGAATTCTGTAATCTTATCCTTTGCGTGTTTATAGCCCATTAAATGGTCTATTCACTTATGGAATCCTCCATTATATTTGTTATTCAATGTGTTGTCTGTTCAACCTCAAAATTTTAGCCCATTTGGACACCAGATGAATGAGTTATGAATTATGCATTGAATGCTTCGTTTTCTGGATAAAGCATCCAGGAAGGTTCCTCAAAAAATATATCATTCAATAGAAGAAATAATGACTTCAAAACTCCTACAATTTTTTTTGGATATGAAAAAATTTATTAAAGTGTGATCCCAAGTGGGATCCCCTCAATTGGATATGTGTAGGCCGATTTTTGGTTTCGTTATGGTGGTGGGGCCTACACTGTCTGCCCGGAAAAATCATATACTTCATTGATTTTGTTAAGCCCTTTCTATGGAGGAATCAGCTCATGGTCCAACAGAAAATTTTGAAGGAAATAGAATCATAATTATAACGTAATATGATTCACTAAATTTTGAATTATATATTAAAATTAATGACCAAAATACCCTTCTAGTAATAATCTATAAAAAAATTCACACTTAAGAACTTTTCACAATTTTGTTCACATTATTTTTATAATCCAAATTGCCCAATATTATTATAAAAAAATTAAATACATGGTTTATATCATTTAAAAACATTAAAAATCCTCATTTTTTGATTAAAAATATGCGTGTATATTTTCCCTATCAAATACCTCCACACTAAAGCCTTGTTTGTCCTCAAGCATAGAATCTCAACATGGAAATCAGAGGACACCAATGTTACAAATATTCAAATTTCAATGAAATATAATCAAACAATATTCAGTGTTAAATCAAACATTCCAAAATCTGCATGAAATATAAAATTTATTTTTCCATGGTTCAATGAGGCATATAATTCACGTATTTTACTTTTCCCCTTTGGAAATTGATGGAACTTCTCCTTTCATTAATTCAATCTATTTGATTCATAATTATTTAACATGATAAGTCATGATTTGCTTCAATTTTTATTATATTATCTCTTCCCTATTGATACAGTTCAATTAGGGTTATTCTCATATCATGAGAAGATGCTCTTTAACCATAGACTGGTAAATGAACTAATTTCTCTATATAGTAAAGACAAAATACACATAAAATTATGAGGACTTGCAATAATGGTTAAAATAAATCTGAGGCTTAAGGTTGGTAGGGTTTGATTCTTTATAAATTAGGGCTCATGGAGGAGGCTACTCTCATATGGAAAAATGCATGATATCAAATGTAAAAGTGTAATAAAATTCTCCCCTTCAAAGTAGCAACACCCACTTCCCAAAACTCAAAGAAAATGTTATGATAATATGAGAATAATGAATGATTTGTGAACCATCTTTATTATTTTGTAATTTCTTCAATTTTTCAAAAGATATGATAAGATAAAACCTCACATCCATCACCTATCCACATAAGATCATAAGATTGTCAGTCTGGAAAATTATGATTTTCGATTCTCCAAAATCAAAACCCATTTTAATTCCTTTTGGATATTTTGGTCATTTTTTTCAATTTAATATGGGAAAACAATATATTATAATAATTAATTTCATAACATTTTACAATTCCCACAATAACACACCCAAACTTCTTTATTACAATGTGTATCATCTCATCCACCATGATTCCATTTACCCCCACACTTTAAATTTAAAATATCATGCATATTCCAAGAATAGGGTAGGAAGGGATAAACATGGATTGAAATATGGCTCATCCCTATAAAGGTCATTCATGGTCTCTTTGAGATAAAATAAGGATTGATGTAATGGTGGTATTTTATGGAAAAAAATCTTTTCAAAGGATGACTGAATCATTTTAAAGATGTTTTTGCACAGTCATAGCTTTGATAAGTTTATATACATGTTTTTTCCAGTTACATGTCCCAAGATCACTCAAGAAATATTGCCAAGAATAAATAGAAAGTACATGGTCTCTAAATCCTCTCAGGAATGAGAAATATAACATTGGACAATCACTCATGGCATGACTAATAATAAAGAATCAATTCAAATGATATTCTAAAATTCAAAGCATGAAAGATGGTAGGGAAATTTCATTTACATGAATTAGTTAATTCCTTCAAATCATGAGTCATCATATCAATATATATGGTTCATATTTAAAAAATAAATTTCCCATTTCAATCAATTAATCATGTAAACATTGAAATATTAAACATGGAATCACTGTGTTCCCAAGAAACTAATGTCTCCTTGATAATTCGAGTAAAACATGAATTCAAGTTTGGGAATGCAATTTTATCATTAAAACTCAGAACATGTTGGGGAAAAAATGTATAGATTTTAAAAGATAAAACACTAAATGTGAACTCCCTTTTTCCATGAATCTTAGTACTTCTCCTTCACTGTATGGGGCTTCCTTCCACCATTATAAGCTTATAAAAGAAAACAACTCAATTAAGCACAAGCATCATATCATTTATGCTCAATAAAATAAAATAGGGAGGGGTCGTATGCTAAACTATTTTATATGAAATGAAATTCAAATATAAATTATTAGAAATAATGTAATGATAAATCTTGGTATAATCCCCTAAGAGGGCCCTGGAATCTTTTATAGCCTCCAGAGGGCAGCACCAAATTTTATCCATAATTTTTCAGTGGACGAAGCTTCTTTGATTGGAACCACCACATATAGATCTTCCAACCTTGCATTTATTTATTCTTATTAAGGAGGAATCCATGGGTGGAGTACAACAGATCCACGCCCTTCGCAATTTGGAACAACATGCATGGAGGGGGTAGGATGAAGTAAAAAAAGCCTCATCTTCATTTTTTGCAACTTGTACAAAATTCCCTTTCCCATCCGCTACTCCCTCTAGTAAATATTCAGCATGTTCAGGGATCTCTTAATGTTCTTCAATAGGTGAAATTTTCTTTTCCCTCATCATCCTCCATGGAATAATATGATATGGGTGAATATGAAAATTCCAAACTATTAGGGTTGACACTCAAATTAGTTTCAATAAAATTAAAGTAGTTTGAGTTTAAGATTGTATCATCTCTCTAAGTCAGTTCGACATTAATCTCATCTTCAATTTAATTTTCCTATTTGAGTCTATCTTCACTAGATGGAGGTAGGTAGTCGGGCTCCTCCTCCTTGAGTTTGGCTTCATCTTCGTGGATGTATTTAGTGAAATCTAAGAAGACCAATAACACTTCCTACATAGCCTAGAATATATTTCAGTCAACTTGGAGTTCATCAACCATGGCCATCAAATAATCCAGTGAGATCTATGTTTCTATGCCTCTTTCCACTTGCTTGAACATTACCATCAGCACATCAGCTTATCATTAGAGGGCCTCCTCCATGTAGTCTGTTTCTTCCTCTTACACCTGTGAGTAATTGTTCCATGCAGAATAATTTGAATTTGAATGCATCATGAAAAAAAATATTTTGTTGAATGTTTTTAAAAAAATAATGAAAACAATCTAAATTTTCAAAATAGTAAAAATAAGGTAAAAAACTAATTAGCTCCCCGGCAATGATACCAGTTTTGACAAATGCATGTCATAGGTTGTGGGAAAAGTGTATTATAATGTTTTCCTAGTGCAGCATAGTGGCAGACAAGGGTCGTCTCCCTTGAAGAGCATCAATAGTTTGTTCACCTACATAATCTAATTCACCTTAAAAGTAATTATTTTTTTTTTGTTTTATGTTTTATGAAATACATTTAATTAAATAAAATAAATGAAATGAAAATAATAAGAAAATAAAATTCAATTCTAAATTTCTATGCAATGATAAATAGAAAGGAATTATGGAAGAAAGGAATTTCTCCCAAGAGAACATTCAGGAAGCACCTTCATTGACCTTCATCAAATGTTCATAGTGAACATAGTCCATCATATGTGTGAACAGATTAGTCTACCTCAGTCCTAGATGAAATGTCTACATAGCAATTTCCATGCACACCCTCTATCCAATTATTCAATCAAGTGTAAATGGTTGTAGATTATGAAGTTAAACATTAGACAACCACAGTGAGGATTACACCCACTATAAATTATCCTAATAATTAACTCAAATAATATTAAAAAAAATGGTAATGGTTTCAAAAACCAGATTACCCCCTCGGGATATTCCTTCGATTATTTACTCATGATCATGATTATTGTAGTTCACGATGGTATGATGAGGCGAAGAAAAGAGGGTGGATTGGTTGATACAATAATAAAAACAATTCATGAAATTATCAGAAATCTAAATTAAAATGGAAAACTAAAAAAATAAATAAAATAAATAAATTAATAAAAAATGGGGAAAATTTGCGATCGGCCACCCTTAGTGGAGATCACCTCCTTGGTGCCTTGAAGGAATGGATGTAGAATGGAATGATTTGGGAAGGAGGCAGGGGCCTCCTTTTATTGGCATAATTTGGTCCACCAAGACATTTTGCATATTTGGCCCATTAAATGGTTGATTCACTCATGGACCCCTACATAAAATTTGTTCATCAGTGTGTTGGAAATTCACTCTCAAAATTTCAGCTCATTTTGACACCAGATTAATGCGTTATGAATTATTTTTTGGTGGTTTCGATTTCTAGATGAAGCATCCAGGAATGTTCCTCCAAAAGTATAACATTCAATGCTAGCATTAATGACTTAAAAATTACCGGAATTTTATTTAGAGACAGAAATATCTATAATCGTGTTATCCCATGTATAAAATCCTCAATTGGATGTGTGTAGGCCATGTTCTTGTTCCGTTACGGTGGTGGGGTTCATGTTGTGTGCTCGGAAAAATCATAAACGTCGTTGGTTTTTTAATCCCTTTAGATTGACGAATAAGATCCTGGTTCAGAAGACAAAGTTGAGGGAAATAAAATTGGAATTCTAAAAAAATAAGATTCACTAAATTTGGAATTATATTTTCTATGTAATGACCAAAATACTCTTGTAGTAATAATCTGTCAAATATTGAATAATTAAACACTTTTCACAATTTTGATCATATTGATTATATAATCCAAACTGCCTAATATTTTTATAAAACAATTAAATATAAAGTTTTTTCATTTAAAAAAATTAAAAAGTCGTAATTATATGATTAAAAATATGCATGTAAATTTTCTCTATCAAAGAACATTTAATTTATAAATAAAGAGTTGAAAATATAAAGATTATTTTTGAGAGATATATCATATAAGTTCATTGTCAAAATATTTAAATATAAATAATGAATGAGAGAATTGATATTCTAACAGAAAAAAATTACCTAATGTTTGAATTTCATTTTATGATACCAATCTTATTGTATAAAAAATTTGATTTATTATAATTATTTATATGAAAAGTATAAATAATTATAATATTAAAAATTATCCACTTATTGTATTTCATCTCGAATTTAGTAATAATTTTTTATTAAAATAATCATTTTCAAGTGTTGAAATTTTTATTATTCATGTATGTTTTTGTTTGGTTGATCTAATTCAAGTACATGGATTATGGTTACATCATATAAAGAATTTTAATCATGATTTAAAAATAAAATATATTTATTATACATATAGAACCAGTCATAAAACCTATTGAATGAAAAATTAATTACAATGTTCATAAATATAGTAGTATATACATACATAAGAATATTGTTTCAATTTTGATGAAAAGAATGAATAAAAATATTATTTTATCATTAAGTAATCATAATTTTATAATAAATAAAATATATATTAACAAAATCGAACGTTATATTATTCAGTGTGAAGCGATGAAGGAAAATGAATCATGTCACAATGTAGAGGTGGTAATGCACTCATACACCTAAGTGATACTTTCATTTCACATTCCATGCTACATATGTTGAAAAATATTGTTCCATAATCATAATGAAAACTCAAGTGTAATGATGATACACTGTTCATAATGTTATGATAGATAAATTAAATCTAGATAAGGTGTGAGAATAAATGAAATTGAATTTACTTTATTAAAATTTAATAATATTAATTGAGATACATACTTTTATCATTGTTCTTGAAATATTGGTCCCATGAGAATTCTAGGGAATCCATGATGAAGAGAATGAATCTTGGGTGAATTTTCTGTGTTTTGGTTTATCCCAATCCATCCTGGGTACCCTAGTAACCTGATAACAAATCCTTTTATCACTTGTACTGAAGGGCATTCCCAATCCCCATGGGTTGGAGACTAGCACCTAGAATTATACAACATACAGGTGGGAACAAATTTTCTAGCTAACATAATAGAAGAATTTAATAGTAAGTTAATACACATACAAATGAAACTTGACTATGTGTAATGTATTATATGTCAATAGGGTATTAAATCCCAATTTACTACAACTCACGAACCAAAATATAGTGAAAAAACCAAAGTAGTTATGGAGAGAACTCACCTCAGTCAAGGATCAATGGAAGGAACCACCTCCAAGAGACCATTTCCCCTTGTTTGAACCAGGAATGAGATCGTCTTCAAACTCCTAAATGCATGGGTAGGTTGTGAACTAAAAACACTAGTAGGGTCTCACCACTGATTCCATAATTGTTAAAAACAATTTATTAACCAATGTAATGCTTTAAACTTTTATGATAAATTTGTTTGGAATTTTTAAAGCATATTTATATAAATCATTCTACATAGATCAAATGATGTAAGATTACATTAATCAAATGCCATAAAAAATGGTGTTATATTTCTAAAATAATGGATGATATAAAATAAATTTATGAAATAATTTATATAATTAAAAAATGCATGTAATCAAATTTGAACAACAATGGAATACATTTATATCTCAAATATAGAGAAGAGAGAAACATGGTCATCTGAAAAATAGGTATGATAGTATTTTCAGTTATAGGATACCACACTATCTAAGTTATCTATGAAATATATATGCACAAATTTCCCCTGGAAACTGGATAGAGGTGACTCATCACCCATCCATTGAGGATGTGACCCACTACATGTATATTTTTTAACTTTCTAATAGAATAGAGTGTGTCTAAATAATAGACCAACTACCTACGGTTTTCATGTTATCCTATAAAAACAATGATGGGATCATTATTTTAAGACAACATATAATAAAATTTAATCAAATTCTCCTAGTTCAAAATTCCAATTTTCTATTTCAAACAAATACCAGTTTAAATAAAAATATAATCCTCCTAAATAAGATAAAACAATAGGGTTTCTATCAAAACTTCTTAATCCACATTAAAAATTCTAAATACAGTCAAAAACCAATTAAATAAATCTTCACAATCCATTTCAAAAATTACCTTTAAATTTTAATTGAAATCACTTCATTTAATTTAAAACAACCAATTGTCATAATCAAACCCCACTCCATTGGATTTGGGGGGATTTACCAATTTTCATGCCAAAACCATTTGAATTATACGAATTAACAGGATTTTATATTTTAATAAATCAATTGAATTATTTTTTTAGCAATTTAATTTAAATTAAAATTTTAAATCAATCAATCAATTCAATTTTAACTGATTTGTCTAAACAAAATGGAATCACCAACCTTTTTCATAAAAAACAACACTCGCAACGACACATGACAATAGTAAAAAGTTGTAGACAACCTTGAATCACAACCTAGAAGATATATATAACACAATGTAAAATATATCAATAAATTTTAGTATGATATATTTAAATCCATAAGGAGGAGAAAAATTGAAAGAGGGTGAATTGGACCGAATGCTTACTCGAGAATCACATTGCAAGTGCCATGATGATCAAATGCAAAAAGTAACAATACAGAAGGGCTGGAAGGCTCCAAGATAACCTGAGGATTGCCTTAAGTTTAGGAAGATTAAATCAGAGGGGTTACAAAAATAATACATTATCTGCACTATCGGTTTAAATACAAAAGTCAGGGTATTATAGGATGTGTAATACCAATACACGTCATGAAACCATTAAATTTCATAACCGTTGAAAAATGCATCACCTCAAATTAATTACATCCACTCCATGTTAAAAACATGTCTATAAGTCATTCACTATGTCTAATAGAACTTATTTAAATTTATCTTTAATAGAATGAATCCTTTCATGTCTTTTATCCATACTACTGTACATGACATGTAACCATGATGCACGACATGTAACCCTCAAGTAGGTTGATGAAAATGTTGGTTAAACCTGAGAATCGTATAAATATCTATCTTCAACATTATAGGTATACTCTCATATCATTATAAATCCTACAGAGTCATCAAAAATGATAAACAATTGAATTTTTAAGGGAATAGTTGACATATCGGTAAAGGGGTGTTACAACCTCCCCACCATAAAACAATTATTTCCCCAGAAATCCTTTTATGGAGATTCCATGAAAAAAATGATTAAATTTATCCCTAATATGTTTCTCATGTTCCAACATATCATGATTAACGTAACCATGATTAAATTTAACACACAAAAAATGTATCATCTCCCTATGAAATACCTTGGTCTTAGAATCAAATATTCTACCTGGCGAAATAGTCAAAGATAAATCAAGTTCAACCTCAAGTGAACTCCATCTCAAAACAAGATATGGATAAAATTATAATTTCTATGTTTTGATACATGGAATACATTAGGAATCAATTTCATTAGAGTTGGAAGTTCTAAATGGTGTGTAACTTTCCCGACATGTTCAACAACCTTGAATGGTCTCAAAAAAATATGAGAATGCTTTCCATGCCTCCAAATATGTCATTAACCCAATTGGGATGAAAATTTCAGAAAATCATGGTCACTAATAGAGAACTATAATGGTATCTGTCAACATAACACTTATATTGTATTTTTTATCAACATTTTCTAATAAAGAAACTTTATATTTCATATCATCTCCTTCACCAAACATGTTCCAAATAATAAAATTTTAACTATATACAAATAATACAATAGATATTTACAATTCTGGCCATACAAGGCCCCAAAAAACTCCATTATAAATTTGGATTGGTAAATTGTGTTATATGAAAACTCAATCTTACATAGGTGATCATCATAGGCCCCACATAAGTTGAGAACAGAAGTGATAAGAATATACCCAAGAATCTTTATAGCTCTCTATATCTGGTTATCCAATTGTGAATTATAGGACATGCTAAAATAGTCCTGAGATCCTAGTACCTCCAGAAGGCCTATCCAAAATAAATAATAAAACTGAGGATCCCAATTAGAAACAATTTCATATGGGACTATGTGATAACAAAAAATCTCATTCACAGAAATATTTCCCAACTTTAGAATTTTGGTTATTTCACGAGTGTTTAAAAAGTGATCCGACTTGGTCAACCTATAAATAAAAAACTATATCTCATTATTCTTTATCTGGGTATGAAGAAACCTAACCACAATGTCCATAAAAATTTAATACCAGTTCTGAATAGGTACCGAAATTGGTTGATGTAAAAAATAGGTATCTGGTGACCCGCCTTAACCTGCTAGCATGTTAACCAATGAGAAAAAAAATCAACAATTTCCCATCTCATAACACACCACTAAAACTTCCACCGCATGTCATAGAACATATTTTTTGTTCTTGTCTCCACAAAAAACTATTGGTTAATAAAATCCCCCATTACATCCTTCTGTGCTGCTATAGGCACAACAAAGCTATTTGGATTACATAGAATTCCCTCAATGTAGAAGGGACATGGGGAAACTGTTACTAAACTATAAAAAGAGTCTCTAATGCTATGGAATTCAACATTAGTCTCTTGATCCTGAATAATATTCTCTAGAAGAGTGGATTTCAACTGAATTCGTGATAAAGAAACATTATCCCATTTCTCCAAATCTTCAATATGACACTATGTAAAGAGTTCAATCAAATTCCACTCATCCAATGATTCATTCACTACATGTTATGGATGTTTATTTCTTAATGAATTTTCAATTACATTACATTTTTTAGGTTTAGACGATGTAAAAATATAATTATTGCAGTTACTCCACCTAATGCCTCTGGTGAAGATTCAATTATTTTTAAGCAACATATAACTCAATCTATTCTATTATTAATGTATGGTAAACCAATTAATGTATAGTAAATGCCTCAAACTATTAATAAAAATCATCACAACTAAAAATTTTAAGGTCATGGGATGGATAATTTGCCTCATGTGGCATAAGCTGAAGAGATCTATAAGCTACTACACTATCGCCTTCCATAATAATACAACACAACATCGATCATGATGTATCACAGAAGACCATGTAGCCATGCTCGGCCTCTAGAATAGTTAACACCGGCATAATAGTCAATAAATGATTCAACTCAACAATAAAATTTTTACAAATAGCATTTCACGACAACTTCACCACCTTCTAAGTTAGATAATTCATGAGAGAACCCACCATCAAGAAGTCTTACATTAAATGATGATAATATATGGATATTTTGGAAAAAACCAAATCTTGAAGACATTACATGGTTGCTATAAAGTCATTATAGCCATCACCCTCTCTGGATTACCTAATATACCCTATTCATATACCATATATCCCATGAATTTTACTTCTTGTGTCTAGAAAAAATAATTTCAAATCTTGGAATAAAGTTGTCGATTTTTTAGTTGATACAATACTATTATCATATGAATCACATGATATTTAATATATTTATAGTTAATAGATATTTTATCCACAAAGACAACCAGAATGGAATCCAGATACTCGTCAATTATCATTTTCATCAAATCTGTGATAACTTTAGGTGAATTTGGTAGTCCAAAGCACATAGCAAGGTTCTCATAATTGTCTTACCTACTCCTAAAATATGTTTTTTTTTAATTTTCTATTCTTTTATCCTCAACATATTTTTACCATATCTAAGATCTATTTTTGAAAAAAACTTCTCTCCTTTTAACATATCAAACTAATAATCAATCCATGGAATCATATACTTATTCTTTACTGTAACTCGATTATGTTTTTGATTAAAAATAAATATGTTAAGAGAAGCATCAACCTTCTTGGAAAAGAGAATTGGTGCCGCCCAGGGTGACATGCTTCAGTATATAAATCCTTTATAATGAATATTTTGAAATTATGACTTTATCTCATTCTGTTCTGTTAATACCAGAAGGTTAGATGTAATAGAAATTGGTTGAGTACCATGCACTATGTCAATATAAAACTCAAATTCCATTATTTGTAAAAAAATTACATAACTAAAAAGTAAACAAGTTGGGATACTCAAGGAATACTAGAGGGATATCACTGCTTAAATATTCATAATGTAGAAAAAATTAAATAACTGACATTACTTTCCCAGACTATGGATAAGAAGTTATGGATATTCTAGAAATTAGGTCCCAATCTCCTTTACAAACAAGAGACACACAAATTGGTTGATTAAAGTCGACCTCTATTGACAACAAGATATTATTTATTTATTTTTAATGAGCAATTACATCCTGATTATGAATTCATGATATTTCATGTCGATGACTAGAAAACTCATTGCTATCTTGACATCAGAAAAAGATAAGACACAAGTAAGACAAAAGAGACCCCAATCTCTCATTGTACCATTGGGGGTCATAATATCCATTTCACAAGATATAATCTAAATAGGATGATTAATCTAATTAATATTAGATCATGAAATAAATGTATGAGATGCGCCTGTATTGAATAGAGCTGTCACTAATGAGTAATCTATAGTAATCGTACCACTCACGGTTTCTATAAACCTATCTTCATCCACATGAGACTCTTCTACTGTGTGATATAGATTCATTTTGGATGTTTATGGAAATAACCATTTCATATTTGAGACATTTGAATAGTCAATAGTATTAGGAGGATTTTAGGATACTACTCCACTATGCATAGTAGAAACGTATTTCCAGAATAACTGTAAGTGTTTGGAATTCCCATAGGAGCTGTAGAACATGGTTGTTTGTGAGAACCCTCCAGGAATGTATTGTATTTCTTCACTAATATAAAATAAAAGAAATTCCACATGGAATTTATGGTGGTCTAGAATAACCTTTTAATCAATAATATCTATGAGAATCATCAAGCATCTATTTTCCCCTAATAGAACTATCACTTCTACTGGTAGAAAAAGGAACTCATGTCAGCCTTGACTTTCCAACCTGTTCCATCTCAACCACAATCATCATTTCTAGAATATGATCATAAGTGGGAATATTTTTCAATAAATATAATGAATGAATATTTGATCAAATTCACAACATGAATTTTTGATACCTCATCTTCTCATTAGATACAATCTCCAACCAAACTACTCTATATTAAAAAAGGATTTAATACTCTGTCATGGTTATGTCATCCAGATCAATCTTGAAATAATCTACATCCTTAGCCAACACCAATGAATCTAGATTTAATTGATCTATGAAAATAAGTTTAACGACTTTAATTTCTAGGATATAATTTCTTTTTTTTATCACCATCATGTCTCAGCATCTCATGTTCGGTCCTTCCCGCATGAAGGCGATGCACTTCACCACAATCATGTTTGGGTCTGCAAGAAAACAAAAAATACATTATATCATTCCCAACCATTCCTCATAATGTTGAGGATGAGTATCACCTTTTTATACTGGTGGATTATGGAAATTAAACAGTACCGAATTATTTTGAAGAACATCCCCCTGAAAATACACATACAAAGAATGATGGGGAACTAGAGGTAGTGCCTATATATAATGGACCAGACATCTATGGTCCATTCCTTTGCTAAAATATGGTGTTTCAGGTGTTCTGGGATGTCAAGGTGACACATCCCCAACACATTTCCAAATTTCTAGTTCTGTGAATAGTTTTTCCAGTTTATTGTCTCACAGTTATTGTCTCACAGTTACTATCTCGCAGTTACTCTCTCACAGTTACTGTCTCAGACTTACTATATCACAGTTACTATCTCGCAGTTACTGTCTAATAGTTACTCTCTCATAGTTTGTGTCTCATAGTAACTATGTCACATTTACTGTCTCAATGTTACTGTCTTATATTTACTACCGCACACTTACTGTCTCACAGTTACTGTCCCACAACTACTGTCATACATTTATTGTCTCACAGTTACTGTACCACAGTTACTGTCTCACAGTTTCTCTCTCACAGTTACTGTCTCACAAATACTATCTCAGAATTATTGTCTCACAGTTACTGTCTCTAAATTATTGTCTCGCAGTTACTATCTCACTATTACTGGCTCAGCGTTACTGTCTCATGAACATTATTTCCAGAACTGTTTCATATTTCCTTTCCCAAATTCCCTGATTTTTTCTATTTTCACCAATATAGCATTTTATTTGATGTAAAACGAATTTATGGCCTTGTTTTAAAGGATTTAAGGCCGATTAAAATCCCATAACTCCTATATCAGTTTATCTAAGGATCGGAATGCTTTTACTCCATCAAACCGCATGGTTTAATACGATCCACTTTTAATGGAAAATCCAGTGTATCTTAAACTACTACTATGTTAAATTTTCCAGAGACAAGATATCTTCCTCCCTTGTTCTTCATCCATGTTCTCTGGTGCGAGATGCTCGAACCATTCCTCCCTTCCTATAGTAATCGTGAGATAAAACTTTTCCCTAAGGATTGGTTTCCCTCGACGTTCTTCTTGCTGCAAGTGAACCCTCTATTTTGGTGCACCCCAGAAGTATCCATCAATATTTGATATATGGTATGTTTTATCTTCGTTCTTTTGGGTTTAATCTTCTCCTGTTTCACCTTTCCATGTTATATAATGTCATCTCCATGATTCTAAAATAGTTTTCTTGGGTTTCAGTTGGTGCAGTCGTACCATGGAATCCTTTTTTGGATGCAGTTGTCACAATAGGAGGCAATCGTGATATGTTTTGTGGACCATTCACGTATAAAGAGCATCAAAACTATTTGAGGTATGGAATTCTTAGCTTATCTTTTATTTTATGTGAAACTGTATTGTTAACATGTTTTATCCCACTAGATGACAATAGAATTGACATAACAAATATTTTAATCGGATAATTAAATTGATATTGATCGTATATTATTGCCTCTTATTTTGTTAAATAGTGTCATATCTATGATTGATTTGTTTAGCTGTTTGTTCTTGATGGAAATTTTTAATGAACATAAATTGAAATTAATTGATAATTGTTTCTCTATAGATAAAGAGGCATGTGATTGAATCTGGTTCTTCTTGTTATAATTTGATGTTAGTAAAATTGGTACAATAAGCATGTTCAATTTATTTGTGATAGCTTACTATTTTGGTTTCTCAAAGATGGAAACTATGAATTATAAATCGGTTAATTCAAGATGGATTAAAGAACTGATTGTTTGCTAATTCCTGGAAGGGTTTAGAGTTACCCTCTTGATTGTTAAAGGGCCAAGATCTCAATTGTTAATATATCTATTTTCATGTTGATTGTGTTGTGATGTGAGCCTGGATGGTTGTTGTGATATGTGGGGGCATGGAGGCCTATTTGGTTGTGGTATCAGTTGACGCCTAGAGTGGCGAGATGCATCGGTTTATGCATGTGGGTGTCGAGTAGGACACCAGGGATAATGGACCAAGATGGATGTGATTGTTGGATTATTGATTATTCTTATTGGTTGATTATCTTCTGTACCTTTCACCACTAATCAAAGCAACTAGTCTTTCTTACCCTTCTTCCAAAAGAGGTGAAGACACGTAGTGTATGCCACGTTCTATATGTCTTTATCTTCTCAAGGGAGGATGGGTCTATGCTCTTGATATAGGTGGAAAAGACTCGACGTGTAGTACATCTACTCACCGTGTTGAGCCCCCTTGTGTTTAGTAGCATAGAATATTTTTCTAGAATTCCTAGTAATATGGGAAAGTATTTCGGTAATCAATAATAGAATAACTAATGTTAACCCATGGTGTTGGAGTTTGCTGGAAGATAGTTATGTGGTTGAAATTTTAAAGGGACAGTGGAATTTGGGTGTAATGCTATTGAAATTTAATGTTGAATTTTAAATTGTTAATTGATTTTTAAATAATTAATTAAATTAAATTGGAACTAATAAAAAGTTAATGAAGTAAGGAAATAAATCTTTTTAAATGTTTGTGAGCATATAGGATACGTAGTCTTAGAAGTAACAGCCTGGAGTCTGAGAGATATTTGCTGCATTTGAGTCTAAGACTAGGTTATGAACATAGTGTGGTTGTGAGATATATTATATTCTGTACTTTTCGTGTTTATATAAGTTACTCCACCCTATTAGTAAGGGAAACTAACACCTCAAGGATTCTGAGCCCTGGGAGTGTTTTCCACAAAATTTCGGTGGGAGGATGGATAACTGACTACCCCCTTTGGCCCTTCTCTCTTCTCTTGGTATTTACTTGTGCTAGCAGGAACATTGGTTAGTTTTACCTATATATATGTGTAGAGGGTTGTAATGACTTGTAGTTTTTAACACACATATATTGTGGATATAGTTTTTATGTACTATTATAGGAGTAATGTGTATATGCTTTGATTCCTCGAGGATCCCTTCCCGGTGTATGGGATGTAAAGGATTGAGGTATAATACCTGATGTATGATACACGTTATGTGAGCTGCGGTGGATCCCAGAAACTACCTGGTTACTTTTTTTCGTGGACATGGTTATTTTATTGCATGAGGTGATTATTGTGGTTCTTCGCCCAGGTGTCTGTGGTCAAGCCTTTTTGGAGAGATATGATTAGGATGTGCTATGTTGGGGTAAAGCGGGAAACTAGTGGGGGAGTAGTAGTGGGGTACCCTTGATATTCTTCATTATATTATATACTCTTGTATGCATTACTTGGTGAGATTAGCCATGGTGAGGCTGAGATCTTAGTATACCAGTTTAGGTGAAAAGTTTGTTTCACTCGTTGTTCACTGTGCTTTAGCATACATTCTTTACTTTTGCATGACAGGCTTCAGGGAGGATCCTACCAAGTATACTTTTATACTCACCCAATTTCTATATAATTTTTTTTTTCAGATCACTTGGTGCAGATTGGAGATCAGGCTGGTTTCTACTAGGATGGGGTTGTAGGAGCTGTTCGGGCTTGTGGTTACTACTGTTTTTACTTTATTTTGGGTACGTGAATGTATTCACCTTTCAGTTGTAGTATTTTTGCATGAAATTACATATGTGTAATTGGGATATCGTTTATATGGTTGTCTAAGTTGGAGTTGGTTGGTGTCTATCTTATCTCTCTCTTCCACATGTGTTTTACTCGAGGGTAATGCCTCCAATTTGTGTGTTTACTATACCCTCAGTGCTAGTCATCAACTTGGGGGCTACTGGAGGTAGGACTAGGGGGTCATTATCTCCCTTATCACATTGTCGTCCCAGAAGGGGTACACATTGTGGGGAGGGGGTCATGACAGAGTGGTATCAGAGGTCTGGTTGAGGGATAGGATGGATTTTGGAGTAAGGAACATGTGAGGTTGCATGGGTAGTAGTGAAAAAATGTCAGTCATGTTTAGAAAGTGATGTAAACACTATATACCGGCAGAGACATAGGCATTTGGGTCCCCTATTATCTGATTTATGGACCTTTATGTATATAATGGCTACTAAAAAAGGTCATACTAGTTGCTGGGTAGAAACCTAGGAAAGGATCATGCATCATTCATTTTTTTACCGGTGTTTGAATGGGTATACCTAGGGATGGGTTAACCAAAAATGAATAAAAGAAAAAAATTAATTAATTATTGTTGAGTCTAACATATTCTAGGTTTAGGAGCTCTAAGTGTTTGTTATTTTGAAGCTATGTCTCCAGGTCGATGTTCTAGTCACGATCACATAGAAGATGTTCAGCAGGTTATGCCAGCAAATCGCCATTTGGTAGAGGATGACGACGACGACACTTGGAAGAGGAATCTCTGAGAGTTTCAGTGCCAGAGTCTGCCGAAGTATGAGGGATCCATTTCAAATGTAGTCACAGAAGACTAGTTTGAGGAGGTCGAGATCGGTTTCAGTTCAATCCATGCTTGTAAGAAGCACAAGGTGTCCTTGGTTGTGAGGATGTTGCCTGGAGTAGTGAGGCAGTGGTGGTTCTTGTTCCTCAAGGATCTCTAGGAGTAAGTAATCTCATGGGAGGAGTTCCGATCCAAGTTTAGATTCGAGTTTCTTTCCTCAACTATGAAGGCGTCCGGTCACCATGAGATTTTTAAAATTTGACTGTGGAGCTCCATTGTGAGAGAGTTTGAAATCTGGGTCAGGAACCTTTTACGATATGCTTCAGAGTTGTTGCCAAATGAGGAGGCAAGGGAAAATCATTTGGCAGAGGCTTTGCATCCAGAGATCCAGCGCCAGGTCACCCCATTTATGCTGAAGACATATATTGAGGTTTTGACTAGGGTAGAGGTTTTTGAGACGACATTGGATAGAATTGGACCATCATGAGAGGGGAGTCTTCATGATTCCATAGGAAGAAAAGCTGTGGATTGGGGTTCTCAGTTTTCAGGTCAGAAGAATTTTTGTTCAGCTGGGGGTAGGTCACAACCCTTCACAACTCGTTTCACCAGAGGGAGAAATTCTCAATCCTATGACAAGGGATCATGTTCTTATTTTTATAGTGGTGGTCAAGGTCATCAGCCATGGTAGTGACCGAACTTTCAGAGTAGTGATCGTGCACCAGGTGCTCTGCTCTAGGTTCCTCTGTTGAGACAATTCTAGCCGAGGCAGCAGTAGCAGGTTGCACCATCTTTACATCAATAGAGGGCAGATGAGGCAGGAAGAGGAAAGCCCAGTGACACTCCCTGTCCTTAGTGAGAAAAGAGCGGCTGAGGTGGTGGTCATCATCTGGGCCAGAGAGGTCATGGAGGAGGTTGTGGTCAGCTTCATGCTTTAGTTTTGCTAGCGCCAGGTGAGCTAGACATCGTTCAAGGGACCTTTTGACAATTTTGTACCTTGGTGTATGCCTTGTTTGATTCAGGATTGAAACACTCATTCATATCACTTACCCTTGTCCATGCATTGTGACATGAGGTAGAGAGGCTTCCAGTTCCCTTGTCATTGACTACGATAGTTGGAGGTCGAGCTAACTTGTTTGAAGTATGTAGAGACTATGAGCTAGTGTTGGGGAAACACAACTCTTGGGACGATTTTTTAATGTTTATGAATACAACCATATGATGGCATCCTTGGCATGGATTGGTTGTATTCAGTGCAGGCTATTGTGAATTTCATAAGGAGACAGGTTGTGTTCTTCGATGCGGGTAGAGATCCAGTGCTATTTGTTGGCGAGCGAGACCCTCAGATGGGTTAGATGTGTTTTTCTTCCTTATCATCTATTATGGTTGATCTAATGCTGAGTTCTTCAGAGGTTTATTAGTTGGTATTTTCTAGTGTCTTAGAAGAGTACCCTAATGTCTTTTCAGAATAGGTTGTAGCATTAACCCCTCGAGGAGAGATCGAGTTTCTTATTGAGCTACAATTAGGAGCATCTCCTATCTCCATGTCTTCATATAGTATAGGCCCTTATAAGTTACAGGAGCTATGCATACAGCTAGATGGTCAGTTACAGCGCGGTTTTGTTTGGCCAAGTCGGTCACCGTTGGGTGCACCAGTTTTTTTCATGAAAAATGTGACACCCCAAGCTTCCACGGTACGTTTCCCTTTGAATAATGCAATGGCTTGCATTGTGCGCAACTTTAAGATTCTAACACACCACAACCAATCAAACTAGAGGTTATGAATAGTAATACGTATTTTTTGAAATTCTATAAATTTTATCTTTCAAAATGGACTTCATTTTTGGATTAGTAATATTGATATTAGATTAGGGTGAAATTTTGGTACTTTTCAGATAACTTTCATATTTTGATGAATAGTGAAAATTACTAAATTTTAATTAAAAACAAATTTTTTATTCAAAATAATTAATAGTGATAAATTATGAATTTTAGTGGATTTAAAGTATATTTAGAATATATTTTTACCATTTAATACAATGTTGGTCATTGGACGTAATTTCACATTTAAACCAGACCTAAACAAGTGTCAATCTTTTGATACTTATTATTTCTTAAAAACACGCTATTTGTTTTGACAATGGGAATTAATTTTTAAATTAATTAATACAGGTTATATGTTTTGAATTTGGTAAAATAGAAATCATTTTTGAATTCATAACATCAAATATATCTTAGGCCGAATTTTTGGTATTTTTCTGAAAACATTCAATTTTTGATGAATAGTGAAAAATACTGAGTTATAGTTTAAAACCGAATTTTTATTTAAATAATTATTTATTTTATTTAAATTTAATTAATGTCAAAATATATACATAATACCTATATAAGTTCAATGTAATTCATTGATGTTAGTTTAGAATAATTTTAGATATATAAATATTTTATTGAACTTTTCACCGTCTTTTACCCACCTCCTAGGAGAATTTGGAAATTTACATAAAACATAATTTTACCTCTTCTATGAGTGGAATTTCAAAAATCCGAGAGACATTGTTAATATAAAAGTGTAAAATGTGGTTCAATAAGATAAAAATAATTTTTGGTGAATAGTAGCTTTTTACTTTTATTTACCACGGTTAAAAGTAAATAGGGTAATTAAGGGTAAAAATGGTATTAATATTTCCCTAACACATGTCCTAATCTATTGGAAAAGTTTATCTTGACCAAAAACAACCTTAGGAATAAAATATTATCATTTTGGTCCACTTGTATTAGATTAGGACATTTATTATTATTTAATTCAAAGAAGAGTTAAAAGAGTAAAATTCAAAGTTTAATTACTAAAACATTTTTAATATAGGGTTATACATAAGATAAATTTGATTTTAAATATTAATTAGAAATATAAAAAGATTTCCTAAATAATGGTATTTTATTTATAATTTTTAGACATTAAATAATTTAATTTATGTATGACACAATGGTGATGCAGTAATTACCAAATTAATGAAATAATAAAATAATTGATATTTTAAATATCCAAATAAATGTAATTTTAGACTTTTATGAATTAAAATAATTTTCTAGGATAATATTACATGTTATTAGTTATTTAATTATCTTTATTGAAGTAATCATGCTTTTATGATTTTCACAAAAATCAAATTCCAAATAGTGTCAAAATTGACATAAAAGAGTTTTTAAAAAAAAATATTATATTATAAATTCATATTCTATTCCTAAAAATCTAAGGTTTGGAAAAATAACTTGTATCATGATAGGAGTATCATTAATGGACCACTTGGGGGTCACTTGAAATTTTATAGTAAGTTTATTAACCATATAATATAAAAATACAAAGAGACATGGTAAATGTCAAACTAATTAACTAAGAGTTAAAACTAAAATATAAGGTTAATAATGTGACCCAAACCTGTCTAAAATCTATTGGTTGAGTTGTTTTCGACCTATCCCCACCTTAACCTTTAAATAATATAATTTGGATCCATTAGAAGCCGAATATTGATTTATTATAAAATAATATTTCTAGCATTTCCAAAGGAGCCCCTCACCCCTCTTATAAAAGGGCACTCCCCCTTATCATTAATTCACACCTTCAAAGCCATTTTTCTCAGACAAACTCTACCCAAATATCCTCCAAACTTCCCTCACTTCAAACTAGAGGCCTTATTTTGATTGGAATTCCAACCTATGGAGCCTTTTTGATCAAATCAAAAGGAAGAACCCGAAGAAGAGGTAATGTTTTCACCACCCTCTTTGAAGTTCCTTTCTTCTTCAACTTCTTATTTATTTGTTATTTCTATTCTAAAATAATAACTCAAGTATCTTCTATATACTGTGATGTTATTATAAATATTGAACAAACAAATTCATTATTCTATCCATCCCTTGAATGACTTTTCACCATACGTGCGTATGTACGGTCCACCGTCTCCGCGTTGTGGTGTAATTGTTATTCAATATATTATTATTTAGATGGGTATAATAATGATGTATAATTCATGTAAATAATAAAACTAACATGATAATGATTCTGTCTATATGATATATCATCCAATTATATATTATTTTAATATCAAAAGAATGATATTGTCGCTCGTGCGTACGTACGGACTACCGTCTCCACGAATGTGATGAGATTCATTCTCCATCATATCCATTTGAGTATAATTCCCATTTAATGATTAAAAATAAAATTTAAGTAATTGATATCATTCTGTATATGAATAATATACAACCTATCCATAACAAATACGGCTTACGTAACAAATAATATAATGGAAAATGAGTATGTTAACACCCGAAATGACGATAATACTAAGATATTATTAACAAATCAATGTTAAAAGATCACATATGATATCATATTAATGTAAATGAATATTTTATAATTCAATAACAATTATTTCACCATTATACAGGAGTTTAACCTACTGTCGACCAAGGAAAAAGTACAAAGTAAGGGGTTTCTTATCTCACTCTTAATTTCGTGAGAATTCCATTGTTCACCACTTATTTATTGCATGTGGTGTATGTGTACTGCCCATGATTGTATTCATTGTGTAATATAATTTAATTTATGGGTATTTACATCATCATTTTATGATCCTTCTTTCATGGGTGTATGTTTCGTATGTTACCAAATCGATAAGGGTATTTGAAATTTCAATTTCCAATCATTCGACTTTACGCATACTTCATTGATTATTTTACTCCAAGATTATGTGTGGAATCACTATTAACTTTCTTATGTCAAAATTTCCACTCCCCTTCATGTGGATATACTTTTTATACACATAATCACTGCATTGATAATTTCTCAAGTCATCGATATGAACTTGATAAGAGCAATTTTAACTCAATCTCTATTTATTGAGTTAAATATCCAATTCATTGGTGTTGTCTTTACAAGAATATGTGTGAATGTCCTCTGATTGATTTACACTGAATATCCAATCATATTATGTGTATATATATTTTTCACACATAATTATGTCGTTGATTTATCCTTAACCTAAGGATACGGTCTTTATAAGAGATTGCATCTCAAATTACAATCCATTCGGACTTCTTTGTTGTTATACACCAAATCACTTTTATATGGTGTATATAATGTACTTTGACATAATATATCATTAATACCTTTATTATCATGATATTATAAAGTTTTTATTACCTCAATTATTTGTATTCAAGTGTCTCTCTTTTGGTTATGAACTCTAACTAAAATATCATTTTAAATGTTTTAAAGATTTATTATTCTAAATCTTTCTCATTAATGTCAATGGTTTAAAAATGGTTTTAAGGATTTATTTATATGGACATTAAAGTTTTCAAATTAAAATTCCTTTTAAAATTTTCAAAGTGGTATGGAACACTTTGATTCAAAAATCTATTTTTAAATGGCTTCTTGATAAGTAGTGTATCTTTTAAATGTTTTCAAGAAAAAGGGGGATATTTCTCTCAAATAGTTTTGATGATTATTTTCATCTATGTCAATATCCTTCATTATTCTCGATTGAGTTTAATATGTTACAATAAAATCTTCCATGTTGTATTTAATGAGTTATGTTTGACTATGGATGTGCTATTTTTATACCATTCATGGTTTGTGGATAAAATATTGACATTTTATATGCTAGTTTTAATATGAATGTTTATGTTATGTTTCAAACTTTTCATATGAGGAATGCATTGGACTTAGTAAGTGACGGATGGAGCCCGCTATAGCTCCTCGATGCATCGGTAGGTCTCATGAGACAAACTAGTGTCTTGGCATGAGGCCTTGACAAAATCTTATTTGTAGTCTTGGAATGAGGCCTTGGCTACGTGGTTATGATAGTCTGGCATTATGCATTCCGTCATTATGAATGTGGTTATTGATATTTTCATGTGATTATTCAAATAGTAGAATATCCATGTGTATAAGTAAATGGCATTATTTCATTTTATCCTTGCCATATTATGCTTAAGTTCACGTTTAAAATGCTTTTGTTTTAGTTATACATTGCCTTAAATTTTTATGTTTATTTATGAATGTTTTCGCTATATTGTTATCCTTACTGAGCATCTGAGCTCACCCATTTCAATGTTTTATTTTTCCCAGGATGTGAAGAAGTATTTTATGAATGACCTATAGGGATAGTATGAGGGGATATAAAGACAATATGTTGTTGTAGTTTTTCACTTATTGATGTAATGTAATCTTTATGAATATATCTAGTGTTTCCAAGGATACTAAACTAATCGGTCATTCGAGAATTGATCTTTTGTGATCATTCCAATGCTATGTAATAATGCACCGACTCTGAGTAACCGGGGTCGGGGTGTTACAAAAAAGGCTGATGATAGTTTGTGGTTGTGGGTCGATTATCATTGCATAAACAAAGTGTCAATAAAGAATCTATATCCTCTTACATAGATCGATTATTTATTCGATCAAATGAAGAGTGAATGTTGGTTCTTAATGATCAATTTGTGGTTAGGATAACATCATATTCTTGTGAAGGATGAGGATATCATGATGACTGCTTTCTGTTGTCGTCATGGGCATGATGAGTTCATTGTAATGTCGATCGGCGTGACAAATTCTCCAACTATATTCATGGGATTGATGAAAGTTGTGTTCTGTGATTTCCTAAAAATGTTCCTAGTGGTTTTCATTTACGGCATCCTTGTGTACTCCACATCTGAGGAGGAGCATATAGAGCATCTACACGTTGTTTTGAGAGTTCTTCATCAACATCAGCTGTTTGGGTAGTTCTCTAAGTGTGAGTTTTGGGCTCGATAAATCTGTTTTGTAGGGAATATTGTGTCCCATCAAGGAGTAGATGTGGATCCAAAAATGATAGAAGAAGTTGTTTTTAGGGAATCCCCTAAGACAATGTCAGGGGTGCAATGATTCCTTGGTCCTGTATGATACTACAAGAGGTTAGTAGCTGATTTATCTCAAGTTGTGACTCCTCTGATAGCTTTAACCATGAAGGATCAGGCATTCATATAGTCTGATCAGTGTCTGGCATCTTTTTAGTATCTATAGGATAGGTTAGTAAGTTCTCCCGTTCATTTTCTTCTAATAGAGGGAGTTCAGTTTGATGTTTACTGCGATGCTTCGCATCTGTGGTTTGTTTTTGCTCTCATTCTGCCGAGATCAGTTGTTTCTTATGGGTATCAGCAATTGTATTCCCTTGAATGTAACTATGAGACCCATGACCTTGAGTTGCAGCTGTGGTGTTTTACCTGAAATTGTGGAGACATTACCTCATTAGAGAGCGCTTTGTGGTTTTCACTGATCATAAGATCCTGAGGTATGTTTTCTCCCAGCATGACATAAACTTGCAGCCTTGTCGGTGGATGGAGTTATTACAGGAATACGACTTCGAAATATCATATACAACTGGAAAGGAGAATGTTTTAGATGATGCGATGAGTCGAAGATCACATAGTGATGCACTGTGTGAATCTGGTGACTCTTTGAGAGTAATGGAAGAACTGTTAGCATTTCATCATGATAAGAGAGAAGTTGTGCGTAGAGGATTTCTTTTTCAAATGATGGTGTAGTCATATCTCTAGAAGTACATGGAATATTCCTAGTTGGGTGATCATGAGGTGAAGGTCTGGAGAGACCAATTTGTTTGTGGTGAGGCCCCTGATGGTAGGTCATAGGATGAACAAAATCGAGTGTCATATCACAGAAGGCTTTTTATTCCATTGACGATGCACAAGATGGTTCTCAGAGTGTTTCATAGTTCGTCCTTACCAGTTTATCCTGGCATGAAGAAGTTGTACTGAGCCTTGAGAATCTAGTTTTAGTGGCCTAGGCTGAAGCATGCAGTTTCACAGTTTCTGTCTCGAGGTTTGGTCTTCCAGAATGTGAAGGCCAAACACCATGTTCTTAGTAGTCTACTATAGAAAATAGATATTCCTTAGTGGAAGTGGGAGGACATCTCACTGGTCTTTGTAATTGGTTTACCTCGATCTCCAGGAGGACATGATGATATTTTTGTGGTAGTGGGTTGTTTAACAAAATCATCCCAGTTTATAACAATAAAGTAGTCGAGCTTAGGGGATTTTTTGTCGAGGAAGTATCTAGAGTAGGTGGTGATACTTCAAGGAGTACCAAGGATGATCATTTCTGGCCTAGATCCTCATTTTACCTCTAGGGTGTGGAGAGGTCTCCAGCATGCTTTCTGTTCTCAGCTATGCCTTAGCACTGCTTTTCATCCTCAAACGGATGGTCAGACAGAGGTGACCATCCAGACTCTTGAAGACATGATACGCTCATGTGTCATAGATTTTGGTGGTTCATTGATTAGGAACTTACCATTGGTAGAGTTCGCTTAAAAAAATATTTTTCACTCCATCACTGATATGGCGTCATTTGATGCCCTGTATGGCTGACCTTTTAATTCTCCGTTGTGATGGACTGGGGTTTTAGAGTCATCAATTCTTGGACTGAAACTACTGCATAATACAACTGATATGGTTCAGGTGATTCGTGATAGGTTGAAGACAACGCAAGATCCTCAGAAATCATATGTCGATCAACGGAGGAGACCCTTTGAGTTTTATATTGGGGATCACATGTTTTTGAAGGTGACTCCCTGACGCGGGAAGAGAAGGTTTGGTCATGGGAGTAAGCTTTCTCCCCGGTTTGTTGGGCCTTTCGAGGTGTTAGATTATGTTGAAGTTGTGGCGTATCGAGTAGCAGTTCCCCCATAGATGAGTCAAATACATGATGTTTTCCATGTCTCACAACATCAACTTTATCTTCATGGTGACTCTCATGTCATCGATTGGGGAGATATCAATTTTGATGATGATTCGGCCTTTTAGGAGTGACCTATGGAGATCCAAGAACACAAAGAGAAGGTGTAGTGTGGGCATTCTATACCCTTGTTTCGTGTATTATGGAGACACGGTGGCATGGAGGAGAGTACCTGGGAATGTGAGTCACAGATACGTGCTCAGTATCCAGAGTTTTTTGATGTTTAACTATTATCTTGTATCAATATATCCTTTGTGGTTATAGACCTTTCATTTTTATAATATGGATTATATTTGTTGCTTCTTATGGTTTTCTCTCTTTTGAGAGGTATCATAAGGAGTGGTTTTTGGGACCCCTTTTTAGTTTCATTTTGGGTTGGTTTTGCATTCTCAAGGATGATAATGTTTTGAGAGGTATATTATGTAATGGTTTGGACCTCTCTGGTCCATTCCATTGCTGAAATCTGGGGTTTGATGTGTTCTTGGATGTCTAGCTGACTCATCACCAACACTTTGCAAAACATCCAATTCTGAGAATAGTGTTTCCAGTTTACTATCTCACAGTTACTGTCTTAGAGTTACTATCTCACACTTACTGGCCCACAGTTTCTATCTCACAGTTACTGTCTCATAGTTTCAGTCACACAGTTATTGTCTCATAGTTTCTGTCTCATAGTTACTGTCTCACAGTTACTTTCTCAGAGTTACTCTCTCACAGTTACTATCTCAGAGTTACTGTCTCACAGTTACTGTCTCACAGTTGTTGTCTCATAGTTACTATCTCCCAGTTACTGTCTCACAGTTACTCTCTATTGCATCCCGTCTTTTTATAACATAACTTTCATTTCATTACACGGAACTGAGGATCTTTAAGGTTTAGTGTCTTGGAAACAAGGAACATAATACATGAAAAGAACAAAAAAAACACTCTTCTTAAACACTTGAAGGACTTCTCCTTAAGTTCATCCTAGGTTTATTACTGCATATCATAACCTGGGGACATACATCAAAAGAAAGGGTGAGCAGAAGGCCCAATAAGGGAAACAAGAGAAACTTTTTACATGTGAACTTAAGATACTTCAATAAGGACATGAAAAGAACATTAAGGCATGAGAAAGAAATCATGAGGCATATCATAATAAAAATAACATTTTTCATAACTTTAATATGTGGCTACATCATTTAACATAGACAATCATGAACATATCACCAAGGTCCATCCCCAAGGTGTCATTTGAAAATTACCAAGGTTATTCACCAAGGTATCGTGAAAATTGTAATCTCTAGTGGTTACATCATTACCCAATGCATTGGAGTGCTATCAGGGCGCACCCTTAAATTTGCCTTTATTATCATGTGAGCCACATATATCATCATCAAACATTTCATAAATAACCCATATAGCATAAAATAAATGGGTTTCATTTCATAATCACAATGTTTTAAAAACTGCTTTAAAGACATGATCTTTACGTCACTTTAAAACCCACAGAAAAGGAAGGTGGGTCTCATGTATGTAAATCCCAGAATTTAAAATAGAACATTTTGGTATATATGTGAATACACCTTTAGAAGAAAGAGATTTCATTATTCACTTAATAATATAAAAGAACTTTAGAAAAAGAGAGAGACATTTTGAGACGGAAATTCTGCAGCATAACGGCTATGTTACGAGGTTTTAGAAGACATTAAAAAGAGAGGGAAAATGGGTCAAACATTCATAAATGACCCATAAAACAGTAGATGGACAGAATAAGAATTATAAATGATCATGGTAATGAAATTTCAAGGACATGCCATTTGAAATGAAAAACATGGAAGGAAGACAAAAATTAGATTTCTCTTATGAAAGTTCGGCAGCCTAACGGCGTTACTTAAACTTCAACAAAAATGATTTGAAAAGATCAAATAGGGTCTCTCATCATGTGAACATAAGAGTTAAGTATTATAGATATAGATATAATTCCCCAACATAATTAAAAAGGAACTTGAAAGACTTGACATGAAAGTAGAACTTTGAAAATAATGAGAAGGGTGAAAGAATCCCCTAAAAATTTCGGCAGCCTAACGGCGCCACTTAAAACGTCAATATACTGAATTGAAGAGATCAAATGGGGTATCTCATCATATGAACATAAGAGTCCAGTATTATAGATATAGAGATCATACCCCAACATAACAAAAAGGAACTTGAAAGAATTGACATGAAAGTAGAACTTCAAAACGAGAAGGGTGAAGAACCACTTAAAAATTCGGCAGCCTAACGGCGCCACTTAAAACTTCAAAATACTGAATTGAAGAGATCAAATGGGGTCTCTCATCATATGAAAATAATAGTCCAGTATGATAGATATATAGATCATACCCCAACATAATAAAAAGGAACTTGAAATACTTTACATGAAAATAGATCTTGAAAAATGAGAAGGGAGAAAGAATCCGTTACAAAAATTTCGGCAGCCTAACGGCGCCACTTAAAACTTCATAAAACGAAATAATGAGAGTAAGAGGGGATCTCTCATTATATGAACATGAAAATTTCAGTAAGAGGATTATAAAAGAACATCCTCCAACATAAGAACATGGAGCATAAAAGTAATGACATAAAAGAGATTACTTGAAATGAAAGAGAGAGGTCGGATCCCTTACCTTAAAATGTAACTCTTAAACTTCAAAGGTTGGGACCTTGAGGGATTGGGGCACCTTGGGAGGACTCCTTGGGAGGTAATGAGACCATAACTTCGTTGGGGAAGAGTGGGGAGTCGAATGGATGAGAGGAGGGCTTGGTATTTATAGGGAAAGTGAGGGGACAAGGCATTAATGGCCAAGGGACACCTCACATGTGCTTTTCTCAAACCCATGTGCTCTCCCTTGATATTTCCCATTAAGTTAGGCCACATGGGGCCCCCAATACAATACTTCATCACCCTTGGCCGGCCAACCCTTAAAATATCTCATGACATCATCATGACACAGCTATGATGTCATTAAACATACCGAAACCCTAAAACTGCATTTTTACTATTCACTGAAAATTCAACTTTCTCAGAAAAATCCCAAAATTTCACACTAACCAAATATCAATGCTCTAATTTCAAAAATGAACTCCATTTTATAAAAATAATTTTCTAAATATTTTTAAATTTATTTTTAAATAAATACACTATTCACCGAAAATTCATTTTTTTCAGAAAAAACCCCAAAATTTTACCATAACATAATATCAGTTCTCTGAGTTCAAAAATGAAATCCATTTTATAAAAATAATTTTCTAAATATTTTTAATTTAATTTTTAATTAAAAAATACTATTCACCTGAAAAAACTAATACTTGAATAATTATTTATGAAACCGTTATTTAACCATTTTATTGAGTCACATTACTTAATCAAGGTGCCTAGATTATTTTAAAACTTTCTTTAAGTGAGATTACTAATCCTAATCATAAAATCACTATTATTAATTTACTATTCATCAAAAATCAAGTTGATCTTATTAGACTCTAAATTTCGTACTGAACATAATTGTAGAAGACCATTTTTTGAAAATCATTACACATTTTAAATTATTTAAGGTTTACATAAACATTTTTTCAAAATATCCTTTTGAAAATTCATCAAAAATATGCATACTATTTTTATCCGGTCATTTGAAAATTCATAAACTTCATCATAAGAAGAAATCCCAATTTTTATTTAAAACAAGGATTACACAAGGCAGTTACGGTCTCGTTACATAGCCCCTTATAATACCAGCATAGGACCTAAGAGTAAGGTGTGCTAGGGTGATAGAATCTTGGGGCGGCTCGGTCAACATTGCCCGAGTAGTAATTTCTATCAGTTTGAACTTCTCGCAAAGGCGATTCCGTTCTAGCTTCACATGATGAAGTTCGGCTTGGGTTTGGTCCAGAGCAAAGCCCAATGGTGCTACCTCCTTCCCAAGCTCTGTTAGATGGGCTTCGATCGGTCCAAGACTACTAGGTGAGGCCATAGAATCTTCTTTCTATAATAATCAACCAAGATTACTTATATTTAGAGACAATAATCAAAACTTTTTGTTCACTGTGGTCATATTGACTGATGGTCATATAACAGTCAAAACCCAATGGTCTCATTTTAATTATAATCATGTTTATCAAATAAAACATTTTTGTTGAGTATAAAAATAAAATAAAATAACACATGAAATTAGGAGACAAGATTTATTCAAAATTTCGGGCCGTTACAATCTTCCCCCTTAAGAAATTGCGTCCTCGCAATTTTTTAAAATTGGGTTTTGAAATTTCATTGAAAGTCCCACATCGGAAAAAGAGTCAGTAACACCATTACTTTAAAAGAAATAAAAGGAAGTACAAAGGCCACCCGAGTTTACTCATACTAGGATTCCATGTAGGAAACATGGATATGGAGGAGAAAACAAAGGGTCACGTTCTAAAGGAGAGTGATAGAAAACATTATTAGGAGGAAGTTAACCACCAGAAAATCCCAAAATTATGATGTGTGTAAGCGGTCTTTGATTACCTAGTAGGAAACGTAAACCAAAAACGTTTTTGTTTTACATTCCTTTTAATAACTTTTAGGAATTAATTTACAACATAGAACAAAAACATAAGGAAATATATCTACCTTCATGTAGAGTTTCATACATTAATAAGTTTCTACCAAAACTAATCTTTTCTCCAAACTATGAGCATTCAAAACTACTTGGTCTCATCAAAACACAATAATCATCTTCTAGAGAATCACATAATCCACAAAAGATCAACTATCTATTTCTTCTATCTTTAAACCTTATCCCAAAAATAGAATGGGTAAGGTAAAACAACTCTTCAAAAAGAATCCCATAGGAATGGAAACTACTTTTAAATCTTCAAAGTTCCATGGTACTACCCAAAGTTCATCATAGACCATTCCGTAAATAATGGTCCTTAAGATTCCTCAAAATAAACCAAACTAAGATTGAAACCCAAATACAAGAAAGATTTGATAACATAGTCTTCCAAAATAAACTTCATTGTTCATCTCCAAACAACGTCAACCACTCCTAATATCTTATAACAAAATATCTAACCTAAACATATTTTACCCAAGATAGGTTATTCATTCCCGTAAGTAACCTAAATTACTATAAGTCCACCTTAAATTCATCGATTCTTCAAAATATAAGTCAACCTTACTCCTCAATGAAAATACCGTAGTAATCTATTTACCTCGATCAAATATGGATCCCTAAAATAATGAAAGTCTTCCAAAATAATAATCATCTTTTAATCCCCTAATCATCTCTTTCATATTAATATGTCAATCATTGCATTTCTTATCACATTGGTTATTGGGACATGTTCTTCTATCTCCCACCATTAACTAAGAAGAGAAATTATAATTAGAGGCTTAAATACTTAACCAATAATCATGAAAAGAAGCTTAAAGCATATAAGGATAACTTGTAGAAGAAAAGTATACCCTAACTTGTGATCCCCTAGGTTCCAATCTAGGTTATCCATAATCATATATTCTTACGTGAATCTTTGTTCCTTTAATAATGGTTCATACTAAGCTTATGAATTTACCAAAGCATATCCCCCGGGAGTGTCGTAACCAAGAGTGCAGCAAGGCCCGTTGTCGTGTACCAGTTCCCGTTCGAGTCTAGCTCAAAGCAGTGTTTTCAGGTTTTACCCTTATGTACATCTGTGCCAGAGCCACCTCTACCTGCTCGTACCCAGACAGGGATGTATTTGCTTGGAAACCCCTTACTCAATACTCACCAAAATACCAGGAAGATTTCCTATATTTAAACTTTTCTATAGGGTTCTTCCTAAAGTTTTCATATCCTAATTTCCACAAATAACTAAACCATCCTTTGATACCAACTATTGCATCCTGTCTTTTTATAACATAACTTTCATTTCATTACACGGAACTGAGGATCTTTAAGGTTTAGTGTCTTGGAAACAAGGAACATAATACATGAAAAGAACAAAAAAAAACACTCTTCTTAAACACTTGAAGGAATTCTCCTTAAGTTCATCCTAGGTTCATTACTGCATATCATAACCTGGGGACATACATCAAAAGAAAGGGTGAGCAGAAGGCCCAATAAGAGAAATAAGAGAAACATTTTACATGTGAACTTGAGATACTTCAATAAGGACATGAAAAGAACATTAAGGCATGAGAAAGAAATCATGAGGCATATCATAATAAAAATAACATTTTTCATAACTTTAATATGTGGATACATCATTTAACATAGACAATCATGAACATATCAACAAGGTCCATCCCCAAGGTTTCATTTGAAAATTACCAAGGTTATTCACCAAGGTATCGTGAAAATTGAAATCTCTAGTGGTTACATCATTACCCAATGCATTGGAGCGCTATCAGGGCGCACCCTTAAATTTGCCTTTATTATCATGTGAGCCACATATATCATCATCAAACATTTCATAAATAACCCATATAGCATAAAATAAATGGGTTTCATTTCATAATCACAACGTTTTAAAAACTGCTTTAAAGACATGATCTTTACGTCACTTTAAAACCCACAGAAAAGGAAGGTGGGTCTCACATATGTAAATCCCAGAATTTAAAATAGAACATTTTGGTATATATGTGAATACACCTTTAGAAGAAATATATTTGAGTATTAACTTAATAATATAAAAGAACTTTAGAAAAAGAGAGAGACATTTTGAGACGGAAATTCTGCAGTATAACGGCTATGTTACGAGGTTTTAGAAGACATTAAAAAGAGAGGGAAAATGGGTCAAACATTCATAAATGACCCATAAAACAGTAGATGGACAGAATGAGAAGTATACATGATCATGGTAATGAAATTTCAAGGAAATACCATTTGAAATGAAAAACATGGAAGGAAGACAAAAATTAGATTTCTCTTATGAAAGTTCGGCAGCCTAACGGCGTTACTTAAACTTCAACAAAAATGATTTGAAAAGATCAAATAGGGTCTCTCATCATGTGAACATAAGAGTTAAGTATTATAGATATAGAGATAATTCCCCAAAATAATTAAAAAGGAACTTGAAAGACTTGACATGAAAGTAGAACTTTGAAAATAATGAGAAGGGTGAAAGAATCCCCTAAAAATTTCGGCAGCCTAACGGCGCCACTTAAAACATCAAAATACTGAATTGAAGAGATCAAATGAGGTCTCTCATCATATGAACATAAGATTCCAGTATGATATATATAGAGATAATACCCCAACATAACAAAAAGGAACTTGAAAGAATTGACATGAAAGTAGAACTTCAAAACGAGAAGGGTGAAGAACCACTTAAAAATTCGACAGCCTAACGGCGCCACTTAAAACTTCAAAATACTGAATTGAAGAGATAAAATGGGGTATCTCATCATATGAACATAAGAGTCCAGTATGATAGATATAGAGATCATACACCAACATAATAAAAAGGAACTTGAAATACTTTACATGAAAATAGATCTTGAAAATGAGAAGGGAGAAAGAATCCGTTACAAAAATTTCGGCAGCCTAACGGCGCCACTTAAAACTTCATAAAACGAAATAATGAGAGTAAGAGGGGATATCTCATTATATGAACATGAAAATGGAAGTAAGAGGAGTATAAAAGAACATCCTTCAACATAAGAACATGGAGCATAAAAGTAATGACATAAAAGAGATTACTTGAAATGAAAGAGAGAGGTCGGATCCCTTACCTTAAAATGTAACTCTTAAACCTCAAAGGTTGGGACCTTGAGGGCTTGGGGGCACCTTGGGAGGACTCCTTGGGAGGTAATGAGACCAGAACTTCGTTGGAGAAGAGTGGGGAGTCTAATGGATGAGAGGAGGGCTTGGTATTTATAGGGAATGTGAGGGGACAAGGCATTAATGGCCAAGGGACACCTCACATGTGCTTTTCTCAAACCCATGTGCTCTCCCTTGATATTTCCCATTAAGTTAGGACACATGGGGCCCCCAATACAATACTTCATCACCCTTGGCCGGCCAACCCTTAAAATATCTCATGACATCATCATGACACATCTATGATGTCATTAAACATACTGAAACCCTAAAACTGCATTTTTACTATTCACTGAAAATTCAACTTTCTCAGAAAAATCCCAAAATTTCACACTAACCAAATATCAATGCTCTGATTTCAAAAATTAACTCCATTTTATAAAAATAATTTTCTAAATATTTTTAAATTTATTTTTAAATAAATACACTATTCACCGAAAATTCATTTTTTTCATAAAAAACCCCAAAATTTTACCATAACATAATATCAGTGCTCTGAGTTCAAAAATGAAATCCATTTTATAAAAATAATTTTCTAAATATTTTTAATTTAATTTTTAATTAAAAAATACTATTCACCCGAAAAAACTAATACTTGAATAATAATTTATGAAACCGTTATTTAACCATTTTATTGAGTCACATTACTTAATCAAGGTACCTAGATTATTTTAAAACTTTCTTTAAGTGAGATTACTAATCCATTTGGTCATATTACTAATCCTAATCATAAAATCACTATTCATAATTTACTATTCATCAAAAATCAAGTTGATCTTATTAGACTCCAAATTTTGTACTGAACATAATTGTAGAAGAACATTTTTTGAAAATCATTACACATTTTAAATTATTTAAGGTTTACATAAACATTTTTTCAAAATATCCTTTTGAAAATTCATCAAAAATATGCATACTATTTTTATCCGGTCATTTGAAAATTCATAAACTTCATCATAAGAAGAAATCCCAATTTTTATTTAAAACAAGGATTACACAAGGCAGTTACGGTCTCGTTACATAGCCCCTTATAATACCAGTATAGGACCTAAGAGTAAGGTGTGCTAGGGTGATAGAATCTTGGGCCGGCTCGGTCAACATTGGCCGAGTAGTAATTTCTATCAGTTTGAACTTCTCGCGAAGGCGATTCCGTTCTAGCTTCACATGATGAAGTTCGGCTTGGGTTTGGTCCAGAGCAAAGTCCAATGGTGCTACCTCCTTCCCAAGCTCTGTTAGATGGGCTTCGATCGGTCCAAGACTACTAGGTGAGGCCATCGAATCTTCTTTCTATAATAATCAACCAAGATTACTTATATTTAGAGATAATAATCAAAACTTTTTGTTCACTGTGGTCATATTGACCGATAGTCATATAACAGTCAAAACCCAATGGTCTCATTTTAATTATAATCATGTTTATCAAATAAAACATTTTTGTTGAGTATAAAAATAAAATAAAATAACACATGAAATTAGGAGACAAGATTTATTCAAAATTTCGGGCCGTTACACTCTCTCACAGTTACTCTCTCACAGTTATTGTCTCACAGTTATTGTCTCAGAGTTACTATCTCATTGTTACTGTCTCACAGTTACTATCTTAGAATTACTGTCTCACAGTTTCTGTCTCAGACATACTGTCTCACAGTTACTATCTCATAGTTTCTATCTCAGAGTTACTATATCATGAATATTGTTTCCAGATTTGTTTTATATTTCCTTTTCCAAATTTCTAGTTTTTCCAGTTTTCCCAATTTAATGTTTAATTTGACGTAAAACACATTTATGGCCTTGTTTGAAGGGATTCAATTATGATTAAATTTCCATAACTCCTATCTTAATTTCCCTAAGGCCCGAGATACTTTTACTCAGTCAAACTGCATGTTTTAATGCGATCTTCTTTTAATGGAAAATCCAGTGTATCTTAGACAGCTTCTCTGTTAAATCCTCAAAAGAGACAAGATATCTTCCTCCCTTGATCTTCCTCCATGTTCTCTGGAGCAATACGCTCAAACATTTCCTTCCTTCCTATAAGAATCGAGACATAAAACTTTACCATGAGGATTGGTTTCCCTCGTTGATTTTCTTTCGGCAAGTGCACCCACTATTTTGGTGAAACCAAGCAGTATCCATAAATCTTTGATATAAGGTATGTTTTATCATCATTATTTTTGGGTTCATCTTCACCTGTTTATCCTTTCCATATTATAGTATGCGATCTCCATGCTTCTAATGGAGTTTTCCTGGGTTTCGGTTGGTACGGTCGTACCGTGGCATCCTCGTGTGGATGCAGTTGTCGAGAGAGGAGGCAAACATGATATGATGTGTGAACCATTCTCGTATAAAGAATGTCATGAAATGTTTGAGGTAGGTGATTCATAGATTCTATTTTCTATTATGTGCAACTATATATTTATCATGTTTTATCCCACGGGATGAAAATGGAATTGACATAATAAATATTTTAATCGGATAAATAAATTATTAACGATCGTATGTTATTGCCTCATATTTTTCTAGATAGTGTGATATCTAGGCATGCTTTGTTTAACTGTTCGTTCTTGATGGAAATTGGTAGTGAACATAAACCGCAATTAATTGATAATTGTTTCACTTAAGATAAAGAGGCATGTGAATGAATCTGATTCTTCTTATTGTAATCTGATTCTTCTTGTTGTAATATGATTCTTCTTGTTGTAATTAGATCAGGCTAGTTTCTACAAGCTTGGGGTTGCAGGAGCTGTTTGAGATTGTGGTTACTATTGTTTTTTACTTTCTTTTTTGGTACTTGTAGTTTTTCCCCATTCAGTTGTAGTAGTTGGGAATGAAATTACATATGTGTACTTGGGATTTCATTTACATTGTTTTCGGAGTTGGATTTGGTAGGTGGTTATCTTATCTCTCTCTTTAGCATGTGTTCTATTAGAGGGTAATGCCTCCCATTTGTGGGTTTATTATACCCTCAGTGCTAGTCGCCAACCTGGGGCCTACTGGAGGAGGGATTCGGGGGTCATTATATCCCTTCTCACATTTCTTGTCTAAGAGGGGTGCACTTTGTGGGGAGGGGGTCATGACACTATCTGAGAGCATGAATAGTGCACACAATAACATCAAATAGATTTCGGTATACTAGATGATTTTCACACTGTGGTTCAGAAACAACTTCCTCCTTGATATAATTTTCATGTTTTCAAGAAGGAATGATGTTAAAAAACATTAGCAGACAAATAGAAAGACATTATATTAACACTCAAGTTGAGCATAATGGGATATTATTCCCAATAGATGGAACAAACATATTTGGATTCCACTCTATTTAAACTAGCATAGGGAATCGACAAGAAATAACCCACAAGACATCCTTCCCTTTCCTACCCTAGAGATATAAGATTCATTGCATTGAGAAAAATCCAGGAACTCAATCGCAACTACATCCTATGTCCTGACAAGATTAATCAATCTCATACTAACCTTAATGAAGAAGCTCAATAGCCTCATGTGAAACCATTTTTTCACAAACTAGTCTGAGTAGCCTAATTACCCAATAACCGAGAATGTCATGAAATATCACATATGGTAATCCCTTCCCCCATGAGTCAACTAATAGCACTGAGAATTATAAAACAAGAATGTGGGATTGGACTTTCCCAAAAAACATAGCATGAGAAAGACATGTAAGTCCACATGCATACCATAGAAACCCCACTATGAGTAATTTATCATAATTTAATAAAATATTAAATGCAAAAGAACTAAAACTCAATTACTAAAAAATGGGAAATATGTCTCTATGGACACATCTCACAACATACAAGGTTCCATAGCAAGATACACCCCAAAGTGATCTTTTCCAAATTATCAAACCTTGAATGAGATAATCTACAATCACCTAAAGTAACAAGTATGGTGTCAGCTAAAAATCCCCAACTGTGGGGGGGCTTACCATATATTCCCTAACGAATTCCAATAATTGATTAACCATATGAATGCTTTAAATTTTTAAAATTAATAGGTTTTTATTTTTCAAAACATACATAATAAATCATTCTATATAGTTCTGTCGATGGAAAATTTACTTTAAGAAAATGATTTTACAAATGAATGAATGTCAACAATGTAATTGATTATATAATAATTTTATTAAATACATTTTATATAAATTTATAGTGCATGTAATGTAGTTAAAACAACATTGGAATGAACTTATATCTCAATAATAAACAAGGGAGAATCATGATTATCTTACAAATAGGTATGACATTATTTCTAGCTACAGGACCCTACACTCTCTAATTGATCTCAGAAATATTTATAAACACATTTCCACCAAACAATAGCTATAGGTGACTTTTCACTATTCTATAGTTTATGTTACCCACTAAATGTATGTTTCATAATGTTTTCGTGGCATAAAAGGTGTCCATATAACTCACCAACAACCTAATTCTTGCATTCTCTCTTACCCAATCAATGATATAAATTTTATTTTAGTTCATTACATGAAATTGAATCCCATATTCCTATTTCAAAATGAATTTTTTTTATTTGAATGAAAAATGTGTTTAAATAATTAATATTCTTCTTTAACAAGATAGTACCACTCGGTTTCTATCAAAACATCTAAAGTCATTTTCACAACATTGAAATCCATTCAAAACCAATACCATAAATTTTCATAATTCATATTCATATCTAAATTCAATAATTTTATTGAAAACATTTCCATTAATTAAAAAAACCAATATCAATAAAAAAAACCCCAATCTAGTGGAATTTTGGAGTTTTACATAATTTTGTGGCAAAAACAATTTAATACTCCAATTTCAATAGAATTGGGTTTTTAATAAAAAAAATTGAAATAATGTATGAGAAAGGTATTTTAAATCTACAATTGAAATAAATAAATAAATTTAAGCTTAATTTATTTTTCTAAATAGAATGAAATCACCTAAATATTTCCTAAAAACCACACTTGTGACGGAACCCATCAATGAGAACAGAGTTGTAGAATCCCTAAAAGAACATCCTATAGGTGATATAAAGATCATCAGGACATAGATACATAATTTTATATATGATATTTTGAAATCCCTAAGGAGAAGAAAAATATAAAGAGGATGAATTGTAGTGAACACTTACTAGCGAATCACACTACAAGCTCAATGACAATCAAATGCCGTATGCGATGATCCAGAAGGGTTTGAAGGATAAAAGATCACATGAATAAGGCCTTAAGTCAAAATAGATGAAACAATAGGGGATCCAACAAGAACATACCAACTGCACTACCTATTTAAAACCCATGGTTTGGGTATTACATGATGTGTTATACCAATAAATGTCATGAAACCATTAAATTTTGTAACCTCTAAAAAACACATCACCATGAATTAAAATAGAATGATATGAGTTGAAAACTAAAAACTAAATCATTAATGACATGTAATGGAACTTCATGATGTCAATCATTTACAGTATGAATCCTTTCATGACTTGCATCATGAAAATATACATGATGTGTAACCATGTTACTTGGCGTGTAACCCTCCAGCAGCCAACAAAAAATGTTGGTTATTGTTGAGAATCCAAGAAATATCTAAATTCACCATTATATGTATCCTCTCAATTAATTATAAACCCTATCTATTAAAGAAATTGGTAAAACAATTACAAGATTCCAGATATAACTTTTAGATCAGTAAATGGATGTTACATGGTTGATATAGAAGTATCAAAATTTGATAATAAGGAATAGGAGGAGGTGTCCTATTAAATTGGGAAGAGGGATCGCCTGAAATTAAAAAAGATATAAATAAAATAAGGTTTGATTAAAGTGAATGTTGGTTTAAAAGTATAATAATTCAATGATAGAGTAAACTAGGACACAAATATCTCCAAAAACTAATAATTATAATTGTTTATGTGGAAATCATATGACCTTATCTCTTATTTTAATCCCATGGTTACATCATATTTGATCATAATTGTGGTAAACAAATTATATTTTTATTTTTTTAATTATAACAAAATATATAAGTATCCTAATTACAAAATATGAATATTATTATTCAAAATATGTAATATATTTTAAAAAATTAAATTTATTAAAGTTGAAAAAATTAATTTTAAAACAAGTGAGTGAAATGTAACAATAACACGTTTTAGAAAAAAAATAAATTATTAGGATGAAAACTACATTTAACATAATTAAATTCTTGTTAAAAAATATTAAAACTATATTAAAATATTTTACTATACATATTATCTTTACATATTATTAAAACCATAAATAAATAAAAGCGCTTTATTCACAATAATTTTTTTTATATAAAAACACTTCATATATTTAAATTAATTTATCTTCATTCACTACCAGTATCCAACTAAAGTATGCATTATTTTTAATATCATTATGTAGATTATAAATATAATTAATAGAAATCATTTTTCACAAATCATAATCATAATTTATTATATAAAAATACAGAACATGTAGAAAAATAATTTCAACCAAAAATAGGTCATTTATTTGTTGAATGATTTTATTAAATTGGTGTGATTATCAAATAATTTTTATCTTTCTAAATAATTGTGCACATACTTTTTAATGAGGTTAATCCTATTTACACCTCACAATCCAATAACCAGGTTACGAAGCTATATTATATCATATTTCATTTAGACTTAGTTTTTGTTGTAAATAAAGACAACAAATACATTATTTTCACTTATATAAAAAATAAATATAAAATATTGAGTTGATATAGAAAATGGATCAAGTTTTTTATATAATATAGGATAAGAGGATCCCATTGATAATTGAGGTGGGTTAAAAATATTTAAATATATTAAATTTTATTATATAATATATGTCTTATTGAAAACAAGTATGTCCGAAGTTCAAATGATTTGATGGAAATAACATAAATCTATAAATTCAGTCAAAAAAATTTAACAAATGGGTTGTGTGATACTTTTAAAAAATATATCTTAGGTTATCCCCTTTTATAACCCTTCATAACACCTGTCATATTGATAAACGTTTACTATGGTTGTTATTCGTTATGAACCAAAAAACTATGATTATCTTATAAATGAATGTTCGTTTTGTTTCAAAACAATATAAAGTCCATTTTATGTTAATCCTTTTATAGAAGTGGAAGAATTTAATTAAACTATTTACGAATAAAATTCATAAAAAAATTCTGAGAATTTATTTTTTGAATAAAAATAATTTTGATCTTATTATTTCTCAAGTAACAAATCTTATATGGTTGTTGATATATCTATCTAAATCAATAAACTAAAATTAATATTAAAATCATTCATAAATATGAATGAATTCCATATTCTATTATATAATACATTACAAGGTTTAAATATATATTTCTTATAAATAACTCATTTTTCTTTAAATGGAATTATATTCAATTCAAACCAAATTATAATAAATATATTTATGAATATTAAATTTTTAATATTTAAAACCATTATATTTTGACAAAATAAATTTTCATTAATCATAATGGTAGGGAATATATATAATAAATATATATACATAATCTTTGACAAATTATTCATTTATCTTAAATTTTTCTTTTTTTCATTTATAATTGTGAAATTATTTCTAATCAAATAACCAATAATTTTTCATTAAGGGAAAAAGTTACCCATATTTTTCTTCATTTATTAATTTCTATTTATACATGAAAATCCAACGGCTTGGAAATAATATTAACAAAAAAACAAAACTCACATAGTAAATCATTATACATTAAAAAACAATGTTTCATGTAATGAAATATATCAAAAAATCAAGGTATATATAGATAAATATATCAGAAATTATAGTGGTGCTATATTATACCCCATTTAATAGACGATTTCAATACAAACATCATCATTATAAATGTAAGAACCCGGTTCTTGTTTTAGAGGTATGGGCTTCTTCTTTTCCTTTTCCTTAAGTGATTTTGAGAAAATATGGAAAAATGGGGAAAATCCTAAATTTTGAAACTACATGCCGTGTACTTTGCCCACATGTCGTGTACTTTTGGCCATGTTGGGATAAGTACATAGGGCATGTAGCCTCGCCGGCCACAAAGGGTGTAGGAACCGACTACACGCCGTGTAGTGGTCCTTTACACGCCGTGTAGTCAGTCGGCCGGTTAGAAAGTAAGGCGTTGGAGTCGCCGCCAGCTGGGCGGAAGTACACGCCGTGTACTCGGGAGTACATGTCGTGTAATCTTGTCGGCAGGTGAACAGTGTCGGTGCCACCAAATGAACAGTTAAATGAAATAATTACACGCCGTGTAATCAAAATTACACGCCGTGTACTTTGTTTTTTCGTCTTAAAACAGGCAGTAGCCTCCTCATTTGGCAGAGGAGGCATTTGAGCCATTTTGGAGCCAAAGGAGGAGGTCGGACCTTTGAAGATCCACCGGGAGTTCTTCTGGAATCCGATTCGGCTTCGGAAGATCTCGTTGGAACCGCGCGGGTAAGCCCTTCCTCCTCCTGGTATCGTTCTTGCCAATTATTCTCCCAACGTAAGTTATTTACATTTGAATGGGTTTTGTTCTTCGTCAGATCTACATCGTTCTTGGCCATTTCTGGAGTCGGTGTTCGGGTATAGTGTTCATTGGCACATAAGGTAGGTGGCTTGGTGTTTATTTTCCAATTGTCGTGCGTTTTTGTGCGTTTTTGTGCCACAAACCCATGTTGGGGTGTCGTGTGGCTGAGGTCGTTGCTATATTTAATGCCTAGAATTTCATTGGTGATTAAATGGTGATAATAAAATGATGTTTGGGATCGTTGCTTGGATCCAGGACCATCCCGAGGGGTGTGTTCCTCTGTTTAGCTGTTTGGCCAGGATACCCGAGGGTATGCCTTAAATGTAGTAACTGAAGAATTCCCTTGAGAGGAATTGCTTGTTTACTACATTTTGATATGTTGGGCATTGCCCGATTACCTGTTTAGCCTGAGGGCATTTTTGTGATTAGCCTGAGGGCGTGACTGTTTTAACCCGAGGGCTGTCGTATTTCTGCTTGAGGGCAACCTTTCGTGCTTGAGGGCAACCTTTCGTGCCTGAGGGCTTGAATTCTGTGCCTGAGGGTGACACTTCGTAATCCTGAGGGCGAGAATTTCTTTTATGCCTGAGGGTAATACCTGCGGGTTGGATTCTGTATGGCCTGAGGGCAAGCCTGAGGGCGTGGTTACTATTTTAGCCTGAGGGCACGGTTCTGGTTAGCCTGAGGGCTTGGTGCTGAGCACAAAAATGTTACTAAATTAAAGGAATTAAATGAATAATAAAATGGAAATTTAACTGTTAAGTTAGTTACTTTTGAGTACTACTTAGTTATTGCATTTACTATTGCACACTTGTTGCATGTTTTTCACACAGTTGAGCACGGGCCTTTGGTGGGTGCCTAATGAGATATTTTTCTCACAGCCTGTTTGGGTCACGCTTTTCGGCCCAAACAGATTACGTTGCTGCAGGTGTAGATAGGGGCAAGAGTCCCTATACAGGTACTTGACAGTTGCTGAGGAGTAGGAGGGCATGGGACCGAGCCTAGGCTAACGATGCCGCTGCCAGCTGTTTACTTGTTTTGTTGTACTTTGATTTTGGTTGTATCATAGTGATGTATAACATGTTCTAGCTGTTTTCTTAGAATTTGAACATGTAGCATCATCACTTTTATACTATTGTCTATATCCACTGCTGTAGTTATTTCAGTTGTGTATGTTTACTGTTTCCGATGTTGTTGTATGTTTATTTTGGTATTCCGCTGCGCTACACTTTGATAAATGAGGGCATAGTTTCCCCACTATCAGACCTGGTCCCTCGCTGCTAGTCGGCAGCCTCTGGCGTTTGCAGAAATGCGCTTGAGGTCACGTGGCGAACCGGGCTCAGGGCACCCGTTGCGTGGCACCCGGGGCCGGGACGTTACAAAGTGGTATCAAAGGCGTTTCTTTTCTTTGACTTACTATTTGGATCTGTAGTCAGAGTTAGGACAAACGGTAGTTGGTAATAAGTTTTTCCCGGGCGTAGCTAACCCGTGTACAGGGAAAAGCCAGTCTACCTCGTACTTTTCATTCCTTGATCTTGCAATTTTACAGTTGATATGTTTTCACAGTTGGGTGACGCACTTGGATTGTGCTATTTATATTTTATCTGTGGGTTCTATTAGGTTGCAACCCAATGAGATGAGGGTATGTCATCTCATGCATCATCTAGGCACATGCAAGATATCACATGCCATGCATAGTTTCCATGCCATGTAGGTGCATTAGAATTTGCATATTGTTGTGATAGTTGTTGTGCCAGTAAAGCATGTTGTTGTGATAGCTGCTTGATAAATACATGCCTTGTGATATGGTATTATTGTTTGATCTTGTTTATAGAATGGACGCCAAACTTTGGTATTTGGGGAGTATGGGCCCCCATTGACCGGAATTTGGTGGATCATTGACTGGTTATTGGTTATAACACAAATAATATGTCAAGCTTTGATTCATGGGGTGTATGGGCCCCCACGGGTCGGAATTTGACACTTAGGTGTCGTTTTCAGTATTTTCTGGGTTCCAGAGAAGTTTCTGAGGCATACTGTCCGGAAACCCAGTATACACGCCGTGTAATATTTTTATACACACCGTGTATGTTCTTCTGCTCGGGAAGAAATATGAACTTTTGAGTACACGCCATGTACCCTGAGTACACGCCGTGTAGTCTCTTCCCGTGTCAAAAACCGTGTGGGCGGCGACATGGGGTAGGGAAAGGGGTTGGGTAAGACACGCCGTGTAGTTTTGTACACGCCGTGTAGTGTTGACTCGGAGTCCGGCCGTGTAACTAACAACACAGGTCGGTGAACTCCTAAACAGAACACGACGTTTCAATTATAGACACGCCGTGTAGTGTGACCTGGGGACTCGGCCGTGTAACTAACAACACGGGCCGGTGTCATCTCTTTCAGAAACACGTCGTGTACCTTTGGGACACGCCGTGTAGTCTTGTCTGAGGACAGACCATGTGGAGTTAGCCGTATGGCTGGGAAACGGCGTGGTGTACACGCCGTGTACGGGTGTAACACACCGTGTGTGGTAAAGCCGAGTAGTCGGCCATGTCACAGACGACACAAGCAGTTGGAAAATAACACCGTACACGCCGTGTAGATATTATACATGCCGTGTAGTTTTTTTGAACAGAAGCCAGGTTTCTTAGCCGTGTAGAAGGACCCGGGTAGGGGAAAGGAAGTCAAGTACACGTCGTGTAGTCAGTGTGCACGCCGTGTAGTCTTGTTTTACAAATTTTGAACCGACTTCTTCCTCTTGTTCCTTTGTGGTTCCTTCTTTTAAGTCTTAATAATCTTGAATCTGAGGCGTGCTTTTGACCTTGTAGATTCATGCCGCCTAGACGACCGCGAGTTGTTCGCCAAGAGAGCGGCGACGATTATACTCCGGAGATGGTGGGCCATGGGCTACCAGTTGATCCACCAGTAGAGCCAGATGCGGCACCAGCTATTATACTAGACATGGGCATGGAGGCGCAGTTCCGTGAAGGCTTATTGCAGTTCATGCAGACCTTTCAGGGAGCACCGTAGGCTGCCACATCTATGGCCGAGCTAACGCGTATCTTCCAGCAGTAGCATCTGCCTACGTTTTCAGGGGATGGAGGACCACAGGCTATAGAGTCTTGGCTAGGATCGATGTAGACTATTTTCGAGCATCTTGAGACGCCTCCAGGGCGGAGGGTCAAACTCGCGACTTACATGCTGCGTGATTTCGCCAAGAGGTGGTGGGATGTTACCAACCAGTCAGAGCATCATAGGGACATGGCGTGGGAGGATTTTCAGACAGTCTTCTATGACTTATTCTTTCCCGAGACACTGAGAGCAGATAGAGCTCGAGAGTTCATGAATCTGCAGCAGGGTGCTATGTCGGTGATGGACTACTCTGCTCGTTTTACAGAGCTTCAGCGCTTTGCACCTGTGCTGGTGGGTGATGAGACGCTGAGAGCCAGACGTTTTTAGGATGGTCTTCGGTATGACATCCGAGCACTGGTGAATGTTTTCAGGTTACCTACTGTACACGCAATTTTGAACCAGGCATTGATTACAGAGAGGAACCTGCGAGAATCTAGTGGTGTGGGCTAGGGAGGTTCGGCACCAGTTACTGGTACTATTTCTGCTGGCAAGAGGAAGAGGCAGATGGACTTCTCTCAGGGCGGAAGTACCAGCCAGGCAGCTTCTTCAGGTGGCCTGATCAGGTGCTACCAGTGTGGCAGAGAGGGGCACAAGAGGCCTCAATGTCCACGAGACCCAGTGGAGTGCTGAGCTTGCGGCAAGATGGGTCATCTGCAGTGCTTTTGCAGGGCATTTCTACCAGTGGCTAGTGAGAGGGGTTCTGTGCAGACTCCGCGTGCAGGATCAGGACCAGTGGCTTCTTACCAGTCAGGGAACTGGAATACGTCAGGGCATGCATGCAGAGATAGTGGTCATGGTCGTGGTATCCAGACACTAGGATCTCAGAGGCAACAGGGCGGGACAGCTCAGGGTAGCCAGGCTGTGTCGCAGGGCCGCGACACTGGACAGGCATATGCAGTGCAACAGACCCAGCAGGTTCAGGATCCCAGACCTTCGATAGTCAGAGGTACTATTCTAGTAGCTTCTGTCTTGTCTTCAGTACTTTTTGATACGGGTGCTACATATAGTTTTATATCAGTACCCGTTATGGAGAGCCTTGGGCTCGGTGTTTCTACTTCTTTTGATATCTTGATGCTAGACACTCTGTTGGGGACTAGGACGGTTGGTGTGCGTCAGTGCAAGGAGTTCCCCCTTGAGGTTGGTGGGTGTCACTTCCTTTGGGACCTCTATGTCCTAGATATGACGAGCTATGACGTCATTCTCAGGATGGACTGGTTGGTTCCCTTTCGAGCCTTTGTAGACTTCTATCATGACAGGGTGCGTTTCACATCACCAGAGGGCAGGGAGTTTCTATACAAGGTCCAGTGGGATGTTCAGGCGAGTTGAGCTGGACCAGAGCATCATGGGTGAGGTGGAGTGATAGCCCAGATTGCGAGCTTATATCTGGATGACCATGGGACTCGTCAGATGGTTTTCCCTCCAGTTGTTGATCATTTCAGGGATGCCTTCTCGGATTAATTTTCAGGTCTACCTCCGGTGCGTGAGGTGGATTTCTCTATCGAGCTTGTGCTAGGAGCAGCACCGGTGTCCATTCCTCCTTATAGGATGGCCACGCCTGAGTTGCAGGAGCTCAAGAGGCAGTTAGAGGAGCTACAGGAAAAGGGTTTTATCTGACCCAGTACTTCTCCTTGGGGTTCTTCGGTCCTTTTTGCGAATAAGGTGGATGGTACCCTTAGGCTTTGTGTGGATTATTGGAAGCTGAACCAGTTGACGGTTAAGAACCGATATCCCTTGCCGAGGATAGATGATATGTTTGATCAGCTTCGTGGAGCACGAGTGTTCTCGAAGATTGACTTGAGATCCGGATATCATCAGCTGCACGTTAGACCATCTGATATACCTATCACAGCTTTCAGGAGCAGGTATGGTCTATATGAGTATACGGTTATGTCGTTCGGACTCACGAACGCGCCAACAGTTTTCATGGCTCTGATGAATCGTGTGTTCCATCCGCATCTTGATTCATTTGTGGTAGTATTCATGGACGACATCTTGTTGTACTCACACACTCAACATGACCATGCCACCCATCTTGAGATCATATTGAATACACTGAGAGAGCATTGCCTATATAATAAGCTCTCGAAGTGCCACTTTTGGATGGACCGGATTCACTTCCTGGGTCATATCATCTCAGAGGCAGGAGTTGCAGTGGACCCAGAGAAGGTGAGAGCAGTAGTTTCCTAGGAGTATCCCAAGAAGGTGTTTGAGATACGAAGTTTCTTAGGGATGGCTGGTTACTACAAACGCTTTATACAGGACTTCTCTCGCTTAGCAGCACCGTTGACAGGTCTGACTAAGAAGGGTGTGAAGTTCATTTGGTTAGAATCTTGTGAGATAGCTTTTCAGGACCTGAAGGGAAGGTTGACATCAGCACCGATCCTGATACTCCCAGAGCAGGGGAAGAACTATACGGTTTACTATGATGCGTCAGGGATTGGGCTAGGAGCCGTTTTGATGCAGGGCGACCGAGTTGTGGCATACGGGTCTCGACAGTTGAGGCCACATGAGAGGAATTACCTGACACACGATCTCGAGTTGGCTGCAGTTGTGCATGCGTTGTGCTATTGGAGACATTACCTGTTGGGAGAGCATTTTGTGGTTTTCACTGACCACAAAAGCCTCAAGTATATCTTTACTCAGCGTGACCTAAATCTGAGGCAGAGAAGGTGGGTCGAGTACCTATAGTCCTTCGATTTTGAGCTTGCCTATACACCTGGTAAAGGTAATGCAGTAGCCAATGCACTGAGCAGGAAGACTCAGATATAGGCAGTGCAGGAGGCTAGTGGTGAATGGCAGCTTATGTCTTTGTTCTCTGAGATGCATCTGAAGGTGCATGGAAGTCAAGGACAGACTTATCATTCCTCATTAGCTGTGACTTATACCCTCCTAGACAGAGTGAGGACGAGGCAACAATCAGTTTCAGAAGGCCTAGTTCTACGGGAGTCGGTGGCAAGTGAGGACCCTCCTTCCGGTTGGACGATAGGCGATGACGAGAATTTGCATTTCCTTGGACGTTTATGGGTTCCAGGGGATATACGCAAGGAGCTGATGAGGGAGTTTCATGCTTCAGCTTGGGCAGTTCATCCCGGGGTTACCAAGATGTACCGAGACTTGAGACGTCAGTACTGGTGGCTGGGTATGAAGAGATAGATAGATGGTTTTGTTACGAGGTGTTCCACCTGTCAGCAGGTGAAGGCGGAGCATCAGAGACCAGCTGGGCTATTACAGCAGTTTCCTATTCCAGAGTGGAAATGGGATGATGTCACGATGGATTTCGTGATGAGATTGCCAAGGTCACCTCGAGGCAATGACGCCGTATGGGTTGTTGTGGATAGACTTACAAAGGTAGCTCACTTCTTTCCAATCAAGGAGACATTTGGTGTGGATGAGCTCAGAAGGCTGTATATCCGAGAGATCGTACGTCTTCATGGGGTCCCTCGTTCTATCGTTTCAGATAGGGACGCCCGCTTCATGTCTCATTTCTGGCAGAGTTTTCAGAGGGCACTAGGTACATAGGTGCTTCTGAGCACAGAATACCACCCTCAGACAGATGGTCAGTCAGAGCGGACGATACAGGTGCTAGAGGATATGTTGCGCGCATGCGTCCTAGACTTTGGGGGCTCTTGGGAGAAGCATATACCCTTAGTCGATTTTGCCTATAACAATAGTTTTCAGGCAACTATTGAGATGGCACCATACGGGGCTTTATATGGTAGGTCATGCCGATCACCTTTGTGCTGGTTAGAGGCAGATGAGGCAGCTTTACTGGGACCACAGCTCGTGCAGGAGACATCTGAGTAGGTCCAATTGATTCGGAAGCGGATGGCTACCGCGCAGTCTCGTCAGAAGTCTTATGCTGATCGCCGCAGACGACCTTTGGAGTTAGTGGTTGGGGATCAGGTTTTCTTGCATGTTTCGCCGAGGATGGGACACAAACGGATCAGGAGACAGGGTAAGCTTTCACCGAGGTATGTGGGACCATTTGAGATTCTGGAGAGAGTCGGGCTGGTTTCCTATCGGTTGCAGTTACCGCAGCGGTACCGAGCCATGCACGACATCTTCCACGTGTCTCAGTTGCGTCGCTACCATTCAGACCCGTCTCACACCTTTCAGCATGAGGAGGTTGAGCTGCAGCATGATGCGTCCTTTGAGGAGAATCTGATCCGTATCATTGACAGGAGCACGAAGGTTCTCCGAGGCCGGTCAGTTCCTCTCGTACGGGTGCTATGGCAGCATGGCCGAGTGCAGGACAAGATTTGGGAGCAGGAGGCCAATGTACGTGCTTAGTGGCCAGAGTTGTTCTGAGCTTTCTCTTTGCCACCCTCAAAAGGGAAATTCGGGGACGAATTGCTATAAGGGGGGGAGTTTGTAAGAACCCGGTTCTTGTTTTAGAGGTACGGGCTTCTTCTTTTCCTTTTCCTTAAGTTATTTTGAGAAAATATGGAAAAATGGGGAAAATCCTAAATTTCGAAACTACACGCCGTGTACTTTGCCCACACGCCATGTACTTTTGGCTGTGTTGGGATAAGTACACAGGGCGTGTAGCCTCGCCGGCCACAAAGGGTGTAGAAACCGACTACACTCCGTGTAGTGGTCCTTTCCATGCCGTGTAGTTAGTCGGCAGGTTAGAAAGTAAGGCGGTGGAGTCACCGCCAGCTGGGCGGAAGTACACGCCGTGTACTCGGGAGTACATGATGTGTACTCTTGTCGGCAGGTGAACAGTGCCGGTGCCACCAAATGAACAGTTAAATGAAAGAAGTACACGCCGTGTAATTTGTTTTTTCGGCTTAAAATAGGCAGTAGCCTCCTCATTTGGCAGAGGAGTCATTTGAGCCATTTTAGATCCAAAGGAGGAGGTCGGACCTTTGAAGATCCGCCGGGAGTTCTTCTGGAATCCGATTCGGCTTCGGATGATCTCGTTGGAACCGCACGGGTAAGCCCTTCCTCCTCCTGGTACCGTTCTTGCCAATTCTTCTCCCAACGTAAGTTATTTACATTTGAATGGGTTTTGTTCTTCGTCATATCTACTCCATTCTTGGGCGTTTTTGGAGCCGGCGTTTGGGTATAGTGTTTGTTGGCACATAAGGTAGGTGGCTTGGTGTTTATTTTCCAACTGTCGTGCGTTTTTGTGCGTTTTCGTGCCACGAACCCATGTTGGGGTGTCGTGTGGCTGAGTCCGTTGCTATATTTAATGCCTAGAATTGCATTGGTGATTAAATGGTGATAATAAAATGATGTTTTGGATCGTTGCTTGGATCCAGGACCATCCCGAGGGGTGTGTTCCTCTGTTTAGCCATTTGGCCAGGATACCCGAGGGTATGCCTTAAATGTAGTAACTGTAGAATTGCCTTGAGAGGAATTTCTTGTTTACTTCATTTTGATATGTTGGGCATGGCCCGGTTACCTGTTTAGCCTGAGGGCATTGTTGTGATTATCCTGAGGGCATGACTGTTTTAGCCCGAGGGCTGTCGTATTTCCGCATGAGGGAAACCTTTCGTGCCTGAGGGCTTGACTTTTATGCCTGAGGGCGACACTCCGTAAGCCTGAGGGAAATAATTTCTATTACGCCTGAGGGCAATACCTTCGGGTTGGATTCTGTATGGCCTGAGGGCAAGCCTGAGGGCGTGGTTACTATTTTAGCCTGAGGGCACGGTTCTGGTTAGCCTGAGGGCTTGGTGCTGAGCACAAAAATGTTACTAAATTAAAGGAATTAAATGAATAATAAAATGGAAATTTAACTGTTAAGTTAGTTACTTTTGAGTACTGCTTAGTTATTGCATTTACTATTGCACACTTGTTGCATGTTTTTCACACAGTTGAGCACGGACCTTTGGTGGGTGCCTACTGAGATATTTTTCTCACACCTTGTTTGGGTCACGCTTTTCGGCCCAAACAGATTATGTTGCTGCAGGTGTAGATAGGGGTAAGAGTCCCTATACAGGTACTTGACAGTTGCTGAGGAGTAGGAGGGCATGGGACTGAGCCTAGGCTCGCGATGTCGCTGCCAGCTGTTTACTTGTTTTGCTGTACTTTTCTTTTGGTTGTATCACATTGATGTATAACATGTTCTGTCTGTTTTCTTAGAATTTGAACATGTAGCATCATCACTTTTATACTATTGTCTATATCCACTGCTGTAGTTATTTCAGTTGTGTATGTTTACTGTTTCCGCTGTTGTTGTATGTTTATTTTGGTATTCTGCTGCGCTACACTTTGACAAATGAGGGCATAGTTTCCCCACTATCAGACCTGGGCCCTCGCTGCTAGTCGGTAGCCTCTGGCATTTGGGGAAATGCGCTTGAGGTCACGTGGCGAACTGGGCTCGGGGCACCCGTTGCGTGGCACCCGGGGCCGGGACGTTACAATAAAAATAAAAATAAGACCACTCTACCACTTCACATCATAGGATTTATTTACAGATTTATAAAATTTATGGTTTCTTTACAATACATTTACCAGGTTTGTGGTATTTTTCTAAAACACTCTCCCACAAAAAAGATCTATAATCTGTACAAGTTGTTATTCTTTAGAGATATACTGATACAATGGTATAAACTATTAGTTTAGTACAAATTAATGATCATGTATTTACTTCATTGTGAGGACTACACTGAAAACATCATGAAATATAGATTGGTATGTTTGGAGCACAAAGATATAAGAAACCATATCAATATGACTATTAATTTTTAAGATCATGATATATCCTAGGTATGAGAACAAATCATGATCGATGGGGTTATTGAAAGATGTGGTGAATCTATGGTCATCCTTCTTTTTTTTCATTTAGAAAAAACATTCCACATCTATTGGAGTGAAGTGACTCTATAGAACAAAAAAAAAAAAGAATACCAAAATGAACATAAAATTTTTCAAGGTTCACTGCTCAATAAGAATATTTTTTCTTTTTCATGATTTTCATTCAACCATAGGTCATAAAGTCGACATAAAAATAATTATGGTTTAAAAATTATAGGGTATATACAAAACATTCATTCAAATATATTATGTTAATAGTGCTTGTGATATATGGATAGATATGATGACAAAATTTATTTCTCATCCAATTAAAATATTCACACATTTCATTCTATTAATTAAACCATATTTTTATTCAATTTCATTTTCAATAGTGATAAGTAACACCTTCATCATTATTTTTCTATCTCTATTATAATTCCCCACAAAATCCACAATTCTTAAACAACACTACATAATATATGATACAATATTGATTTCTTTTTATCTAAATTTCTTATGAAAATATTAATGACACCAAGAAATAAATTGAAATTAAAATACAAATTCTTATTGGATTTGGTATTAAAAATATAATATATATGAAACCATAACCATAACCATTTTTAATTGGATGTATATATGTGTAAATATCATAGTCCTCTTCATTATCCTTTAAAACATCATTTCCTTCGCATTAAATCACTATGCTTGGGTCAAAACATCATTGGTATAAGAATTAGATCATTCCTACCACATTATTGACATTCTTACTCATAAATTCCATTAATTCCAATCCCTTTCTATCCATAATTATATCATAATTAGTACATTTAGTTATTATGATTTAATGGATTCATGCATTCTAATGTCACATCCCTCATATGTGGAAATAGTCTTGGCATGATACCTTATTTTGTTATCCATTGAAATTTTATGAAACACCACTTAATAAAATGTATATATCAGGAATAACTAGTAATGTCTTCATTCATAATAATATGGTTATAAACAATATATATTTTGATTAATATCTTCATTAGTTTACCAGAACAGTTTGATTGGATCTATCCTATTTCTACTTACATTTGTATTCATGAAATAGTTCCTTTTACAGAATAATGACAATTATAATAAATAAATTTTAACATTAAATTATTAATATAACTTTCATTTTTAAATTTGATTCGGGTTATGTACATATACAATGTGAATCAAAGTTTCTTTGACGTATTTATGTGAATTCTCAATATAATGTACAAGCAATCAATTCCAATATGTTATCTCTCATCCAATTCATGAAGTTTCAAAATTCCAATATGTGGATATAAACCATTCATATAGTTAACGAATTATAATTTGTGGTAACCTAACCCTTCATTTTTTCATAATGCTCCAACATGTGGTATAACTACATATCATATGGTCACACTAAATCACCTTGTGGTTACACTATTGAAATATGAAGTCACACCATATAATTTATTGACATAGTAGTCCAATGTGTGGGCTGAAAATTCCATCATGTAGTCAAACCATTTAATGTAAAACCTTACAAATCCAACATATGGTCACTCCATTATCAACTTTCACTCATTCATTCATTCATTTGTTATCCATACTTCATCTCATGGAAGATCAATCCTCTACCATTATTAATTTATGTATTGATATTAAAATAAAATACCTAATGAATTCCCCTCATTACTCACCATTTTATCCACCTCATTCTCTTAAAAAAATAATTATAAACCTATTCATCTCAACATTTTATATATTTTTATTTTATTTTCAATTCATAAAAATAAATTACAATATATTATAACTCATGATATGAATCACTATCCAAAAATTATCAAATGTGTGAGAAAAATCATAGCCCAAAATAATAATCATTGAGAAATAACACCATGTTGTCCGTAATGTAGTGATATAAAATAATTACAATCTTCCTTCAGGATCACATGTTCACTACCAAATATGAATTTATTAGATAAAAAATGGTTCCTTCAAAAACATCAATAAACTGTTAAAAAAATTCACAAATTTTTTCATCACAAATTACCACATTTAAAAACTCCCCCTGAGTATATGTTATACCCTGAGGGGTAATGAAAATAATAATGTATATATTGATGTTTTAATATTTTATCCCCCTTTTACAAAAATATCCAATGACTATAAGATAAAAGGTACAAAAAATCATACCATATCATTATAATAAATATATTTGACTACCTAACATCATCCTCGAATTATGAAATGCTTGTTTCAACACCATCAGGGTGAACACATTACCAATGTTCTTTTTTGGGGGTGAAAAATCCAATTCTATTTCAATTACCTCCATTATATAATTCCTTATATTTTATTTCATATCAAAATTCCTTCACCTGGAATGCTTTACATGATTATTAGATAAATTTATATCTCTCATATTATCCTATCTAAGAAGATATGACAATTTAAATTGAATATTAATGTATTGTTATAATATAATTATCTACAATAACTATGTTTTAGAATGAATTTAATCCATATGTTCCACCTCAGTTATGATCCACATCACCAATATCTACATCACAGTATTACATCACACATTCACATTTTAGCTGAGAATAAATTCCCACCCTGAGGGGATCTTCTGTCATCAACACAGCCTTATGAGTCTTCATCAATTTAACCGAACATACCAATTGTTCATGTGTCATATTATTTAAATCAAAATAATTTCATCAATTAATATTTCTCAGAATTATTATTCTTGATACAATGTGTGAATATTTTTATGGACATTGATAACTTAAAAAAAATTAACAATGTAATTTAAAACTCGATATGATGATATGTTGTATTACATTCTTCCTATTTACATACTAAATTATTTATAACAAATGTCCATTCAATTATCTCAATTTTTCAACATAGTTCAAAATGATATTATTCTTCAAAAACTCTTTCAATATTCCATGAATAACCATCTCAATAGCGTGTTAACATACTTCTCTTAAGAAAAGTGAAAATTCCATTTATTTTTGAAATTTTTTTAATCTAATATCATATTTCATTTATCATAGTATAATCATTTTAGATAACTCCTCCATCTCCTCACCCCACATCTCCCTCCTTTATTCTACATTTTTTTTCAAATATGATGTCATCTACATAAAAAATAACTATAATATATACCTATTTGTCAGTTTGGATATATATATTACTACACGTTCATTCAATTTAAGAAATTAAACTTCCTCAAGATGGTATCCAACATATAATACAAATTTCACATAGGTTTTTTGAGCATGTATAATTATTTATTTTATATGAAAAGTCAACTATAATTTTTACCATGAAAGAAACCACCTGATCTTTCAATATATAACTCATCATACAATTTATCGTCGAGAACATAAAATTTGAAAACTATTGGAAATATCATGTATTTAAATTGTGTATATATTAAAAGAATGATTATAATTTCTTGACCATTTTAAATAGGGAAAACTCCTCATCAATTTCCACTACTATAATATGTGAATAGACTTTATTCCATACCCATGATTTTTTTTTCATTTTTTCCCCATTTTAATTCAATTTTTTAGGAGTATCCACTTTTTCCAATGAAATCCAATTCTATAGGCATGGTTTCCAACACCCATGTATATTTATCTGCCATATATTCCATTTATACATTTTTTACATCATTCTTATAATGATTCTCTAATTTATCATCAACTTATCTTCCCTCAACATGTTAATTGTAACAGGAATGTGTTTTACTCAATTATTATGCTCTTTAAACTTATATTCCTTGATCTCCAAAAAAACATTATTTCCATATTAATCATCAACCTTGGATATGATGAATGATACTTTTTATCAACACATGAAATGTATAAATCAAAATATTTATACTATATAGTTTGTTTATAATTATTTCTATTAGAAACATTATCACATTGCTTTATAGAAAAGACATTGTTCCCAATTCCTCTTGTATCTTTAATAAACTATGAAACCATTCAATCAAATTTTCATAATATATTCAAATTAATATATTTAAAATTTATTCAAATTTTATATTATAGAATTTATACCCTCTACCACATGGAGGCAATAAAGGTAAAATATCACCAACCCCTTTTTGATAAAACTTTCTGTTAATTTTTAAATTGTTAAATTATGGAGGGCACTCCAAAAAAAATTAGTACATAAAATGTGGAGTTTTATTTTCAATAAATCACATATGGAAAATGATTAAAAAAAATTCTATAGTTGTTTTAATTTGAAATGTGACATCCAATAATAGATTTTTTGAAAAATAAATAGGATTTATCTTGTTCAATAAATATTGTTTGATTCATTTCAACAATGATTTTATTATTTCATTCAATCAAAAAAAATTGTGGGGTTTATAGTGCACTAAACTCATGATGGATAAAATTACACAAAATATAACCATTTTCTATTTGACTTCTATAAGAATCACTAACATATTCTCAAATCCTAATTATTATGTGGAAATAATCCTTTTCAGTACATCTAGAGTTACTTAAAAACATCCAGAGACCTTCTGATTTTTTGCCTTCATAACATTATACATATAATATGAATGAAGTCTAAAATAAAGTAAATAACATGATTTTATAATTTTTTTGGTTTCTTTATCATTTTCTGAAATATGTAATAATGATTAAATTACATGGAATGAGATGTATTTATCTCACCCATATTTTATGAAGGATTTAAAAATTCTTATTTCTATAATATAGAAAAAAACCAATTTCATAATCTTATAAAATCTGGAATATCCATAAAACATCCATTATGTGTAAAAAATTTCATTATAAAATGGAATTATTATGAAATCATTTGATTCTATAATCAATTTTTATTCTTCATACATACAAATCCTGAACTCTATGTGTCACAAAATTGAAAGTGGTTTCATAAAGTATGGATTTACCTATAGTTATTGAGCTCTTGAATGATCTGAATTCACCCCCCGAATTTTAATTTCCTTTGACCGTTGCAATGGCCCAAAACAGCCTCATAGTATTTCCACCGCAAGTATTTATTCCATTTGACGTGTCATTGATTTCTCTTGACAGTAGGTATCCTTAATAGTTCTATATTCCTAGTGTTCTAGATCTATCGATAGTTCTTACACCTTCCTTTAAAGTGGTCATCCTCAATTATTCCCCTCCTTCAAACAAAGTGTTTTTGCATCACCTTTGTAAAATTCCATTAATGGTGGTCAATTTATTTTGATTGATGATGTTTTTCTACTCCACATCCTGACATAATCATTTTAGGAGGCCTCTGTTCTCTATATGTGGACTCTCATATCTCTATTTAGTGCAGACAAACCAACTGTCTAAATGTTCTAATATTTCATCGACTCTTGCGTTGTGTGTGGTTATATTTTAGTAAAATAGAAGAAATTATTTTATAGTCTATAAAATAAAATAAAAGAAAATAAATTACTATAATTTCCTTCCTAGTGTTTGGATCAACATGTTAGAAAATGAAATGAAAAGATTGGTTTTCTCTCTATCTTGTTTGGTGAGTCTCTTTAAAGGAAAATAAATTAAATTATTTTGTGATACAAGTAAATACAGGGATAAAAATGAAATTCTAATATATTAATAACCCTCCACCATCATTTCCATTAAAATCATTCCAATATTGGGATGATTTAAAAAAATAGAAGAAGAGACATTAGTTCCTCTCCATTTATCCCCTTATCATTTCTCCCCTCTTAACATCACCACACCATACATTATAAATATATTTCTCCCTTAAATATAATTTTAATTCTCACTATATAAAACATTTCAAACTAGCTCTTAGGGTCTGGATATCTAGGTGTTGGTGAATTTCCTCAACCGTAGTGTGTTCTACAACCTCCTTAACATTATAGGGGATTTTTTCAAGGAATGATCATTAAGCCCTATATCGATAGGATGATAGTTCTTTTACCTATTCTGTATTTCCTTTACAATACATCATGGGTAAGACATTCCATTATACATGGATTGAGTCTCCCTCCTAAGAATTATACTCCCATTCTAGAACCTGACATACTCGGCATGATCACCTACTCTATCATGGAGTATATATATGATGTTAAAAGGACCCTCTAATTTTGAGAGACTTCTTCCCTCCTGGATTTTGACTGCTCAAGATCTTTCACGACCTCCTTCTTTGGACATCCTACTTTAGATATAAGGTTTTAAATAATTTTATCATCAAATTTTCTTCATTACCCTCCCCCACTTTTTCCCCTTTTCCCACATACATCATAAATTTAATTCATCATGCAAGATATAATGATCATATCTCCATTGTAATTGTCTAAGGTCTTATTAATTTGGATATGGGATGGAATCAATCTCAGGTGGGGACCATCCTTCTATATATTTCCCTTTAGTCAAATTTCCACCCACCCTCCCCATAAAAGAACTTCCCCAAACCTACTTCTCATTACAAATAATTTTATTCCACTCCACCGCTTCAAAATATGTTCACAGAGCTAGTCCAATTCAATCATATGAGGGAATCCTCTTTTCAAACCAGTGATATCCTTCCCAGATCATTTACCCTTTCACTTATACTTGAATTCATTGTAATGGGTGATTCTCTAGCCCCTACCCTCCTCCTTTCGATTACTGGGGTGGTATGTTCTCAGGTTCTTGTGAGAGGTGCCTTGGATTGGGAATGTCATTCCAAGCATGATCAGTAGGTCATTCACACTAACTCTCATGGGTCATGTCTAACAACTAGATTACTCATTTTCATATTTAAATACCAAAATGTTGTATCACATCCTGAATAAAATGGATCCCAACCCTCCCTTTTTACATCTACTAATGTCAGCGTCATCTGTACCAGATTTCAATCTAGACGAGCCCCCTCATTCCCTTATCATCATCCTAGTACCTATTTTAGGGCAGGGTCCAAATTCATTTTCTCCCTCTTTAGATGATCTCATTCATTATTTATAACTCTCAAGTACTTGTATACATGGTGAATAATGACATATCATAAATCTATAGAAACAAAATTTATCCCATTGAAAGACATGAACCCAAGAAGGATTCATCAAAATATTGGGTTTTTATGATAATTTTGTATTGTGTCACATCCTTCATGGGGAACCCATGAACCACCATATTTGGATAATTAATAATAATCAAATTTCTATTGATCTTTTGGTCCTTTACTGATTAAAAAAATCCTATTTATGGTAAATATAGGGAGTGGAATGTGGTTCCTTAACTAGGTTTATGTTAAATTCAACAAAGGAGGTAGAATCTTCATGTCACACAATCTCTAGAGCTTTGATCTAGGTAATGAAATGTGAATTATTTGAGGGTACTATAATATGATATGGGAGCCATCTGAGTGACAGGGTGGATGTCAATATCCAAGGAAGTACATTCATAATTCAGTTTATTTTTTGATCAGAAAGGCATGGTGGATTAGGGTTTCATTGGACACAAATTTAACAGGTGTAAAAACATAGAAGAATCCCACCGAACAAGATGTAGAATCAACCAGTACTTGGAAAACATTCACATTATCTATGCTTATATGAATCATTAGGTCAACCAATTCATCTGGGATCTATTGAACCACTACCCCTTATTGATCCAAATATTGGCTGGAGCAAGAAACTCTTGGAAGTTCTTCCCCAAACTATGGATATATGACCTAGATTTCAAATCCATGGTTCAGTTAGTGTGGAACATGTAAATTACATAATTGAAATGGGTTATCTTTCAAAAGACACTAAATTAGATTCTGGATGGCATCTAGAAGTGGTATTACAATTGGCCAAGAAACATCTAGGACATTGCTAATGTGTACTATGAGAAGGAGAATGGTGAGTCTAGTATGTAATTATGCAGGAATGATCACCTATTTAATGACTTGGTTGATAAAAAGAGTTAACTTTCTATAATGATCATTGAGGGGGAATATATTTCCTTAGATAGGTCTAAGAAGTTATTGTAGAAATATAGTGGTAGAAACACCATGTATTTTCACACCTCTATAAATGAAAAGGAATGAATGGAAGTCCCTAACATCCGGCTGTATGAATTGTCCATCACTAGAAACCATAACTTGGTAGTTTGAATTAATGAAGATCGCATCAAAATCCATATTATAGGTTTCAACCATAACATGCTCAATTTGTACCTATGATGTAATGAAATGAACATAGTCATAACTGATTCTATCAACCTAGATATTGTGAAGCTACTAGATGAGGAGGTTGTTTGGAAGGTGGATACTCCTACAAACCAAGAAAGTTCCTTTAGACTTGATGGGTTCCCTATTTTATTTTATGCTACCTTTTTGAATCTTATTATGTTTGAGATCACATACATTATTTCTATTTTATTTTGGGGGTAATCTACCCCATGGGAAGGCATAACTAAACTTATTATCATTGACATGGTATGGGACCCCTCCTCCATTAATCTTTTTAAAAAATTAGTATGTGTAATTTTTCATACAATTTCCTTAATAGGGTTCTCAAAATGAGACTCTCTAGATGCCGTAATGAGTGGGTTGAAGTGGAACATCATGGATTCATCAAAGGGATATCCCCACAAGTGGGTATTACCGATGAAAAAGATTTTATTGCTGACATTAATAAGAATCCCCATTAACCCAACATTTCTATCAAGATTAATATTGATAAAATCCTATGACAGAATTGAATGGTAATTCATATTAATGGTTATGAGACACATGGGTTTCTCAATTCAGGTGTATTATCTACTCATCCATTGTTTTAGATGGCCATGGATATATATTATATTGATGGTTAAATAGGGTGGCTTATTCAAGTCAGAATGGTGTCTATGACATGAAGAACCTCACTTATTGAGTCTCATTATTATGGAATAGGATTACTTAAAAGGAATCTCTACTGCTACACCCATAATAGCCAGATATCCACATTCAAATTCATGGGAATCTTTCATGGTATATATCACCTTATTATTATTTTTGATGAAATTTGCATATTTATTAATTTTAGTAGGATGTCCTTTCGGGGAATCATAATTGTTATGGGGGATTATTTTAAGTGGAGATAATAAAGTATCAATTATGATAAGATGTTTATATACATTCTACATGCTTCTTGGATAGGGGCCCCACAATATTGAGGACCTTATAATAATTAAGGTGAATGAATTCCCTACGGACTACCTAGGAGAACCTATTTATTTGAGGTGGATCCAACTTAATCAATTTAAACCTCTTATGGGTAAAACAATATGACATATTCATAACTATAAAAACAATTATTTTCATTTGGAAGCAGAAAAACGTTGATCAACTGTGTCCTCACTTTAATCATGATGCATGCCCTTTCCATCCTCAGAGTCCCCAATGATATGGTTCGCAACAACAAGATGATAATGAATGAATTTATCTTGTTCAATAGTTTAGATTGATGTTTCTATTGGGCCATTTGAGATAGGTTGTGTAGGCCTATTGATTCAGGAGTTATCGGTCTTAGAAATGTTTCATACACAATCCACAGTGTTCAAGCCAACCATTATTGGGATGTCATGGAAGAAAACTCACTATGGGGAAGCTTTTTTGTGTTGATGTATGACACTAATTTATCAAATCCAATAGCCAACGTCATGATCCTCTATTGGAGTGTTTGGTATCACATTCCATTTTTTAGAATTACTCAAATTGGGTCGTCTGGATTAGAGACATTAACTATATGAATGAAAAATGGACCGGCTCACCTTGTGGATTACATTACTGTCCTTCTACGAATATCACATTTACCCAGGACAACAGTTATCCAACTAAAATTTATTCCACCTAGAATGATTCTCAATGTTCACTACAAAAAAAATTGACATTTACCAATAGTAAATTATCGACAGATAATATATTTGTTGGTAAAAATAATCAATTCCAACATATATTAAATTATGATGATATTAACTGGAGGTACCAACAATATTTTTACCAACAGATATATCTATTTATATTTGTATTTCAATACCAAAAAATCTTTTACTAACATATAAATATGTTGTCATATCATAATAATACCAACAATTGATTTTCCAATAAATGAATTTGTTATTATAAATTATTATTACCAACAAATCTTTTACCATTATAAAAATCTATTGCAATAATTTTTTTAATAATTTTAAATATTTTACCAAAAACTGAATATATTGATATATATACATACATATATATACGTATATATTATTCATTAAAAACTTATTATTTTGCATATATGTGTATATATATAATGAAAAAGTTATAAATTTATATATAATTTATAACTACCTATCATTTCTCCTCAACCCAACCTCTTTGTTCTCCCCCTTCCCGGCTGGCGGACGTTCCCCCCGACCCCGACCCTACCTCTCTGTTCTTACCCTTCCCAGCCTGCGTCCCCCTCCGACATCAGCACCTCCCTGTTCCACCCTTCTTGGTCGGCGTCCCCCTCCAACATCAGTGCACGAATCACCCTCCCTCTTCCCGGCCGCCCCCCTGACATCATCGCGCGAACCCACCTCCCAGGTGTTCCAAGCCGTCATCCCCAATCTCGACCGCCGTCGTCCACAACATTTTATACTGGAGTCCCCGTGCGACCCCTTTGTCCCCTAGCATAACCCTAGCCATCCCCGGGATCCCTTCCGATCACTCACTGTCATCCCTTCCCTCGCACTGTGGATTCTTTTGATTTCAGGTGTTGGGTTCGCATCGAAGAACAAGTATTTTTATGGGAAGGCATCGGTTCTGATGAAGTTGGTATGAATCCGCTGTGACTGTCACTGCTTTATATGTAAGCTCATTAAATCTGCCAGACTAATTATTTTTTGACCTTTTTCTGGTAGAAACCTCTCTTCACCTTGTGCCTGGTACTATATGTTAGTGCATGCTGGCATTTTCCTTTCGCTTCTTCTCGGATGGGGATTTACTGGGATTCTTTCCTTTGTTTGGTTTCCGATGTGTGGATTCTTTTAATTTCAGGAGTTGGTTTCACATCGAAGAACATGTATTTGTATGGGAAGGTGTCGGTTCTGATGAAGATGGTACTTGGGGATTCCGCCAGGACTGTCACCACTTTCTATGTAAGCCCATCAATCCTCCAGACTGATTATTTGTTTTAGATTTTCATCTCTCTGTGCTTGATTCAATCATTCTGTTCATATTAGGGAAAGTGGGATGAATCTCTGCTTAGTTGTGTGAAATCATTGATGGGTCCCTTCTCCTACTTTTAATGTATAATGTTCATTATAGGGAGAAGACAACATCGTGTTTCCCTTTATTTCACCTCCTGGGGTCATTACAGTCTAGTGACTCTATTGGCATCGCCTTCAAGTCTCTGTCTTGCATAGATTTTAATGGGTTGATGTCAGTTTCTGGTTAATTGTACTGTGATTAAAGAGAAATGTTGCATGGGTTCCTTTGATTTATTCACTAGTGGCTAATTTGTAGTGCATTCAATGTGGTAGATGTCATCGGACTCAAGTTTTTGGGAAGCTTCAGTTGGGAGCCTCTTCTGGTTCAGATGGATGTGTATGTTTATAGATAAGGGAACCGAGAGCAAAGGATAGAGCTCTGGTTTGACCCCACTGTGGATTTCTACATGTACTATCTTCACTGGAACCTTGTCCAAGTCATGTAATGCTTCTTTCTCTTTTTTTTCTGGTCGTCCATTAAACCATATTCTTTCTTTATTTTTTCATTCACATTTCATTTCTTATGTTTATTTAATAGGGTAAACATTAAATGATTACAGAATATTATGTCTTTTATTGTATCTGATGTTCCATGATTTGATTAAGTGTATGTAATAAAAAATCTGCATATAATTATGCAGTTTCAACACAAATTCATATTATGCCACTTTAAATTTATATGTAGTGTCAGCATGCATTCAATCTACATGCTTCTCTATAATATACCTTAAAAAAAGTTACTATAAGTTGGATTTAGCAGTCTTTGTCGTGTATAGTTTCCAGTACCACTATGAAATTTCAATAACACTATAATATGCAGGTTCAATATGTAGTTTCGATCGAACTACTATGATATACTATGCATTCAATAGCCTTTTTAATGTACATTTTCAATATGCCTACATATAACTAAAAAGTTTTACTATGCAGTACTATATGCTTCTTTATAAAATGCATTGAAAAATTTAACTGCAAGTGAGATTCAATACCTTTTGAAATGTACAATTTCCAGTACAATCTACGTTCATCTGCTTGATTGAATAATTTTATTCAATGGGAGTAAATTAGTATCATTATCTTGATTTGTGCTTATCATTCTTGGTTGGCTTATATGCTTTGGGATCTTGGCCTCATGTATTATTTCTCTTTTTATTTTGATGGTTATGCAGACTCTTCTAGGTTTTTTGAACTTCAAACATTATCATTCCTTGTCTCAATATATATTTTTATTTTAAGAAAATCCTCTTCCTAGGTTAGGTGGGAACCCATAAAACACAACCATCAGAAACCTAGACACCAAGATTCAAACAAGACCAAAACAACGCAATAAAAAATAGTTTAAGGATCTAAAGAGTTGTCCCAGTATTCCCATGACAAGTCTTTAATTCCTTGATCAGGATGAAGTCGAAGATATCCTTTGATGTTGTAGGTTAAGAAAATAGAGGCCTTAATAAAATCTGCTAAAGAGAAGCTGACCTTGTTCAAGCTTATGAAATTAATGTCCAGCTGGAAGTCAAGTTACGTACACAAGTCCATCTTAAGGCCATGAGGGCATGATCTGCTAGACATCTCTCCCAACTCCATAGTTGTGTCCAGGTTAAAACTTTGAGCCTAAGGAAATTCATCTTCTGTGGCTTTGCCAAAACAATAATACATTTCTATCATTTTTCCAATGAAATGAGGAGGGAAAAGTTCCTTGGAGAACTGACCTCATAGGAAGACTTATGTCCCTCGGTCATCAGGCTGCAACTTCTCCCCAGACTCAATAGGGTCTTTCTAAGCCCCGCCAACTTTTTTGTGTCTTCCACTGGGCCCTTAGATTCTTGAAGAGTATGATGTTCAGCTGTTAAGACCTCACCTGCTTTGCTTACTGACCTTTTCCACATGAGATTAAGAAGGCTAGGGGAATCTTTTCAATGCCTTTACTTCTTACCCAAATTCAATGGATGTCCACCTGATTCGATTAAGGCCGTTTCCCTTTTTCAATCATGAGTGAAAGTGTCCCTTTTCACTGATTACTTCCTCATTTTCCAAGGAATCTTCCACCACCCTGTCCTCGATGACCTGTTGCTTCTTCTTCCTAGGCTGCACCATTTTCCACCCCTCATTATCTATTTTTGACCTCCGATAACTTCTGAAACTTGTTTCTGAGCTCCATTCTAGGATGGATTTCCTACATTGGATACTTGTTGCAAACCTGCCCTTCAAAAGCCTGCTCACCAATTTTTCAACCTCTACCCAAGACCTGATAACCAGACTCAGCTTGGTCATCAATTGAGGTCACTGAATCTGATATATAAGACTCTCCAACAACTGCTACTTGGAGTTTATCTGATGTATTAGGAATAAAATCCACATAAAAGGGTGCTCAATTCTTAGGACTGAAGGCGACTGATCAACCGATCCAGTCTAAAAACACATGCCTTCCATTGCTGGAGGATTTAAGACCTGTGCGTGTACTGTAGGTTCGAGATCATGCCTCAACCTAGAAAATATTCCATAGATAAGTGGATCTGGCTGCTGAACACTCTCCATCCTCCCAGCTGCTGAGATCCCATGCTTCAATGCATCTTAAGTGTAGCCATAGGAACCTGACCAGATCATCTTGGGTTGAATATTGAATTGTTATTGGTGATGATATCGCCTTCCTATGGAGCCAAAATTGCTTCTTTTTCGAGAGTATTGGGAGAACTTGCACTATCCAGAACATCACTGGAGGTGTTGAGATAAAACTCAACTTCAACATGAACTTCCTTCTCCGACTTTCCTACAATGTAAACATCATGGGAAGTACCTTTCCTAGGAGCTTGCACATAGGCAGTTTGGGCATGACCCGATTGATTAAATGAAGAACATAAGTCTACCCCAGATTCATAGCACACCAATTGCTTACATTGATGCTCCCCTTTAATCTCAATCCAAATATCTTCCATAGACGCCTTTGAAATGTCAACCTCAACACAAATTTGAGGAGAAATGGGATGACTGATAAAATGCAGACTGAAAAGACTTATTTCAAAATTAAATTTTCATTCCTATAACATGTATCCACTAGAGTGAAAAAAACTTTCAATTTGGAAACTCAAAACGTTATATAATGTTTTCATGCTTATTATATAACGTTTATAACGTTATAATGTTATATAAACGTTATATAATGTTTTTATTTCTGATATTCTTTGTAACATTTATATTTTAACATTCTTTTTCATCACTGTTTATGTGTTTCTAATCTATTTTTTCACTATAATATGATTTTTTAACTATATTTTTGTTTCCATTCATTGTCATCATGTTGTGTTCTTTGTTGTTATGTTGAATCCATTGTAAATGTGTTTCAACTTAATATTAATATGCTGTCATATATGTTACTATACTGTTGGTATATACTCTTTTTATGCTGTCATCTACGTTAGCATGTTCTATTTCTGTGTCTATTCAATAAGAACCTAGAGGTAAATTTTCTATTGATGCTATTTTTTTTTGTTATATTACTATTGGTTCTCAACAAGGAATGTAGTGCCACCTATTTCACAAAAAATTATTTTCAATTTCACTTCTGCGATCTGATTTCTTCTAGTTTATGAAATGTGACATGGTACTATGTTTTAGGAATACTCATTTTGATTATTTTCATTTTTTAAATCTAAAACAGTAAAATACCTTTTTGAGAGGGTTGATTTTTTTTATAATTTCAAAACCACACTTTCAAATTGTGTGTTCTGCATGTGTTTGTGTGTGTGTATATATTTTAGTTCTATAAATAATCCAATATTTGATTTAATGATTCAGAATTTTTTTTGATTGGAGTTATTTTGAATCTACCATGGAATTAAAATTTACTACATTTCTGAATTTATATTTTGAAGCATGTCATTGAATTAGAAGTGCAAGTAAATTTCTTTCACTCACTAGAATGAATAAAGTCTTGGGTTTCCATTTTTTTCTTGGGCTGGGTTGATTGAAAGGTGCACAAGCTACCTTTCTGAAGGTAGCTACTGGTTTTCTTTTTTTCAGTTCAATTCCAAGGGAGATGTTGAAAGTGCTTGTGTTGTTTCATGGCAATGGCTACAACTGGTCTTATGGTTGATGTTGTGTTTGATCTAAAATTATTATAAACACATTTGTTTTAACCATGAGTCTGATTTAGATTGAGAAAGCATGATTTTGTTCTCACCATGGTATGTATTTTTTTGAGCCCATTATATTTATGCTTACCATTTAGAAGTATTATTATATTTTCATAAACTGTGGATTTCTTTTATTTCTAAAAAAAATCATGAAATATATCATTCACCTTCACTTAATTTTTTATACAATCATTTATTTCTATTATGGTTTCAATTTATGCAGATATTTTGCATGGATTTGTGGGTATGCAATTTGGTCGTTTGTGGTGTGGATCTTGGAGCTGAATGGTGTGACATAGCATTGACTTGAGGTTCCTCACAGGTACGAGAGATGACATGATTTGTTGAGATGTCAACAGAGATGATGAATAAAAGATGCCCATTCTATGTAGATCAATATTTTATATTTTCATTGATTTCTATTTTTGTTTCAATTCATGTAGATATTTTGGGCTGATTTGTGGGTATGTTCTTTGGTTGTGTTGTGTAGATCTTGGAGCTGAAGGGGGTGGTATGGCACAGACTTCAGGTTCCTCACTAGTATTGGAAAAATGCTCATTCTATGCAGATTATTTTTTATACAGTTTTTTGTTTCAATTCAGGCAGATATTTTGCACAGATTTGTGGGTTTTCTCTTTGGTTGCGTGCAGTGTAGATTTTGGAGCTTAAGAGTGTGACATAACAACATAACAACGGCTTGAGGTTCAAGATATGAGATGCCTTTTTTTATTTGGAGGAGGTAAATATTACACTACCATGATGGGTGCTGGAGGATTGCATTCAAGAGATGACATGTCCTTTTTTCCATTTGGCAGAAGTTACTATTATTCTACCACATTACCATAATTGGTGTTGGAAGAGAGAATTCATGAGACGACGTGCCCTTTTTCATTTGGTGGAAGTAACTGTTATTCTACCATTTGACCATGATGGGTGCTAGAGGATTTTATTCAAGAGACAACATGCCGTTTTTTCATTTGGGGAGAGGGGGGTAAGTGTCGACAAGCGTCTACGGCTGCGTGGATGTATCTTGAGTTTTTGTGTGTTTATAATCTTTTTATGTATTAATCAAATTCAACTATGTATGATTCATTTTGTATTAAATTTCACATAATATAATTTTTTTTTCTAAGTTTGCATGTGTTAAAATCATCATTGGTTTGATAATTTAAGCAGGTGTTATATATGATAAATTAATAAGTATAATATGAAATTTTATTAGTAATACAAATTTATAATTCTTATTTAAATATAATTTATAAATCGATATTATATGTTGATAATATTATTACCAACAGAAATATTTGTCATATAAATATGTTGCTAAACATTTTGACCAACATATATATTATCTATTGGTATTATTATATTTTTTACAAAACTATTTTATCTGTCGCAATAACATTTAGCGACAGCGTTTTTATCGACAGGTTAGTGACAAAAAAATTTTTGTTGGTAAAATGTTTTACCAACAGAAAAGACACTTTTACCAACAGATATAACCCTGCTGGAAAAAGATAATTATTTTGTAGTGGTTACAACATTAAATGTATTAAACCATTGGTGGAACCAGATCACCTGTTGTTCAAGGGGAGTGTTTTAGGACACTTCTCAAGATAAATACTAAATGTGGTCCTTAAAGATAATTATGTTAATGAAATGAATGATATTATATGGTGAAATTTTATACCAATAAAATACTACATTTTCTCTATCATATATGGAAAAAAGGATCCCAACCTATTAAGAAATCAGAAATATGGGGATCCATCAAATTTGCATGTGCTCTAGTTGTAGCAGTCCCAATAAGGAATAGATGGACCACATTTTCAATGAGATGGAATGGGTGGGAGATGTGTGGAGTAGCCTTAGTAATGTTATGGTTATTAATCCTATAATGGGAAATGTGAACACATTTTATCAATCGTGGTTCTAGAGTGCTTATTTGAAGTTTTTGAATCAAAAGGCGATGGTCACTCTACTTATCGTAGGTTCTTGGTTCATCTAGGGCGCTATGACTAAGGCTTACGTGCAGGACATCCCCACATCATTCATATCTGTTAGGATCCATTCTATTAGTATTTATATTGATTTGAATCATATTGTCATGAAATGGAACTCCTATCCTACATTGATTATTGGAATGAGTGGAAGTAAAGTAACTGCCTCTATTTAAAGAGCTTCTTACATTGGCAGATGGGTATGTTGGAGCCCCCATGTAATGGGATCAAACCTAATATCGATGGTTCCTATATTTTGGAAATCATTATTGAAGGAGTTCTGTACTAAGACTCCATTGGTTAGGTGACTATTGTATTCATCAACTTATATGGTTATGGAAACTCACTTATAGAGGACTCTTGATTGAAGAATAATGGCCTATAAATTTTCTATTCCTTTAATATAACCATTACATAAATAAAAACATACTCTTAAGTTATTTATAATTATCTTAATGAATGGTTTGTCCCCCATCATCCATCATTTACCTCATTCAATGATGTAGAATCCATATCAGACAGGAAAAGATCGTGCATACCTGGTGTGATGGAAAATTTGTGGCTGGCTGGCTTACCACCAATGGTAACCTGAATAACACCGATTTTTTCTCTAGAATGAGCACACTTTCTCTTGAATGTATAATTTTTCTTGGGTAGTTGTGCATAGATCTTACTACATTTGGAATCCTCGAACATTCAATCTCCCTGGTTGTACTGGTTTCCTAGAACAACAAAATTGTCCTACACTGTCTCCAAGAAATTTCACATGGATTTTATCCAAAAGTAAAATCATCACCATCGACAGTCCTTTTAGAAATAAAATCATATATTCATGGGATGAATTTTTTTTCCCTCATCAAATTTTTTTATGAACTCAACAGATTTTGATTCATTCCATCAACAAATAATACAGTTTTGGATTTTATTTTTTTCTTTCCATTGACAATCGATCAAACACTTTTGATTTGAAGGGTCACTCCATTTCTGAAATTATTGTTTCATAATTTTTAGTATTTCAAATTATCAAATATATTATAATTTTTGGTCATTTGTAAATACACCAAATTTCCATGATCAATGGTTATTCATCTATTATATCCATGATAGTAGCTTCAACTAATGAGTCTTATTTTTTCCCATTCCATCCTTCTCCTAATAATTTTGAGCTTCTTCATTAAAATGGTTCCCAAATGGTAGTATTAAAGAATAACGATTTTCATGGTGGAAAGGATGATCAAACCACTGAAATAGAGTTTTATGAGGTTGTATATGTTTCTCATACTTCAAAATAGATGTATGATATATTTTTTCAGTTGGATTGCAACACATAAAACCAAATCTCTTAAAACTAATTTAACCATTATTGTTTGGATTAAAAAACAAAAAAAATTAATTTCATTCCTAAATCCTCCCAAATAATGAAAATATCTATAAGAACCATATTTTCTATTATAACATGAATGTTTTCGAGTACAATGTTATTGTATTCCAATATATTTATGAAAATAAATCATGGATCCTTTTTCTGAACCCAAATTTTTATATACTATGAAAATATTATTCTTAATATTAGTCATCTTATTGAAATTTATAGAATATCCATTTATATGAGTTTTCCTTCAATGTATTATTTCTAAAAAATCCATTGACTTCTAGAATTCACTTGTTTTGGGTATGTATATGGTCCTCTTGGCTTGCATATTTTTCCAAAATCCCTTCCCAATATCTTAATCCTTATACTATTTTTTTCAATATGATATTTTCTAGTTGTTTTATATTTTAAATAAATATATCTTTATTCAACATTCGATATATAATTTTGGAAGGTAAATATTTCTTGTTCAACTTCATCCAAGATAGACTGAAAATTATACAATTTATTACCATTCTCCCTCACCTCTTCCTCAAGAATAATTTTAATAATTATATATTTATTTTATAACTTATTAATATTTCTCAATATATTCCTATATTGTATATTATTATTATGAATTCACCATTTCTTGATTTTTATTATGTTTTCATTTTTTTTAAATATCCTTATGTATTCTATCTCAGTATTTGTATATTTTGAGAGACATTATTTCAATTCTCTTTTCAGTTTAACCTCAACACGTGAATCCACCTTTTCTTATTATTCATGGTTTTTTTTGAATTATTTTCTAGAGACACTCTCAACACTTACCTATTCAATAAAAACTTCCCAGAACCTTCATCACATGAACATTGAGATTCCATTTCTTTATCCCACTCATCACCTTCCTCGTATTTGGATAGATATTTCAACTTTTTATATATAGAAAACTTAATATTACTTCCTTTCAAGTATTAAATAAATTTTTCAACCTTATTCCTCTATAATATTCATGGTCATACTTGTTCCTATTCAACATCTCCATCTTCTATCAGTATTGGATAATTTTCATTAAACTGAAAAACAAAAACATAGTTAAATAACTTTAACGATATAATTCCTTTATACTAACACGTACTTCATTTCATATTTCAAGAAAATAGTTTTATAAATTTATAAAACATTATTCTCACATCATCTACTAAATAATTGTCAGAAAAATATTGGTAAAAAAAATCTTTGTATTTTATTTAATAGTGAAGTAAAATGAGATCTCTTGATCATTTATTCCTTTCATTTGATATAATTATAATTTCTTATTTCTTATGAAATTATAATACTATTAAAATATTCATCGGATATTATTTTAGTCTATCTATTATCCAATGATGTGAAATTAATATGAAATATATTAAGAAGAATTCAGAATATCTATATAACAACAATTGAATCTTCCAACATTTCTCTTATACATCTTTTGGTTAATGTAAATTCAAAATATATTTTGAATAACTCCCAAAAAAATATTTATCTTCAATTTCCAAATATTTCTATCTCAATACCAAAATATGTAACATATCATTATTCCGTTTTATCTTCCCATTAAAATTGTCATTAAATTATCCTAGATTCCTTTATAAATTCCAGTTCAATTAACCTGTAAAAATTAAATTTTCTAGCTAGTGAAATGGATATATTTTACTGATCATACATAGTGTTACAAATTCTTTTTATTTGTTTAACTTTTTTATTAGTATCCTTTATTAAATGAGGAAACAATTTAACCTAGCTTTCAGAACATCATTTCTAGTGCATAATATATAGTTTATCATTTTTACTTTCCTTATATGATAGTTTCTCCCTTCAATGAAATGAATCCAATTAACATTAGTTGAGTTCTAAATGTCTATAATAGCCTTCTTATACATCACAATTTTAAAAAAATATATTAAATTATGAAACCCACATATGTTATAAATTAAGAGTCTCATTTATGATCTATGTTACCACTAAAAATTGGGAGTGAATTTATGGACTTCCACTTTTTTTATTTCTACCATTAATAATAACCATCACCTCCTATTATAGAGAAATTACTCTATCAAACACAATGAACATAGAAATCTATACGAACTCATTAATTTTCAAGGATTACTACTCATTAATACTATCCAGTGCATAACATTTCCATTCAACAATGGAGGTAGAAAAATCCACCATAACACAATCTTTTACGGTTAATAGTAAGAAGGGTATACCCATTAACATCATTACACTGTAGTATATTTATATTACATGTACACCTTCCATAGATAAGATTATAAAATAGAATTACCAAAGATGGAATTATCCTTTATCGACACGTTTCAACAAATTATCACTATGTTTCACGAATTCATCTCACTTTCCCTTCTACAAGTCAGATATTTTTCTTCTTTGATATCCTGCATAATAGTGAGCATGATCCTCTTAATACTAATATTTTAACTTCATTATTTATCGAATAAATACTAAAGATTATACAAAAGAATCATTTAATATTTCATGAAGCATTAGTTTCTTTTCATCTTTAATATTAATTAAAATTTTTATGGTAATACACAAATACATTATGATTTAATTAACCATAATTATATGATCTAATTTTCACAATGAGATTCACCTGATACTTTATCTATAACTGTTTGGAACTTCTTGTAAACAAGAATAAATGTCACAACCCTCTTAATTCTTCATTAATAATTCATTTCCTTTATAATGAAACACTAAACATGCATAAAAACATTGATTTTATAAGGACATGACCACACCTACCTCACACATGGAATACTACAACAAAAAATACCATAGAAACTAAACATCCTTCATTCTTGTATTAGTTTGTAATACATTATATGGAATAATTATGTGTATATTCATGCATAAATTATACCATGTCATCCTTCATTTATGAAAGCCGATTTTTTGGATACATTATTTTATTTTTCCTTTTGAAAAATCAATCAAAACATCTTAATACTTGAATTCATGACCATCTTGATCAGTATTACTTATTGTGGAGGAAAATGTATATAATTCATATTTCCCATTATCTCATCATTAATAGACAAGAATAGTTTCAATAGATCTGGGTTATTTATTTTACCATATATGTTTCTCTAAGAGTCTCTTTTAATAATAATTATATAAAAAACTATGCTATTTAAATATTATAAGATCATATTTTGGTGCATCACCGAATTTGAATCTTAGTAGCTCCATCTATAATGAAACTCACGATCGCTCATAATTCTTAATGTGGTAGTTCATTAAAACATTTTCTTGATAAATTCTAACATATAGTAACTCAAAACCTTTAATAGGTCACAAAATTCCAATGCAAGGTCACACAAACATTCATAGGGTTTCACTATTCCAATGTGTGTATGTGTATCCCTTCATTTGGTCTCACTACTACAACTCATGCTCCCTAGACATAATATTCGACCACACTACTCCAACATGTCATCACACAACACTAATGTGAGATCATACAAAATAAGGTATGCTCTCACTCCACTGACATGTGGTCTCACAACATAAATGGGGCCCACAACATATCATGTACATCTATACTAATAAAACATGTGGTATCTCCAATGGTATCATGCAGTCTCTCATTACTTAATGAAATTATATTTCTTCAACTCACTGATGATAAAAAATCCTAAAATTAATAAATTATGTGTTTAAATCAACATACAACTCCATAATCTGTTTGACATATTATTAAATATATTTTCCAAATCATTAGCCATTCATCGAAAAAATAGATTTTTTGTCTCATCATTGCGTTCAACAATAACATCATAAATTTTTTAAAACTTATTTCAATGTGATAAAAATAGGAATACCATGACACTATCTTAAAATTATAGATCTCACACAAATTTATCAATATGAAATTTTTATAAAATTTGAAATATTTAATGTGTTGCTAAATTATGATAAACTCAGATCCCATTAACATATCTAACTAATGTCCCAATGGCTTTCATTCACCATCGTAATCTCAATGCATTGGTTTTATGAACTTCCTACCTTAGAAGGAGTCCTATGGATCTATCTGAAGTATTTAATGAAGGATAATATTTTATGAAAATAATAGATACATTTTTTCATCCAAATGAACATTTAAATACATATAATAATCTACCATGATATCATTTATGGTTAGTACGGTTCTCTTAGACAGACCATCTATATTAGGATGATATGAAGCTCCAATGTTTTACACTGCATTATGAAATATCAAACTACTTCTCCGAATCATTGATATAAAAAAATTCCTAATCAATAATTATTTATTTTTATACTACATGAAACCTAACCACTTCTTTAATGAATATCCTAGCTTATAGTTAATGAGTGAAATCATCTTTGATTACAAGGAAATATTGTTACTTCATAAAGACATCAACAATAACCCAATGAGAATTAAATAATTTAAATATTTTCAATACATTGAAGATAAAATAAATAATTATGTATTCCAATTTAAATATTTTTATGGAGAATTAATTGGACATATCCCTATATTTCTCCTCCCAACCATATATTTTTACCATACAAATAAATGAGATATGTACTCTGCAATATACCTTCATTTTTTCCAATATTAAATACAATTTATGATCTCTATAAGTCTTCACACATCAAATATTAATTTATAATATTGAACCATGAGATTCATAAAAAATATCATTATTTAAAATTTTTATTTATGAGAAACATATAGTTACATCCTGAGTTTTTTTTAAAATGAAATTTTTATGAATAATAGTGTACATAGTACGCCTCATCAAGTTGAAATGAACAATTAAAATTTTACCATAAATGCATATTCGTTAGAATGTAGGGAATGAATAATATTAATTGAATTATTAGAATAAGTTAAAAAAATGTATATATAATGAATTATTTGATCAAGTAATTATAAATGAATGTAAACCTCTTTCTAAAATAAAAGAAAATATTTTTCTGAAAAATAAAATTTATATAGGCATAAATATGTTTTATACTAATGCATAAAAAATCAATCTTGTTGGATTACATTAATTAAATATATATAAAATATATACAATTAAATGATTAAACATAATTTTATGTGGTTTCTAGACATAATATATGAATAAGACCATCTTCACGCACAAAAGATGTATTTTTATAAAATGGAATATTTTCAACCTTTAGATGGAGAACATGTTTTAAATCTAATTTTTTTATACCATTATTATTTTTTTGAAAAAAAATTCTTATTTGAAATAGGAGTATAAAAATATATTTTGGTTTAATTGTTGATATTTTTTGATAAGATTCATTTCTTGATGAATAGTAAAAAATTAATGCATTTCAATTGAATACTAAATTTTTATCAAAAAATATTTATTGTGATAAAATAAATATTTAAATAATTTTAATGAATAATTGAATATTTTTTTAATCCAATATAGATCATTTCAATAAATTTAACTTTGATATTGGTTATAAAAACATTATGAAAATTTGAACATTTTTTTCATTAAAAACATGTTTCCTTGAACCATCCGTGAGATTAATTTTCAGTTAATTTTTCCATTTAATTTTTTAGAATTTTGAAAAATAGATTCTATATTTGTAATCATAATTTTCAAATTTATTATATAGTTCTCTCTAATTTATTAAAAAAATTAAAAGTATCATTAGTAATTTTTTTATCACCACAGTTAAGGGTAAATCTTTTAATTAAGGGTTAATAAAATTATAAAATTTTAGAAAAGGACACTAAAACGTGTCCAGATTTCATTGGTTGAGTTATTTTGAACCAAATTGATCCATGGTCTAATTTTAGATCCCATGGAGAAACATAGATGGCTTTAATACATGTATATAATCTTATTCAATTAAAATCCAATTTTTTCATACTTTTGTTTTTTAATAAATGAGTTATTTTTAAGATGATATTATCTAGAATATAAATTAGACTATAAATAGATAATTCGAATATAATTGATTTATATTAACTTTGAAATTTTAATTGTAATATTTAAGGATGAAATAATTTAATTAAACAATTACACAACGATGATGTAATTATTTGTTAATTAAAAGAAATATCAAATAAATGATATTAAAAATATTAAAATAAATAAAATTTTGTATAATTAATTTTATAAAAAAAATTTATGGATTATTTTAAATTTTATTTATGTGTTAAAATATTTTTTTATTTTGTCATTTTATGAATTTTTTTAAAAAGTCAAGAAATTAGTAGTGTCGAAATTGACATTACTAAAATTTTAAATTTTAAATATTTCATTAAATGATATCAAAATTTAAAAATATTAATATTTAGCCAAATAATAGGGATCAAACCTATAGTTTATTACATTAATCAATTTTTCCCATTTTTCTTGTTAATGTAATTATATAAACCATCAAATTTTAACATACATGAAAATACGGAAATGGTTAAATGGGTAAAATAATAGTTAAATCAAAAGAATAATGATTTAAAAAATATTAAAAATCTTCTTAATTTTCATTGGATTTATTTATTTTGACCCATAATAGTAAGTTATTCTATACAACTCAATTTCATGCCATTTAGAAGATAAAATTATTTTATATTAATTTAATACATTGAAAACATCATAGAGTCCACATCCCCACTCTTCTAAAAGAGAACTATTTCTTATCATTTCTTTAAGGATAAATATATTTATTTTCGCTAATATATTCATAAATACCTTCCTATAATACCTCCCCATATTATGTATTCTGTATTTTAGGCATAAAACTCTTTTTATAGGTGTAAATGTGATAATCAAAGGAAATTTCCAAGAGAATAGGTATTGTTTTTAATTAAGTTTTTCTTTTTTATTTCATATTACACTTCCGTTATGTATTATTCATAAATAATGATATAATTAATCCTCTATCCTCAGTATTATGAGATATTATTATGTTAATATCATCACATAAATCCACCTTCACTTCCATAAAATGTAACCATAATTAATTGTTTGTGCATGTGCGTGAACTATCAACTCCATGAAATGATATAATTCATTTTCCAACACTGTATCTAATGATTGATTATGATGATTGATTTAATGTCTATATAAGATATTTATAAAATATTTATAATTATAATATAGTATTATATAGATTATATTTTTTACATTCCATGAATATATATATAATAACATCGTTCTTGCACACATGGGAACAATTACCTCCAGGAAGCGATGAGATTTTTTTAATCACCACATCACATTAATTAACTATATAAGTAACACTAAATGATAAAAATGATATTAATAATTTTATAAAAATACTATAATGAAAAAATAACACACACCATATTTTAATAATTATCATTGAAAAATGGAAACATTACTAATGTGTATGTTAATTTTATCATCTCCATGAATGTAAAATAGTTCATTTTTAATATAAATGTCTAATGGATGGATTTAAAATTATAATTAATTTATAAATTTTATAATTATTACATTAATATTATTCATTATATTATGTACTAATTAGCACATTTTACATTATATGTCCTAGAAAAATCATTTTGGACACATGTATCAAATATCATCAAAAACTTTGTCATAGACATAATAATTAAGTAATTTTTCCAACTTCATATTAAGTGATATAAAAGTAACAACAGATATGTAAAAGTTATAAATAATGTAATTAATTAAAATAAGTTTACTATTCATGAATTCTGGGGAAATACATGACGAATAAGACTCAAGGTATGCAATTTCATCTTAGTCTCCATTAAATGAGGAATTTCTTAGTGATATAGAACATCAATATTTTATAAGGTTTATATATCACCTTTAACGTTTAATATTTCTATTTCATATATCCTCATGTCATTTAATGTTTTAATAAATATTTCCCTTTCATGTTCCTTATAACGACCCGGACACGGAAACCTGAAGCATGTTCATTATTACATTACATTGGCATGTATAAATGGAATAAAATACCTATGGAATGATCATTTTAGTAGTATTAATGAAACTAAATATGAACATGTAACTCATTCTATATTGGGAAAGGAAACAAAGTATAATACATAATAATATCTGTTAAATAGAATTTATAAGATCTCAATAAATGATCTCTTTTTCATAAACTATGAATGTAAAACTAAAGAAAGGGGTGAGATCAAATTCACAATAAAGGTCACATATAGTGAATTAATAAATCAATAATAAGGGAATCATAACCAATATAACATAATCAATATGGCATGGTTAATAAATGAAAACCACACAACATTTAAAAACTAAGAATGAAAATGCATACATAGATTTTTTCATAGTGAAAACCTCATTGATAGTAATAACTAAATAATGAATAAAAAGAATTATCATTATTTAGACATCATGTATGTTCCACATTAACCATAATACCATTGATATCTTTTAATTAAGTAGGTAGATTTGCGTCTTATATTTTGTAAATAAACACAATGGTTTGTCTCCAAATGATTTGTAACATGAAACATGTCGATGCATTGAGGGGATATAGTAAGACTCACCCATAACTTCTAGTCCGAATCATTATTTAAAAAAAGAATGAATACAAGGAAAATATTTTTTTACCATATCTGTATTGATTATAGAATACAGATTCATCAATATTTCCATAGTTAATGCAACATTCCACATAAACACTGTATGTAAAATGTTATATACTAAGATAATAATCATATGCATGTAAAAAAAATATGAATATATAATTTATTAAAAATTTAAATTAAAAAATAATCTAAAAGGTGTAGTTGTTACACCATGTAAGAATGAGTTTTTGCAGAATACCAAGTCAATCATAATGGAATGGAAATTACAACAAAGTACCATACAAGATTATAATCAATGGAGTTAATAATCATCAAGTGAATCATTCAATTACATGTATATAAATATAATCATGATATAATATATCATATGGAATTAATCATACATCATAGTCATGAAATATGTGGTGAACAATGGAAATCTAATGGAAATAAAAGTGAAATGAGAAAACCCTTACCTTATGCCCAGATGTATTTTTCCTTTGATATTAACATCCTGGATAGTCAAATTAAATCCATTAATTAATTAATTTAGAACCATATAAACATTTATTTTATTCATTATATTTCTATTATTTTAAAATATGGTCATCTTTATAATTTAAAATATTGAATTAAATTGTCTTGGACTGTTTGTTTATATGATTTTCATGATCGGTTCTCTTAACAATGAGTAATGGAATTTAGGTGGAAATGATATAATTTAACAGAATTAGAATTACATGTTATTAATTAACATCTTATATTGTTAATGTTTATACATATCATTTGGTTAAATTGCTTGAGGATGAATCATTATATAAAATTTTATTGATAAACACTTGGATTATTTGGATTGTTCTTCGATCACCGTAGACTCATTTTGTTTTATAACTAAATACTACGTGTAAAAAATGATTCAATAATATTAAATATGATATATTAAATATATTATGACCTGTTTAAACTATAAAAATGTTATAATTTTCTTAATTGAATATGTTAATAGATATTGAAAAAATTATTTCCGTGAATGTGAGAAATTAACACATCGTGGATGGTCAGCTTCATGAAATACATGAATAGAACACAAAATATAATTCATCAGGTGAAATAAAATAGAAGGTTGAATTGTCTAGTAATCTGAAAAATCTTGTCAGGATTAGGGATAATATTAAAAAGGTTATCTTCAATGGAAGGTGGATTAATGAATGGGATAGAAATACAATGTTCTCCAATTCCTTGCAAAGGGTTAAAAGAATGAATAGACCCCTTTCTCTAATTAAATATTGAGATAGAATACTAGAGATTATTAAGGAACAATCAAATCATATTATTACCTTATATAAAAAAATTTTCAATGGGACAACACGGAATGAAACGGTTATGGAAAATATCTTCCCTAAACTAATCACTGAAGAGGATAATAGGTTTCTTACATAAATTCCAACGGATCTTGAAACCAAAGATGCAGTGTTTGGGTACAAAAAAGATAGCTCTACTGAACCATATGGCTTTACAAGTTATTTCTCCCAAACTTATTGTGAGGATATTCAGAATGAGGTGCGTATTCTTGTTAAAAAAATTAGGGGGGGAACTCCCTCCATGATTAAATTCAAAGTTCATTTCCCTCATCCCTAAGGTGGAGAATTAAAGTGAAATGGGTCAATTCAAGCTAGTGCTCGGGTAAAAACAACTCACAAAGCCATCACAATGATCATAGAAAACAGGCGTGCTCAGGTCAGTGAGGAAATTATATCATGGAACCAGTTTAGATTTGTGAAAGGTAGGAACATACAAGACTGCCTTCTCACTTATTCAGAACGTGTTATTATTCCCAGTAAAGAATCATGAGGAGGAAATCAGGCTCTTAAACTTGACATTAGAAAGTAGTTTGATATGATGGACAATGGAATCATTTTCCAAGTTCTTCATAGATTTGGATTTAGTGCGGTGTTTGTGAAATGGTTTGAAAAGATGATAGAGTCAGTGCACATCTCCATCCTAATTAATGGATCACCAGAGGGATACTTTACTTTTTTGAGGGGTGTATTCCAGGAGGAACCCCTCTCTGTCATTATTTATTCAATTTATAAGGATTAATTGAGTAGAATTATCATTGATATGATGGACAAGTGGATTCATTCCACCGTTACAGTGGCCAGAGGTAACCCGGCGCCTCATCATTTGTTTTTTCTTATGATATTGTGTTTTTTACATAAGGTTATAGGAAAAATATTGAATATCTCAAATGAGGTCTTTAACATTATGAGAGTGTATTGGGGATGGGAATTAATTGGGAAAATTCATTCAATTTATTTGGAAAAATGTTTCCTGATGCACAGAAGACTCAACTTACCAATATTCATGGTCTTCAAGAGGGATACCTTCCATTTATTTATCTTGGTGTTCCAATGTTTTTGGGAAAGCCTAGGGAATCACACATTTCACAGGTCCTAACCAATGCCAGGAAAAATCTATCCGCTTGGAAGGTAAAGTCTCTTTCCTTAGATGGCCATGTTTTCCTTGTCAAACATGTCACTGCATTATGGATTGTATATTCTTTCATGGTGAATATTGTTGTAGCCTTGGTTATTAACACTCTCATCTAATTAATGAGGAACATCATTTGGAGTGGAAATTTTATGGAAATGAAACTCATCACAGCAAAGTGGATCAAATTTTGTATGCCAACCAGGCAGGGTGGGTTGTGCATCAATAACCACATCTATTTCAACAAAGCGATGTAGGCCTATTTTATGTGGAACCTAATTCAAAATTAATATGCCTCTATAGATTTTCCAAGTAATTGGATTCTTTAATGACTTATTTCAGGGTTTCAGGGATACCATGACTCTTCTATATGGTCCAGATCACGCACTATTTTTTATAGCATAATGAGGTGCTCACATTGGGTGGTTAATCTGAATTCTTCTCCTTAATAATGGAATGCCAATTGGACTGGAACCCTTCTTATTGAGCTAGATAATTCTAAGAAAGAACATATTTAGCAATAGTCTCTCTAACAAGGAGTAGATTGAGTATCTTCATAACCTTTCAAAAAAGATTTCCTCTATTATTAATGATTATGATTTCATTAATCTGGATGACATGCTATTATGGGTGGGGTCATCGAGTATTTTGTTGTATTCTAAAGAATTCTAAAAGAGCATGGTTTAGGGTGACATCAAGTGGATAGATGATCTGAATAAGAAATAGTTACTTCCATCCAGATTCACATTGATTTGGAGAAATTTTTTCAACTAGATTCTAGTGGATGATATTGTTCCAAGGACAAGGATATATTTGTGCTTGAGGTGTGTATTTTGTTATCAGAATCATAAGGATGTTGATCATTTATTCATGTCATGCAATAGAGATTCCTACTTATGGAAATCTGTTCTCAACACATTTGAGAAGCATCCTCCCTGTGCTTGTTCAATTATAGAGTTCTCGGAGGTGTTGTTTGGCATATAACAATCCAAACAACTCAATGTCGTCCTACAGGTTGTATGTCCTGAATTCATACACACTGTTTGGAGGGAACAAAACAAAATTATGCGTTGACATGCATAGTTTCATGAATCCATGGCTCTTTCAGCCATTACAGCTTCCATTAAAATTGCTAGCTCCATGGTTAATGAACACTATAGCAACTCGGTAAGGGAGCTCTGGATTTTGAGGCGGTTATAGATTACAGGGTCCTTCCTTAAGCTAAGAGGCACAATGGAGGTTGTATGGTATCCCATCATCCCTGGATGGTTTAAATGTAATACATATGGGGCCTCCTGGGGAAATCTAGGACCCTCATGCTTCATATTGATTTTCAGGGATTCCCAAGGTGATTTGGTAGTGTATTTTTATGGTCATTGCGGGCATGATACTACCATGGAATCTGAAAAACTGGCATTTATCAGAGGGTTTGATGTGGTTTATCAATACCATTAAAATAATCTCTTCCTCGAGTGTGATTCATAGGCACTCGTGCCGGAGGTTAGGGTGAACCAGTACTAACTCTCATGGAAACTGACATGTAAATTGATCAATTACCTGGAAAGGCTTTCCCACATGAATTACTTTATCACACAAAAATTTTATGAAGGGAATTATATTTTGGATGATCTTTCCAACAAAGGTATATTGGAAGAAGGATTCTTACAATGAAACATTGTTCTTGATGAGTTGATGCATCTTCTAGTTATGGAGAAATGTATAACACCCTCTATCTGTATTGTTTAACTTTCACTTTCATAATTAGAGCATATATACTCATCTTACCCAAAAAAATTGACATGGAAAGAAGGATATGTTAACCTCTTTAGTGATCCTCCTTAAGAATATCATTATGTCCTTTTTGGACTTTTTGTGAGACTAGTAGGTCTTGGATGTTTTTTAGGGATTGGAAAGTGTATTTGGAAGAAATTATTTAATGACTAAACTGTTAGTGGTGTGAGAGGAAGAGAGTATGGGGTGGATTAGATAGTGGAGGAGACGAGGGTTCTCGCATTATTTTAATAAATAGTTTATAATATTGTATCATGACTATGAATAGTATTTATTTTTCTGATGAAATAGTAATAAGTGCATTGGTGTTCAATCCAATGGACATTTACATCATTCATGACTCAAGTATGATGAAAAAATTCATTTAGATACCATTTTTAACAAATTATAGAATTTTACTATTTACTAAAAATAAAAGTATTTCAGAAAAATCCCAAAATATCACCCAAACATTTTTTGACATGTAGAATCGATAAAGGAACTCAATTTTATAGAGATTATTTCCCACATATGATAAATTTAATTTTTAATTAAAACCGTTTTTAATCAAAAAATTACAATTTTTAACTATATTTGATTTTATAACATTTGAAAAATTAACTATGGTCTCTTTATATTATACTAAAATTCATAGGGAAAGAAAATATTTATATTTCCAAAAAAAATTATGAAAATAATGTATCTTTTAAATAATTTTTTATTTATAATATTGTAATTAAAATTTATTACTCACAAAAATACCAACACTTAATAAAAATATTCACCTTAATTTATAATGTGATGAAATTTTATTTGTACACTAATGGGTAAGGTTACCATTCATAAGGGACATATTACTATTCATAAGGGTAACATTACTATTCATAAGTGTAAGTTACTATTTGAAAGGTTATTTTACTATTAAACAAATTTTAAGTTGATTCTATTAGACTCTAATTATAATCACTGATTGGAATCATGTATGTCCGTTATTCGGAATTCAAATCACAGAAGTGGAATATTTAAGTTTAATGGGTAGGTTATAGATATCTATTATAACAAAGTGCTTTTTCCCAAAGGAATAGTGTTTCTTGCATTATATGTTATCTAATGATTTGAATTTTTTTATGAAGAAACATACTATAAAAAATTGGGGCGTTATATTCCTTTTTCCCTTTAATAATGTATCCCTTGAAATTTTTCTTGTACGAATAACTCTAAAAATATTTGGTTGGTTCATATTCATAACATCATCATTTCCCACGTTGATTCCTTCATTTTATGGTTTCTCTAAAGAAACTTTACCAGTCCAGTAATCCTATTTCTCAATACTCACTCTTTGGTGTCAAGAATCTCGATAGGCTCTTCCATGTAATACAAATCCAGTTATAGTTCTATTTCCGCATTGGTGAGTATATGAATTTGTGTCTGGAATGTACACTTTATTAAAGGCATGCGGAACACATTATGATCCTTGGAGAGACTCGGTGACATATCTAAATGGTATGCAATGGCTCAAATTCGATCTAGAATTTCAAATGGTCTGATGTACCTGGGGCCCAGTTTCTATTTCTTATCGAACCATATGACACCATTTAATGGATATACATTGATAAATAAATTATATCCCACATGAAATTACAATCCCTTTCTTTGATTATCGGCATATTTCTTCAAACTATATTGGGATTCTTTAATATGTACCTGAATTGTATTTACCTCTATCATTGTCTCTTCAATATGTTCTAAGAATATAATTTCCACCTCAACAACTTCGTATCAACAAGTTGGATTTGACATCTCTTTCTATCTAATTATTTATTTGGAGCCATTTGAATACTATAATAGAATATATTATTATTGGAAAAATTTACCAAGGGTATGTACTAATCCTACACACCATTAATGTGAAGTGATATTGATCACATCATTTCTTCCAGTTTTAGAATAATCCTTTCATAATCTCTGTAGGTTTTTGTGTGGTAAGAAGAACTCATATAGAACTCAATATCTAATTCCTTCTAAATAACTTTCTAGATTTTTATGTAAATAGGGAATCTTGATTGGACAAAATCTATAGAGGTGTACCACTAAGTCTTTAGACATAATTAATATAAAATATTTCTAGGTTCTCAAGTGGTAAATCATCCCTTGTAGAAAAAATTGTACTGATTTTTTCATACAATCAAACAATTACCCATAATACATCATTCATTCTAGGTGTCCTCGGTAGTCCTTTAGAAAAAAACTTCATAATTTCATCCAAATTCCACATCGGTATAGGTATTGGTTGCATGAACACAAGGGGATGTTTCCTCTCAACCTTCACGTTTAAAAAAATTAGACTCTTTGATAGATAATAATAAATTTCTTGCTTTATTTTATCCCACAAATAATAATCCTTAAAATATTTATACCACTTAGTGCTACTAGGGAGTATAGAGGAATTTGAGATATGAGAATCATCTAATAATTCCATTTTATTTCTTGTACTTATTTAATGCATTACCAATTTCCAAATTTCAGAACTATATCCTCAAAAATGAAGTCTACCAATCTTCCATCCTTAATAGTTGTAAATCTCTTTTGAAGTTTATCATCAACATATTGAGAGCTTTTTTCTTCTCTAGTAAATATTTTTTGGAAATAATTCAAAAAATAAATGATTTTATATCTTCTATAACAATTATTTTATCCATCATTACTAGATCAAGGAATATATGATCTATCCTAATCCTCATTTGGGTTAAAATTCCATGATAATTCCCACTTATTGCATCTGCCACCATCTTTACCTTTCCTAGTTGGTAGTGTATTGAAAAATCATAATATTTGATTAAATCAAGTGATCTCATTTTACTCATATTTATTTCTTTCTATGTAAATATATATTTTAAACACTTTTTATCTTTATATATCTCACATCTTTCACCACAGAGATCGTGTCACAATATTTTTAGAGAAAATATTATGACTCATACATCAAGATCATAGGTAGGATAATTTTTATCATGAGTCTCCAATTTCCATTATGCATAAGGAATAACCATATCATTTTTCAAAATGACACACCCCATACAATTCATTAATGAATCACTATATATTAGAAACCCATCATTCCTAGATGGAATGGTCCAAATTGGGTTATTAAAAAATCTTATTTTCAATTCATCAAATCACTATGTATATTATTTTTTCAATACATACTTAACCGATATATGTGTGATCATTGTCAGTGGGTTATAAAATCTAGAAAAATAATGAACAAAATGTCTATAGGTACCTCCTAATACATTAAACCTATATACTTTGTCTATGTTCATTCACATGGGCCATTCTTGGATTTCCCTTGTCTTTTCAGGATCAATTGAGATTCCATCCTTATTGAAAAAATGACCTAGAATAGAAACCGATTGAATCCAAAATTAACACTTGCTAAACATATCATATAATTCATTTAATATGTGTGTTTTCAAAATGATCTTCATATGATTCTCATGGTCTTCATAGATTTTGGAGTATACAAGGATATCATCGATAAATTCCACAAAACATTTATCATGATATTCATTGAAAAATATTTTCATTTAATCCATGAATATAGAGGGTGTATTAGTCAGTCGAAAATGAATTACTATAAAATCATAATTCCCATACCTAGTTTGAAATGTTTTCATTGGAATATATTCCTTCCTCACACATAGTTGATGATATCCAAATCAAATTTCAATCTTCAAAAAATATAGGGATCTTTGAAGATGATCAAATAAATCATCAATGCAAGGAAGATGATTCTTTTACTTTACTAAAATATCATTGATCTCCCTGTAGTAAATGCACAACCTCATAGATACATCTTTCTTCTTCATAATGATAATAGGGGATCCCCATGTATAAACACTAGGGATAATAAATACATTATCACACAATTTATGTCAGTGTTTTTTGAGTTTGACTAATTATATATTGGTCATTCTATAAGGAGTCATTGATATCGGTCATGAACTATGAATTAAATAAATAGTTAACTCCCCTTCCCACTCTAGAGGATTCCCAAGTAAATAATCTAGAAACACATCAACAAAATCATTCACAATAGGAACGTCCTCAATTTGTTTTTTTCTCTTTCCCCACTCATAGATATCGATTTTGAATTATCCCCAATAACATCATTAAGTGGAGATACTGAGGGTGGATCTAGATAAGTTCAAATGGAGATATTTCTACTCTAAGGATGATGGATTCTAATTCATCCTCAAAAATTGTAAATTACTTATTATTATACCAGGTTTTTTCATCATGATATAAAATTTGATACAAGGTGAGAATTATATCAAATTCAATCATGGGTATGGTGATAAACTCAATAGATAAGGCACATTTATATGATATAATGATAACTTCCTGACACATATTTGTTACAATGATACTTATTTTATGTATTTTGAATAATAAATCCATTATGAAATCAAATTAGTAAAATCTATTTTTTAGGAAAATTTTGAGGATATAAAAGAATGTGATGATCTATAATCAAATAATGCATTCATTATGTTTGAGAAATGATTAAAGTACCTTTCACCAAATCCTTAGGAACTTCATCATCTATGGTTGTGAAAACATAAGATTTACCTTGATCTTGTAGCCATTTATATGGTAGGTTTTCTTTTATGTTTTGGGAAATAATTATATTATTGTCCCATTTTCTTACAATTAGATCATGGAAAATTACTTATTTACCTCTTCCAATTAAATTCACTAAATCGGTGACACTTTTCTCCACAAATATAAAAAACTCTTCTGACATTCATTCATTTTCTAGGATGGTTCATTCCACAACTCTTTCATAATGGTAAATACTTCATTCCATTCTTCTTCATTGGAAATTTACCTTTTCCATTATTATTAGACGACATATTCTTCTCTTGATTTACCTAGAAGAAATTGGATCAAGAAAATTTTATCTCTACTTTGATGGAACTTAATAATATTTCATCATAAGTTGAAAATGTTTGAGAGGCAAGTTCCCTTTAAACTCTTGGGTTAAGGCCATAAATGAAATGGTCAACCTTTTCTTCCAAATAACATATGTAATCTATAGAATACCTGGATAGTCTTGTGAAAGTAGCCTCAAAATCTACAACACTCTCTTCTTCCATTTTTTTAAGCTATGAAATTTTCCCTCCATTTAAATATTTTCTTCATGGTGGAAATATTTGTTGATGAATGTTTCCTTAAAATACCTCTATTCTAAATATTCTATTTCACCTTCGTCTGTGGTATTCTAGATCAAGGAATACCATTGATCAACTTCACCGTTAAGATAATATACTTCTAGTAATACAATTTTATTTTTATTGAATATTATTTACAGAAATATACTTTCAAGGGACATAATCCACAACTCAACTACCACTAGATTAATAGTCCCACTAAAACATCAGGGCTTCTATCACATGAAATGATCCAACATAGGTGTATCATGGTTATTTTTATCAACCTAAGTATGTATTCAAAATATTTCCATGATATGATCCTCTCAAACACTAACTGTGTTTACATGATCAGTGTGGAGATGGAAATGTGAATTACCCTATGCATATCCCCCAAGAGTGTCAAATCAGGTGCAAAATAAAACCCATTATCTTGTACTAGGATATCCTAGTTCAATCCCTAAACTATTTTCTATAATTTTTATTCCTAAGTACATCAAATAAAGAACCACATTCACTTGTAGTGTCAAAACATGGATGTATTTTCTATGAATACCCACATATCCTCGACCTTAACAAAATTATAGGATGTTACTCTATGTGTATCATCAATGTCTACACCACTGTTATGTTCTCTAGCTATTTTTCATAAATTAAACTCATAAGGTTTGTTCTAAACATCCTTTGATACCAAATGTAATGCCCCAAACGATAATTCTTAGAGTTTATGCATTATTAAATTACATTTTCATGATTAAAAAGAAATAAAATCCCAATGTACCAATCAGTTTAGTAGTCTTGATAAAAGTTGATACATAAACTAAACTCATTTACATTGGGAATAGAAACAAAATATAATACATAACAAATTCTAATAATCTACCTCCATGATAGCTAGATAAATGATATCATCATCATAACATGTGGAAGGAATTCAAATAAAGGGGTGAAAAAAATCATCAATTTTGGTTAAAAATACAGAAACCATGAATCAATAATAATTTAATCATATCCAATTTTATATAATCAATATGGAATGATGAATAAATGAAAAAAAAACTCTATTAAAAAACTATGAATGAAAATACATCCATAGATATTTTCGTAGTGAAATCCTCTGGATAGTAATTACTAAATAAATAATAATGAGACAACATATTATTTGGACATCATGTATCTAGATCATGCACCATAATATAGTCTTGAAGGATTAATTCTATGGGTAGATAATTTTCTGATTCTGTTTTGGAAACATACTTAAATGGTTTGTCAGCACTTGATTTGTCTCATGAGACATGTCAATGAATCGATGGGATATTTCATGATTCACCCATCAATTCCAATCAAAATCATTATTTAAAAAAGGATTTTTTACAAGAACAACAATACTTTTAAATAATTATATTGAGTAGAGGATATGGACTCATTAATATATCAACAGTTAAAGAAACAATCCACATAAACACCATATGTAAAATGGTATATGGCTAAGATAATAATAATAAAAATGTTACAATAATATGGTTATATAATTTAATTAAAATTTAAAATGAAAAATTAACCTCAAATGGTTAGTATTTAGAACACATAAAAATGATTAGGTTCATGATACCATGTAAATCACAATGAAATGGATACCGACACAATGTCCCTTACAAAATTATAATCAATCGAGTTAAAAATCATCAATAGAATCACTAAATACCCTAAATATAAAGCGAATAACGATATTATATATAAAATGGTAGTAAAAATACACCACATAAAAGAAACAGGAGGAAAAATCGAATTCCCATGGAAATAAAAGTGATATTAGAAACCCCATACCTTATTCCTGAATGTGTTATTTCTTTGATATTAACATCTTATATAAAAAATTAAATCCATAAATTAATTAATAATTAACCTTTTACACATTGATTTTATTCATTAATATTTTATTATGTTCATTATTGGTCTTCTTGTTAAGTTATTAGATTGAATTCTTTTATTTTAGACTATTCGTTCACTTGAATTTCAAGATCTATTTGCTTGAATATGAGTAGTAAAGTTAATGTGGAATTGATATAATTCTCCTGAAATTGAATTTCATATTAATAATGAACATCAATAAGATTAAATTATTATACATATCAATTACTTATATGGTTTGATGATGAATCATTATATAAAATATTAATGATAAACTCTTGGACTAATTCGATGGTTTATCGATCACCATGAACTCATTTTGTATTATAATAAAAAAATTTGTGTAAAAAATTATTGAAAACATTAAATATTATATATTACATATATTATGGATTGTATCAACAAAATTGTTTAATGTCTATAATTTAGGAATTTAATATAAATTGAAACCCCATCGTCCTAGAATGTGATAAATTAACACATCTCGGGTGGTGTTTCTATTTTCAGACTAAGAGGACGGGGAAGGAGAGATTATGATGAAATAATCCTATACAATAACAAAATTCTTGTAAATTTAAGGCAATATAATTATCATGTAATGTTGATGAGGGGATGTGAGGAGAGGAAAACCAAACAATGGAACTTGTAAATGATGTTGAAAGGAAAAGGAATTTAGGTTTATCTCTTGAGTACTCCTCCTTGAGAATGTCCTTAAGGCCATTGTTTTTTTTCAATTTCGAGAGAATATAAGGTCTAATACATGAGGGGAGTTATTATTAAGGTTCATTTTAAGAACATAGGAATAACCTAAAGCTTGACTGGGGTGAGCGTAAGAGGGGTGAGGGGTGGTTTATATAGTCGATGTGAGGATGGTTTTTTGCATTATTTTAGTCATTGGTTTATTAATTTATCTTAAAACAATTAACAATATTAATTATTTTGAAAATATAGTAATAATTGAATGTGGGTTTGAAAAAATGGTCATTTTCATCATTTGTAACTCAAGAATGATGCTTAAATTCATTTTTTAGCACATTTAATTAATTATCGAATTTCACTATTCACCAACTATTCATATATTTCAGAAAAATCCAAATATTCACCATAACCATTTTTCAATGTGTAGAATACAAAAATGAACTCCATTTTATAAAAATAAATTTATAAATATGAGAAATTTAATTTTAAATTAAAATAATAATTCAATTGAAATATACAAATTTTTAATGTATATTTGATTTTATGACACATTGAAAATTTAAATCAATTATCACTTAATAATCCAAAAATCATAGGAAACAATTATCGATTTATGAATAAATATTAGGAAAATTAATTATCTATTTAATCATTTTATTATTTATAAATTTTTAATAAAATATTTATTACTCACAAAAAATACCAACACTTAATTTAAATATTCATCTTCATTTATAAGGTGCTTAAATTTTATTTATACACTCATGGGTAAGGTTACCCTTCATAAGGGTCATATTACTATGAATACGGGTAACATAAATATTCATGTAATAACCAATATATAGATTTCAGTTATGGATCTCTATTTCATGTTGTTTTGAAGAAAAAAGTAGGATTTGGAAATTTTATAAGTAGACACTGTGTACTTTTGAGTACATGTTGTGTACCCAATTAACACATGTAACCATGCAACAACCGAGTACATGGCCATGTTGGTGACTTGGTAGACCTCCTAAAGCTAGATCTATTTGAGGCCAGTACACATCATGTAGATGAAAATAACATTCCATGTAATTTTTTTATTTGATTAATCAGAACAGGGTCACATATTTTCTCCAAAAATACTTTTTTCTCCCCTCGGTTCATACAAGAGAGTGATGAATGGCCGAGAAACATCAAGATCCACCCAGTTCTCCAATCAAGCTCATATTGAGATGCTACTTGTTGTGTTTTATTCCCACAGGTGAGTTTTCTCTATCCCTAGATCTTTTCTTTCCGATTCATCCTCTCTCATTAGTTATCAAGGGTTGACCATTTTTACAGTTTTCATATTTCTATGTCATTTTAGGCTGATTCAAGGGATTGATTTCAAGAGTATTAATCATAAAACATCAAGGTAGGTGGTTTGTTCCTTTCACTTATTGTATTTGGATTATATATGATTAAAGGGATAAATAATAATATTTGGGGTATTGTGTGATTTGGAATTTAACCCTGAATAATACCTCTAATTTTTTTGTTTGAGAAAGTGTTAATGTTTATGCATGAGATATTATACATTAATTATTTGTGTGTTTTCTCTTATTTGATTTAATTAGGGACATTTGGTCTAGAATTCATGTTAGGATTTCTTCAGTTTCCATACCACGTGTGGTTAGGATTGAGATACTGATTAAATAAGATGCATGTGATGCACATTGTGGAAGTCTGACCAAGGGGAATTGACTATGTGAGCATCCTAAAGTGGGGTAATGTAAATATAATTGTTGTTATGTTGTCCCAGAGGCATTGATTGTGAGAAATTTTGGGTCTTCATAGAACATAGGGGTTAGACATTGAGAGCTACCCTGAGGGTCATTATTAAATTACTGTTGGACCCTTGGGAATTTACTGTGAGATCTTCCAGGTGGTCATTATATTTTTTTTGTTGGTACAAATACCAAGGGGTATTTATTGAGTGAGCTTCCTTGGTGGTCGTTTGTAAATGTTTAGTGTTACATTTGACCTAAGGGGTTATACTTTGAGACCTTTCCCAAAGGATCTTTATTTATTGATTAGTGATATGTTAATCCAAAGGTGTTAGGCGGTGTGAGGTTCTGAGAGGGTTTCGGTGGATAATCGAATGATTGTGATCTGTTGTCTAAGCCAAAATAATCATGGAATTGGTATTACATGATTATTAGATGATCTTTTGAGACGTATGTTGTCAATATTACATATAAGGATAAAATTTTAGGCTAGATCCTGTTATTCATTATTCAATGGTTTGAATAAATAAAAAATGAAATTACTGGAAATTGAAAACTATTGGATTGTTTACTTTTGAATACTTACATGATTAGTGATTCATTATTGCATATTTACTACAATACATATTCATTGACTATTAGGCATATATATTTTGGTGGTTTATAAATGGAATTTTTCTCACACCCTCTTTCGGTCATTATTTAGGAACCCAACAGATTATATGGTAGAAGTTATAGATAAGGACAAACACCCTTCATCATTAGGTAAATGATTGCTATTTGAGTTGGAGAGCAGAAGACCAAGTTGAGGTTTGCGATGTTGTTGGAGTTTACTGTTTTTCTATTAATTGGTTTTAGGATTATATATATATCATTGTGACTTGTTTTGATACTTTCCTAGACACATGTGACAGGCATCATTTGTTTTTTACATGCTATAGTGGTTTATTTACTATCAGTCTTCCAATGTTTATATTTTTTGTACAATATTATTCCTTTTGCTATTGTGTGTCATTTTTTTATTATGTTTTTTATACTCTACTAATTAGGTAATAGTTTTCCCAACATATTACCTTATCCCTCGATGTTATTATTCATTTCTGGCATTTGTGGAAATGCGCTTGAAGTTTTGTGACCAATCGGGTTCAGGGAACATTTGGGATATAACCAGAACTGTGACATTTCAATGTGGTATAAGAGGCATTTCTTTTCAGATTTTTCATACTATTTGATCTTATAGGTAGGTTTATGATAGAATATGTTGTCATTAATAAGATATGCCCAAAAGTTCCTAACCCATGTATTGGGAAAATCCATTTTACCTCTAATATTGCAATTTTTGGTTTTTCCATTTTTACAGTTGATTTGATTTCATTGTTGGGTGATTCAATTGTATTGTGTTGTTATCGTTGATATTTTGGAGGTTCTATTTATGTTTCAACCTGATGAGATGAGGGTACTCCATCTCATGCATCATATAATCACTTGATAGAGATCACATGTCGTACATTCTTGTCATGCCATTAAGGGTGCATTACTTGTTGCATATTGTTGTGAAAGATTTTTTGAAAGATATTAATGCTGTTGTGATAGATTCCATTATTGAATACCCACTATATTAATATTGTTTTGGAATAGGTAGTGGTTCATTTGGTTGAATACCAAACTTTGGTCCCTAAGGTGTTATGGGCCCTCTTGAGTCAGAATTTGGTGGAACATGTTTGAATATTAATTGAATTTTGTGCAGTTCTTATATGAATAAAGATGTAAAACCTTAATTTTTATGAGAATGGGCACTCAAAGGTCCCAATGATTCCTTCCGTGAACAAAATATTAAGTTTTTAAGGGTTCCCGAAATGTTTCCTAGGATTACTATCAGGAAACCCATGCAACAAAGAGGGTGGAGTTATAAAGACAAGCCATGTGTTTTACTATTTAGGAAGAAATAGCTTTTCTTATGTACATGACATGTACTTGGAGTACACACCCATTAGTTATTTGACTAGGCGACTGACCATGTGAATAGATACACAGGGTTGGGAAATCATTGGAGGAACACGACATGTACCGGAAGTACACATCGTGTTGTAAGGAACTGTGTATCCTGACGAGTGATGAATGAAACAGGTAGAGAAAACATACGGTGTACACATCATGTCTCATTTAAGCATGCCATAGAGATTTGACCATGTATCCAACCATGAGATCAATGTCATGGGAAGATGGAACTTAACTAGTACCTATCATGTCAAGGGTGAACATGTTTTGTAGTGTTACCTATGAGAGAACCATGTAGTTCTAGCCACATAGAATTACTTCAGATGAAGGGAATATTCAAGTAAACTCTATGTCTCTGGTGGAACACGCGGCGTGTAAGGGTGTTACATGACTAAGATTGGTAGGGGGACAACCCATGTTAAAATCTTAGGGGAACAAGGCGGGTAGAGTTTTTACATGTCGTGTAACCCTATTTTGTAAAAAATGATTTTTTTCATTCTCCTATCCCATTTTTACATTTCTAAGTTATTTTACTTGATATTCATGAAAAGAGGTGTGATCTTGACCATTCAGATTCTTTCCACCATTACATCCTCTAGTTGTAGGCTAGATACAGTTCAACGACCAGACACTAGAAATGGTAGATTAGGGACAACTAGCAGATCCTCCCATTATACCTATCTTGGAACCTGTTGTTATACCAGAAACAGGTGATGATGTATAGTTCTGTTAATGGTTTTTGAGGATGTTACAGATTATTGATGTAGCACCACATCCTACCCCATCTATGGAAATGCTGACGTGGGGGTTCCAGTAGTATCATCCTCGCACTTTTTCTGGGGATGGAGGACCACAGGAGGCAAAGTCATGGTTGGAGGCCATTCATTCTATATTTGAACATCTGGAGATGCCTATATAGAGTAGGGTGAAGCTCACAATGTACATGCTACCTGATTAATCCTGGATATGGTGGGATTTTATCTCATAGGTATGATGTCATTGGGATATGGCTTGGGATGATTTTCATATGAAATTATATGATTACTTCTATCCTAGGACATTGAGGGCCAATCGAGACTGAGAGTTCATTCATTTGGGGAAGGGATATATTTTATTGGTGGAATACTCTTATAATTTTATATTGTTTCAGTGCTTCACACCAACTCTTAAATGAGAGGACTTATCTTTGGATAGGCAGTTTGAGGATGGTCTCAGGTATGACATCTGATCGCGGGTGAAAGTCTTCAGGCTGACTTCGATTTCTACAATAGTGATCAGAAACTGAATATCGATCACAATATGAGGGAGTTTAGATCTACTATCTAGTGTCGTTCAGTGTATAGAGCTGGTACTCCTTCAATGGATAGCAGGAAGCACCATAGGGAACTTTCATTCTATGTTTCTTTATGAAACCAGGTGGTATACTACAAGTGCAGGAAGAGTGGGAATATGAGACCATATTGCCTGAAGGACCCAGTTGGGTACCGGTCTTGTAGCAAGATGGGTCACCTTCATCATTTTTTCGGTTTTACTCAATATTATATGATGATATGGGACTTATTATGACTCCACATTCAAGAGAATGACCACCAGATTCTCAGCAGTCAGGAAACTGGAGTTCTTCAAGCCGGTCAGGCCGAGGAGGTGGTCGTGGCATTAGTAGCCAGATGGTAGGCTTTCAGTGATAGTAGGGTGGATCAGCTGAGGGTTGTCATGCTAGGTCATATTGTTGTGGTATTGGTCATACTTTTGAAGTGGAACAGACCCTACACGAGCAGGATCAAGTACCCTATATGGTTAGAGGTATGAATCTAGTTACCTCTGTTTTATCTTCTACTATTTTTGATAAAAGTTATTCCCATAGTTTTATATTTGTTTCCATTTTGGAGATCCTTGGGATTTTTATCACTACTTTTGAGGATTTCCTGACACTAGACACTCCGTTGGGGATTAGGATAGGTAGTGTACATAACTTCAAGAAGTGACCACTTGAGGTTGGTGGATTTAACATCGTGTGGTACCTCTATGTCATATAGATGACATGCTTCGATGTCATTCTCGAAATGGACTCGTTAATCTCCATTCAGGCCTTTGTTGACAACTATCACCATTGGGTGAGTTTCACATCACCAGAGGGTGGGTATTTTATACACAAGGGGAAAAGGGATGTCTAGGAGAACAGGGCTGATCCAAAGCATCTTGGGATTGGTGGAATTACAGCCTAGATTTCTAGTTTATCCGGATGACCAGTGGACTTCACGGATGGGCTTTCCTCTATATTTGGATCATTTAAGAGATGTCTTTCTAGATGAATTTTTTGTTTTACCTCCTGAGCGATAGGTATATTTATCTATTGATCTTGAGTGAGGAGCATCAACCATGTCCATTCCTCCTTACAGGATGGCTACACTAGAGTTACAAGAGATCAAGAAGTAGTTAGAGGAGTTGTATGAAAAGGGTTTCGTCCAACCCAATACTTACCTTTAGGGATCATTTGTCTTTTTTTCAAACAAGGGAGACAGTACCCTCAGACATTGTGTGGACTATCAGATGTTGGACAAGTTGATGGTCAAGAACTGATATCATTTTTTGAGGATTTATGATCAATTTAATCAGAATCAAGGATCCTAGGTGTTCTCAAATATTGAATTGAGATCCATTTATCATCTATTACATGTTAGAACATCAGATATACCTATTAAAAACTTTCAAAATTGGTATGGTCTATATGAGTATTTGGATATGTTGTTCTGTATCACAAACGCGTCAGCAGTTTTCATGGAAATGATGAACCGAGTGTTCCATCCATACATGGATTATTTTGAAATGATCATCGTGGACTATATCTTTGTGTACTCACACACTCAAAATGACCATTCCATCCATCTTGAGATCATATTGAGTGCACTGAGAGCCTCAATAATATTATGGGCACTCAAAATGACTATTTTGGATAGATCAAATTCACTTCTTGTGTCATTTTATCTCAGATACATGAGTATTTTTAGAACTTGATAAAGTGAGAGTGTTAGTTTCCTGTGAGGAGATGAATAATGTATTTGAGGGATGGAAATTTATTTGGCTAGCTGGTTACTACATGATCTTTGTATAAGACATTTCACACTTATAATTGCCACTAACGGTCCTGACTAAGATGGGTGAAATGTTCTTGTTGAAATATTTCTACAATTTATCCATTCATGAGCTACAAAAGAGATTGAATTCAGCACCGATACTGATTTTTATGGAACCATGAAAGAGTTACCCCATTTACTGTGATGTGTCAGGTATCAGAATGGGAGTAGTGCATGTTCAAGGTGAAGAAGTATTTTCGTACTGTTCATGACAGTTGAGGCCACATGAGATGAATTACTCGACACATGACCTTAATATAGCTTTAGTTGTGGTTGGTTTACACTGTTGGAGACATTATATTTTAGGGGTTAATTTGTGGTATACATCGACCAAAAAAGTCTCATGTATATCTTTACTCATCATGATCTATATTTGAGATTTCCAAGGTGGGATGAGTACCTTCAGTCCTTTGACAATGATTATTCCTACAGACCTTGAAAAGTCAACTTAGTGGATGATGTGTTGAGAAGGAGGACTCAGATACAGGCCGTTCAGGAGGCCAGTAGTGAATGTTAGATTATGGATCTATTCTCTAATATGTATTTAAAATTGCACGAAAAACGGGGAAGAAGTTTCATTCTTCGATAACTATTACCTCTACTCTACTGGATTGAGTGTGAATGAGGTTGTTATCAGATTACAAAGGCATATTCAAATGGGAGAGTTTTGAAGAGAGGACCCTACTCATAGGTGGACCATAAGCGATGATGGGGTCTTGTGTTTTCATAGAAGCATATGGGTTTCAAGATACATACGTGAGGATTTGATGAAATATTTTCATTACACAGTTTGGAAAGTTCATCAAGGTCTCACCATGATGTATCGAGATCTACATCATTAGTATTGGTGGCCTGTTAAGAAGAGGAATGTTGTTGGTTTTATTATGAGATGTTCCACCTGTCAGCATGTGAAGATGTAGCATCGGCGACCAGCAGGTCTTTTATAGTAGTTACCCATTCCCGAGTGGACGTGGAATTATATGGAAATGGATTTTTTAATGGATTTACCGAGATCACCATGAGGTAATGATGTGGATTTGGTTGTTGTTGAGAGACTCACGAAGGATGCATTTTTCTTTCTGATCATATAGACCTTCAATGTTGATGAGCTTGGAAGGATGTACATTAAATTTATGGTACGTTTGCACGGGGTTCTGCGCTCTATTTTTTCAAACAGGGATGCCCGATTTACTTCTCAGGTTTGGCAAGGACAACAGAGGGCCTTGGGTACACAAGTACTTCTGAGTATAGCTTACCATCCCCAAATAGATGGCCAATCTAAGCGCATGATTTAGGTGTGGGTGGACATGATGCGAGCATGTGTCTTGGATTTCAGGGGCTCTTGGGAGAGACACATACCCCTGGTGGAATTTCCCTACAATAATAGTTTTCATGAAACGTTACAGATAGTGCATTATGAGGATTTGTATGATAGGTCATGCCAATAACTCCTTTATTGGATGTAGGTAGTAGAGGCTGCTATGCTGGGATCTTGTCTTATCCTGGAGACCACTAAGCAAGTGGATTTGATTTGGAAGAGGATGAATGCTACACAATCTCAGCAGAAATCTTTTGATGGCCAATGAAGATGACCTCTGGTGTTAGAGGTCGATGATCAGGTTCTCTTATGTGTCACACTGATTTTGGTACATAAGAGTATTATGAGACATGTTAAGCATTCACATATATTTTTCGGGCAGTTTTTGGTTTTGGAGAAGTCGGTCCGGTTGCCTATCTGTTGCAGTTGCCTCAAGGGTACCTAGCCATGCATGACGTATTTCATGTTTCTCAGTTACTGTGTTACATTTCAGACCCATCTCATGTTTTCCAACCTGAGGAGGTGGAGATGGAGGTAGATTAATCTTGCGAGGATCACCCTATTCGGATTGTGGATCACAGCATGAAGGTTCACTGTGGCTAGTCTGTTCCTATGGCACGGGTGATATGTCATCACGGGTGAGAACGTAAAGAAACATGGTATCGGGAGGCCTTTGTATGATCGTAGTGGTGAGAGTTGTTTGATGTTTCTTTATTACCACAATTCAATGGGAAATTCGTGAATGAAATTATTTAAGGGGGAAGTTTGTATAATCCTTGATCCTAAATTCATGCTTGAGTTTCATTTTTGGGTTATTTTTTGGTAAAAATAATTATTGGAAAATTTATAAGTACACACCATATACTCTTGAATACATGTCATGTACCCTATTACTGAATGTATCCATGTACTAGTCATGTAATAGATGAGTACATGGCCGTATAGGTGACCTAACAAACCACCTAAAGTGATATCCAGTTGAGGTTAGTACACTACATGTACACTAAATGAACACACCTTGTATTTTTTATTTATTTTATTAATCAGAGTGGGGTTGTGTCTCATATCCAAATATACTTTTTTCTCCCCTCATTTCATACTGGAGTGATACAAATGTCCAAGAAACTTCATGCTTCCCCTGGTTATCCATACATGCTTTGATTGAGACACCGCCAGTTGCATTTGATTCCCACCAATGATTTCTCTTTTTCCCTATAGCCTTTCTAAGTGATTATTCCTCCCTCTTGTGTTATCGAGGGGGTTGATAATTTTTACCCTTTTCATTGATCTATGTTTTTTTCGGTCAATTCAAGGGCCTATGTTCAAGAGTGTTCATCATACAACATCAAGGTAGGTGGTTTGTTCCTTTCTTTGACTATAAATGGATTTTATATTCTTAAAGTGTTGAATACACATGTTTGGGGTATTGCGTGATTTGGAATATAACACTTAATAATACCTGCTATGATTTGTTTGTTTGAGAAAGAGTTATTCTATGTGCATATGATATTATACCTTGATTATGGGTGTATTTTCCAAGGATTGATTGGATTATGGTTGTTTGGTCTAGAATTAATGTTATGATTTCTTTGTTTTCCATACCTTATGTGGTTAGGATGGAGTTACTAATTAAATGAGAATCTTGTGATTCACATTTTTAATGTCTAATTAAATGGAATTGACTCCGATAGCTTCCTGAAGTAGTTTCATTTGTGTATAATTGTTGGTATATTGACCCAGAGGTATTAACTGTGAGAGAATCTGAGAGGTCATAGACTAGAGGGGATATACCTTGATAAATACATTTAGGTTCTTTATTAAATTAATGTTGGACCCTAGGGAATTGACTATGAGTGCTACATGGTGGTAAATATATTTTATTGTTTTTATGCATACCAAGGGGGTATTGACTGTGAGAGCTGCCCATGTGGTCATTTGTAAATGTTTAGTGTTACATGGGACCCAAGGGGTAATAATTTGAGAGCATTCCCAAAGGGTCATTATTTATTGATTAGTGTTATTTTAAAACAAAGGGGATAGTTCATGAGAGATTTCTCAAAAGGTTATTACGATTAATTGAATGATTGTGACGAGTTTTCCAAGACAAATCACAAGCTTGGACTCGGCCATATTTATTTGGTAGATGATCATCTGAGACATCTATTGTTACTATTATATGAAGGGATGTAGATATTAGGATAGATCATGGGATTCATTATTAAATGGTTATAATTATTAATAAATGAAATTGAAGGTGATTGAAAACTGTAGGATTGTTCACTTTTTACTACCTCCTACATTGTTAATTCACTAAATCATATTGCTAACTATATATATTCATTGAATGTTAGGCATATATTTTTTCGTGTTTTCCTAATGGGATTCATCTCCCAAAATATTTGGGTCTTTCTTTTGGACCTAAATAGATTATATAGTTGCATGTATAGATAAGGGAAAGCGACCTTCATAATTAGGTACTTCATTGCTTTTGGAGCAGGAGAGCATGGGACCATGCTAAGGCTCACAATTCTATTTGAGTTTATTGTTTTTTGTACTTGGGTTTCAGTATTGTAATTCTATAATTGTGACCTGTTAGGCTGCATTCCTAGAAACATGTTACTTGAATCATTTATTTTATATGCTATAGTTGATTATTTACTATCAGTCTTCCGCTATTTACTTTTTTTGTAAGGTATTACTGCTTATGCTATTGGTTATCATTTGTTATTCCACTGTTTATACTATACCAATGAGGGACTAGTTTCCCAAATGTCATACCTTATGTATCCCTACTAATTGGAATCCTCTGGAATTTTGGGGTAATGTGCTTGATGTTATAATACCAACCATGTTTGTGCCACATTTGGGAGGTACCAGGAACTGATACGTTACAATTCATATGGTTATGTTACTATTCATAAGTGTAAGTTAGTATTAATAAGTGTGAATTACAATTCAGAAACATTATGTTGATTCTATCAGACTCCAAATATCACTAAGATTAAAACCATGTATGTCCATTTTTTGAAATTCAAATCATAAAATGGGAAAATTTATGTTTAATGGCTAGGTTATAATTATATCCAATAACCAAGTGTTGTTCCAAAAACACATTGTGTTTCATACATTATAATCTATCTCAAAAGATGAAATTATTTATTAAGAGACAAATAATAAAATATTGGGGTGTTATATTCCTATTGATTTAAATGTTCAATGTGGAATGGGATGCTTTGAAAGATTATTGATTTCATTATAAAATAATTTTCACGTTGTCAATATTAATGATATAATTTAAAATTTTTATTTTCATGATATAAAATAATTTTAATTGAAAATCTATCTATATTTTTAATTTCATTCCTAAATTTTCAAAATTAATCTGCTTTACATTCATTATATGAAACATTTCGATAAACCGAAAAAGGATTGTTCTTTTTTATCCTTTGTAGGGAATAATAATTATTCATAGGTTTGACCATTATCTATAATTTGGCTACATATAAAAGAGTTAATGTTTTTAAAATAATAAGAAATACTATATTTTATTTTTTGGGTATTATTTAATGAAATAGACTGGTTATTTCAATACATTGAACAGATTCCATGTGATTGAAAATGAAATTTCATGAGTGAAATGATGAAAATTGAATGGTTTTTTGTGTTATGATTATATGTAAAAAATGGAAATTTAAATAAAGGTTATGTGGTAATCAAATGATGGGTGGTTCCCTGACAAACAATGGACCGTTGTTTATGTTACGACTTATAATGCTTTGGGTATGGAATCTGGATGCATGGATATTCCATTTGTAATTGTGACAAATATGGAAGTCTTACACATGGTTACTAAATTTAATTAAAACTATGACCCATGTAACATTTATGGGTTATCTATGCATGATATGGATTTATGGAAATATTTTAAATTCAAAAAGTGTAATCCATGGACTTAATTTCAAATAAAATTATTTACTAATTCTAAAAGGTGAATTTATAACGTTAGGATAATATATTCACGTGTTTTCATGTTTTTATGAAACTAATAATTTCTATTCTTTATTAATCATTTACTACTTTTTTTAATTTTCATCCAACATTTTTTAATATTGTTCAGAGTTCTTATGGATGTGCAAGGATTTGGAGATTTCATGTTGAATGTCATGTATATTTTTCATAAAAGTGATAATGATTTATATTAAATTTTATATATTTTATAAATAATTGAAACTATTTGGATGTTTATAATTTGTATTGTTTTAGATTTGTTATGTATGAATAATGAAGTAATTCTCTAATGATAGAAGCCCAAAAAGATCCTCAATGTGGATGAAATTAAAATTATGGACTTAACATAGGATTATGTAAGGAGTATGGTATGCCCCTTATAGTTGGTATCCAAGGAAATGTGTAGACCACAATATATTATAAGATAGTTTTAATATCATTTTATTAGAATATTTTTCTTTATTATTATATTAAAATGATGGATAATTTTATCATTACCTTGTTTCTTCATCTAAGAAAATTTTAATGGTTTTCCAAAGAGGAAATAGGGAAGCTATGATGGGAATAAATCAGGTGGAAAAAATAATTCTAAATCACCATCTTGAGATATTTAGAATGTGAAAAAAATATTTTGTTGCAGTGATAGATCAGATAAACAAGCTATAAATGTTTGTGGTAACCATTCTTGTGATGAACCTAATGTTCCATAAAGAAACATGACTATATTGAAATATTTCATGAGGTAATATCCTCCAACATTAATTGCATCAATGATCATTGTTCCCATAGAAGGATGGATTAAATCCCTAGAAAATATATTTTATGTCCTCAGTTTTTAGAGAACCAAAAAAATATCTTTCAATTTATCATTTTGAAGGTGAAACTGAATAGTGGTTGTCGATGATTAAGGATATTAAGGAAATTGAATATATTGACCACATGGAATTGGATGAATTTATTAATTTATTTCTTGAGAAATATTTTCCAATAGTTGTTTTAATTAGAATGGAAAAAATATTGTAATTGAGTTAAATATAGGAAGATTCAGGGGTTAAAATGAACGAAAACTTCAAATGTTTTCAAGGTATGTAGTAAATTATATACGGGTAATTGATAGTAAGATAAATCAGTTTTACTCGGGATTGAAGTTGATATATTCTTTGGTAATGGCTTCTTGTGGGGCCAAAATCTATGAGAAACATGTTCGATGTGCTGAGAAGGTAGAAATAGTTTTTTTTTTGATGATCACGAGTTTCATGAAATTAAGAAAAATATGAGGTATAGTTAGCATGTAATGGGAAATGATTCATCGATGAAGATTGATAGTAATGAAAAAATATTCATCTTTTGATAAGTGTGTTAAAAATATTATTATAGAATTTCTTAAAAGATAGCTATGTAATTATGATGTGGTAATTATGCTTGTATGGATCTTGACTGCATGGGAGATGATCCAGATTGAAAAGTGGAGACAATAATAATATTCTTTTGTTTCAATGAGTTAGGGAATTACGATAATATTTGTATAAAGTTACTTACTTTGAGGAAAACTGTCATGACCAGAAAAAAAAATGTTTGGGATAATCTTCTGATACTACTACAGTTGTTGTTGAGAGATCTAGTGATGTGATTAATGCTCCAGTGAGCTCGTTATTGTTTGATGGATTTCCATATGTTCACGATTTTAGATAGTCCATCTGATGTATAATGCGTTGTAATACTAATATGATTAAGAACATTTGGATATTTTTAGGTAGGTATATATATTTATGGAATTAGTTTGATGAGAAGTATTCCTTTTATTTGGGATATGGGCTTTAAGGTATTGATAAACTATAGGGTTTGTATGATCATTTAGGGTTAAGGTTTTTTTATAGATCCCTATAGTAATTCAGTGAATGTAATTAGTATAAAAGTGTGATTATAATGTGGAAATATATCATGTAATAATTTTTCATTCTGCTAATAGATATTAAAGGAATTTTTCATGTCAAGGAAAAGTATTTTGAACAAAAAATGTTATCTCTTATATTTTCATAAAAAGAAATCCATGAAATTTTAATGATTCATAGATTTATGGTTTTGTGATTGTAAAATTTATACAATAACTATTTCCATCACTCTTCATTAGATATTGTTTTTTAGTTTTCAATTCTATACCCATGTTTTCCTACATGTAACCCAAGGATATTTTACCTCGGATGGCCTTTTTTACATTCTTTTGTTTATTTTAATGTGGAACTTTAAATAATATTTTTTTGTTATATTGGATTTCAAAAAAGTTTTTTTTTGAAAATTAAAACCTATAGTTTCTGATCCTAATTTCAAAGATTAAGGAAAAAATTAATTAAATGGGAGTAGAATGTTATATCATAATTTTTTAAAAAGGAAGGACTATGTTCAATATCAGACATGATATTCTACGTCAAGTTTAAATGAATAATTAAAATGATAGAACTATAACATAGTTTAAAAAATTGAGGGACTGAATAGAATTAATATACTTATGAAAATATTATTCACAAATTTATATATAATTAATTATTTTACCAATTAATTAAATTTAATGTAAAAAAATTTATAAAATAAAATAAAATGTTTTTCTAAAAAACTATTTTAGTGTGCATATACTTGCATATACCATTAAATGAAAAATCACACTTGTTAGATCATATTAATGATATATATATATATATATATAAATACAATATTTTATATAAATTTTAAAATTTATTTTATGTGTTTTCTATAGATGATGTAATAATATATAAAATTTTACAGATAAAAGCAGTATTTTTCTAAAAAGATATATTTTGTCCCTTTCGATGGCACACTGGTTTAAAAAATTATTTTGACCCTTGAATTAATTATATTTGAAAAAAAATCCTATTATTTTTAATATGGGTATAAAAATTTACATTGGTTAAATTTATTATAATTTTCTGATAAAATTCATATTTTGATGTACATCGAACTAAATACAACATTTTAATTGAAAAATGATTCATGATTGAATTAAATTTTTTTGTTAAATTATAAAAAAAATTATTTAAAGTATAATTAAATTATGATTTTATTAGTTAATCCAATTTAGGTATCTGGAATCAATTTTATATTTAAATTGGTTATATGAACACTGTTCACTTATGAACATTTTATATTATAAACTCGTTTTTTTGATCAATAAATTGGATAAATTTTAAATTACTTTTAACCACTTATTTATTTTTATTTTCAAAAAAATTAATCCATATTTAAAATCCTACGGTCCATATTTAGTAAATATTTTTCTTTATGTTATGTAAAATTTTGATATTAACTCTAGTAATTTTTTATCGATGATTTACCTGGTAATTAAGGGAAAACATTATAATATAATATATAATAAAATAACCTTAAAAGAAGTAAAAATCTCATTATATGATATATTTTTGACAAAAATCATCCTTATTATAATTATGTGTGTTTTTGGTGCCACATGTATGAATTTATGTCATTTCTTGTTTTAAATTCAATACGATGTTTATTTTTCCAAACATTTGTTTTTAAGAAGTGAAATATTTTTAATTCAAGGATATATAGATGATAAATTTGACTAAAAATAGTCAACTAAAATATAAATGATTTATATGCATAATTATATATTAATTTTATGTTTTAGTGTTGAATTAATAAAATTATAGGCTTGCATAATAATGATGTTGTAATTTCTAAATTAAATGAAATATCAAATAAATAGTATTAAAAATATTAATATAAGTACAACTTGATATAATTAATTTCATAAATTATAATAATGGATGAATTTCAAATGTTGGGGATGTAGTAAATTATTTTTTCTAACATATTTTGTTTTAATAATATTTTTAAAATATTTCAGAAATTAATAGTGTCAAAATTTAATCTAATGATTTTTTAAATATAAAATATTTTTATTGAATGATATGAAAATACTAACAATATAATATTAAGAATAAATATTGGGATAATTATTCTAATTTCATAAATCAATTTTTTTCATAATTATTCATGTAATAATAATTATGTTAACCCTCAAATTGTAAATTACAAGACTACACAGTCAATGTTAAAAAGGTAAAATATTAGTTTAAACAAATATAGATGGATTAAAAATAAAAATAAAAATAATTTCTAGTTTTTTTGGATGAATTTATTTCGATCCATTGTAATAATATAGTCTACAGAACTTAATTTTGATCCATTTGGAAGAGATAATTAGTTTATATTAATTTAATACTTTAAAAACATCAAGAGTGTCCCTCCCCACACTTATAAATAAGTTGTTCTTCTTTTCATTTATTCACACATAAAAAAAAAATTTGGTAAATCCAATATCATCATTAAATCCTTTCTTTGAATCCCGAAACACATTATATAGAACTTATTTTAGGAATAACACATTCTTTGTAGGTGTTATGTTGGAAATCAATGCAAATCATCCGAAGAAGAGGTTTCATTTTAAATTAAGTATTTTTATTTTAAGTCTTTTTACAGAAATTTCAAATCAAATTCATACATGATGAAATAAGAAATCCAGTATGAATAGTATAATGAGATTTTATTATATTAATATCATCACCCAAATCCATCTCTACTTCTATAAAATGGGAGAAGGATTAATCATTTACAAAAATGTTTGAACTATAAACTCCACAAACTAATATAATTCATTGTCCATTACCATATCTCATGATTGGATATGTTGATTTATTAAATGTTTATATATTATATTAATTACATATTTATCATTATAATATAATAATATATTAATTATTTTCATACATTTAGTGAACATAAAAATGACAACGTTGTTCGTGTGTACTTCAAAAGTTTAACCTCCATGAAGCGATACAATTTTTTTAATAAAAAAACCACATGAATAATATATATAAATATGTTTAAATTATTGAAATTATATTAATATTATTATGACCATTTTTTGGAAAGATAAAATAATATTTATATACTTTCCATAATGATCATTGAAAAATGGAAACGTTACTCATGTGCATATACACCTTACCGTCTTCATGATGGTAATATAGTCAATTTTTCATATCCATATATAATAAATGGATTTAAAATTATAATTTATGTATAAATGATATTATTATTTCATTAATATTAATCCATGAATAATGGAATAGTGACCAATTTTTACTTTATACATCCTACCAAAGTCGTTTAAGGCTAATATACCAAATATCACCAAAATGTATGATGTGAAAATTAATAATTGAGTAATTGTTAAAACATGATATTAAGTGATAAAAAAGGAATGATAAAAATTAAAAAGTTTCTAAAGAAATTAAATAATCAACATATATTTACTATTCCACAAATTAAAGGACACATTTGAAGAATTTGACACAATATAAAGGATTTTTTCACACTCTCCATTAATTTAGGATTTTCTTGATGATAATCATTTTTATTCTTTTATAGGGTGTATATACAAACAAATTGATATATAATATCAATATTTTATCTATCATCACGTTATTTAATTTTTTTTTTAAAAAATTCTCTTTCATAAGGTTTATGATTTAAATTTTCGAATTTGTATGGGATGCTTTGAATATTTAATAATTTAGCTGAAAAATATTTTTCTCTAGGAATATATTCATTATATTATTATACATATTTTATATAAGGATATAAAATAATTTTTATGTAAAATATATTTATTTTTTTAATTCCATTAAATGGATTTCAAAATGTATATTTTTACAGGTTTTATACATATATTTTTGAAAAACGACCAAATGAATGTTATTTTTAACATTTAGAGTGAAATAAGCTTATACACCCCCATTGCCATTGTTTTAGATTTGGATTCACGGACATGAAAAAATGCAATAAAAAGAAGAAGACATCATTTATTCCATTTTTTGGATATTTTAGTGTTGATTTGATTTTTGAAAACTTATTGGTTATTTCAATACACTAAAATGGTTTCTTGTGATTGAAATGTAAATCTTATGGGAGAAATGCTTGTAATTGACATCATTTTTCCTGTATTCTTATATAAGCGTACTTAGTTATTTGAAAGTTTGTTTAATTATTGACCAAGGATGGTTAGTTCCATGATAAAATAAGAAATGTTCATTACATTATAACCTATAAGCCATTGGTTATTGATGTTTTCAATATGGATATTCCCTTATTAAAAGTGACATGTATTGAAGTATTCCACATTGTTATTACATGTATATATAATCATATTCCAAGTTACCATTATATGTTATCTATACTTGATATGGGTTTTATGATAATTTTTTTGTTAAAAAAGGATAAGCATTGAGCGTACATTTAAAGGAAATTAATTACTAGTTCTTAAGGGTGAAAGTATTACTTTATGATAAAGTATTCATGGGTGTTCATTTCTCAAGAAAACTAATTTTTTTTCCATTAATACTATAATACATAATAATATTTTTATTCTATTCCAAATATTTTTAATAATGTTCACAAGTTATAAGGATGAGTAAGAATTTTTAGATTTCATGTTGAATTTTGGGAAGTGTTTTTATAAAAGTGATCATGTGTTATTTTAAATACTCTTGATTAAGTGAAAAGAGGATAATGTTTTGATATTTTGACATTATGTGATGATTATTTTGTTATGATTGAGTAATGAACTAATTATATAAATCTATAATCTTAGAAATATCATCAATATGAAATAATGTTTAATTATTGTATTTAATCACGATTATGTAATCTGAAAGGCCATATCATTATATATACTATATTTTAAAACCACATCACTTGATACCACTAATGGTTAAACTCATGAAAATTTCCCACATTCATCTACAATTCCAGATCATCAATTTTTTACCTGTTAATCATCACATATATGGATGGATGGAAATTGTTATTTGGATGATATGATATATCCCCTATTATCATGATTGGAAGATAAATATTCTAATAATCCATATGTATTGGATCTCATTAAATACTCATCATGGAAAAATAATAATGTTCCTCCCAACCTAAAGAACCTACCACATTTTTCCCATCCCATTGTGATAATGTATTGAAAAACCATAATTTTAATCAAAAAAATCATATCCTCTAAAGCATATTCAACTTTTACTATATACATATAAACTTAATATCTTATTATTTGTATTTATATCACACCATTCACCGAATGGATAACTCCCTTATATCGTTATTGAAAATATTTATGTTACTAGTACAAAATTAGGAGTTATAAAGTTTATATCCTGAATTTTTATTTAGATTGACACATACGCCATCAAGATATCATTATGGATGAGGATATATCCATGTTATTTCTTCAGTGAGTCAATATAGATCACAAACCCTTATCTAATATACAGTAGTGGTTATATCTATAAATATTGAAATTCATTTCAAATCTATTAAACTTTTCAAAAATTATTATCTCTAATGGCCCCTTGATCCATTCTAGATCATCAATTAAATTAAATTATATGTCAATGAGAAATATCTCATAATGAAAAAATACCATCTACACAACCCATTAAAAATATGAATCATGATCACTATTGTATGCCTGGTCCATTACTCAATAACATCTACCTCAGAAATATCTATCAATATACACTCTCTTGTTATTATATAATAAAACAATGAAATATTTTGTATCTATAATTCAAACATACTAAATGTTTCATAAATATTATCCTTTATTATGGTCTTCTACACAGTCCTACATTAATCTTTAGTCTCTTCACTTCCCTTAAAATGTAAAATAATTTCATCAATAACACTACAAAAAATTTATTAAGGTAATAATTGAATAATCCATTCATTAAATCAATTTTTCTTGTTGGGGTATTGGTATTTATCAATGGAAACACTACAAAAAATGAACATACCATGTATAAAATGAGATATTGGGATTATCCAACTTTATAACCATAATCTGATGATACTGAGATGGAATATCAATATCAAAAAGGTATTGAGATCCAAATAATTGTTTAAATGTATAATAATTTTTTTAGGTGATACATATTATAAACATTTATCATTTTTAATATCCAAATATTCAATTCAAATACATATTAACTCATATTTCTTCATAACACCAATTTATGTTCCACCCATTAATATTAATCTCAGGAATTTCAATCCTTTATTTAGATTCTCCTAGTTTTTATTATTCAATCCATATAAATCCAAAAGGATAATATATATGGATTATTTAAAATAGGTGTAGCCCAGGGAATGAGTTACATTAAAAACTCAACATCAAAATTGATGTAAGGACAAGGAATGTACTCCAGAAATACCTCATGAAATTTACAAATAATACATAACTTTTTTTGAAACTTTTTATACAAAACATTTGAGAAAAATAACCATAATTAATATGTAGTTAGAACCCTGAAATGGATGAATTTTCCTTTTCATGTTCAAATTATTCTTCTATGTAAAATATGGTAATTGGTTAACTCAAAAAAATATGAATTCCATTTCTCATGAATTGATATGTACTATATATAAAGAGAAAAAATTCATTAAAAAAATAACCTGAAATAGAATTAGATGAATCCAAATATTTTTTTCATGAATAAAATTCAAACAATCCCCTTTCATAAATGATTTATATACATGTGATGTGATCTCTGTAAAGTTTTCATTTTCTCTACTTACTCAACATATAATCATTGATGATATGAATTAATAATCATAGATATATATAACTATACAAATGGATTTATATAATGATGATAAAATAAAATAATTAAATATTTTAGTGTACATGTCACCACTTAACCTTTGTCCTTATATCACTAATCTAATACTACAATGAAATGGTTATCATGAGCTTCATGTATCACAATTTATTCTATAAAATCAATTAATAATAAAAAAACATTCCAAAATTTCTTAAATTATAATGACTTATTATCAACTTATGCCTTTTTAGGTTCCTTATATATAAAATTCAATTAATCATAGTATATCATAGTATCTAACCTCTCAATTATCAGATTTGTTTACAAATAAAAAATAGATTAACCAAATCATATCAACTGGGTGTGTCAATCCAATTATTAATTTATACCACTATGTTGTTTACAGGGAGAATATTGAGTTAATACCCCACCATCCTATTGGGTCTATTAACATTACATTAATCTATGATAGGTATAATATCAATTTTTTTTTCTAAAAAATGATTTAGTTGTTTGGAAACAAAAAAAATCACTTCTTTACCCAATCATACTTATTTTAACTAACATTTAAAATTATCACCATGTCAATAATCAATGATTTTTAATAAAATTCATTAAAAATTCCTAAAACCTAATGTAAAACCATTAATTTAAGCCAACATATTTTAGAGATAAATATTACAACATTTTAAATGAATAGTCAACAGAATTCATAATAATTCACAATCTAGAGCCATAATTCCTTATTTCCTTTGGGGAAAAGATATATAATTAAATTATTTAATATGTGATCATAAACATATCTAAAAAATTTATTCTCATGTTGTACCCTAATTAGACATACAAAATTTAAATCCATTTTCCATAACCAGGTAAAAATTAAATACATTAAATGGTGATATAAAATGCCCAGTAATGATAAACATATGATATATCAATTAGTGATAATAATTTAAAACAATATAATAATAATTTCATGTTAATATAATCATAACCATTTAAAACTAATACCCATTTAATAATTTGTCATTAATCATGAGTAATGGAATACGAATCATTCACAAAAAAACAAAAAAGTGGTAAGTGTGTTGAATCATAATTAATTAAAGATGAGATATAAAAATAAATCATAATAATATTAAATAGTATTTTTGAATACACATATCTATAAAAAAATTCCCTTATCAATGCTCACATCCATGACTATTAAAATGAAAAAATGTTCCATTTTATATTAGGTTCACTCCCTCATTGCATCATTTTATTATTCAAGGTTTACATCAAAGACTATCATAGTAGAAAAATTCAAATCTAGGATTTGGTTAAATATCCACTCTGTTATTTCTATTTTTACGACTCCCTCCAAATACTTAATAGTGGACAATGTCCCATACTAAATTTGGCACACTCCCTATTTTGTTTCATATTATTTAATGTAATACCAATCATTACATAATGAATTGGGGGTCAATATAAATTTGGAAATAAAAATGACATAATGATAACCATATACAAGTTTGAAAAAAGTTCACAAAAACATATATCATTTCATTATTATATAAATCATGGATTAAAAATGAGTTTCATAAGAATTATATCATCATAATATCATATTTAACTTTAAAAGGAAGTATATTTTGTCATATATACATTCATTATTTTGAATAGATTAATTGATTTATGGGACAATAACAGGTTCCATATAATCAACCTTATAAAAACATATTTCTAATAAATGGATATACATAATGTCTATTTTATCATAAAATCATATCCCCAATGAAGCTTTACAATCCTTACATGTTTTTTCCTAAATGAGATAATCCGCTATAAAATAAATTGAGCATCTGTTTGAAAAATATAGAAAATATAATTTTGTTCATTTATTTTTTAGAAATATAAATTCTTAGAATATTTGCATTAATGTTTTGTTTAAAGATGTCATATAATTTAATATTTAATGAAATTAATTTTTATAATGCCGGGAAAAAATTAATCCTATATATGTTAAAATAGAATGGTTATTATTAATTTTATTAAAATGTAAAAGCGAGTTTGATGTAGAAAGTTTGGAAAGAAGATTTTTTATAATTTGGCATAATGTTAAAGGTAATAAAAATAACATGTATAAAATATTTATTTTTGGAAAAAACATCTATTAATCATTTTCAATAACCTTGCCCTTGATGAAAAATTTCATCCACTAAAGATGTAAAAATTTTATATTCTTTTAAAACATTTTCTCCATAATTTTTTTCCAAAATATAATAAAATGGTTCAAATACATGAAAATATAGGAGTGAACATAGGATACGGAAATATATAGTGTTTAATGGATAATTTTCATATTATTTCACTATATTAAAATATAATTTAGATACTCCTTGAATAAAATGATTTTATAATGAAAACCCTTTACCTTAGTCCAATCTTTGATCATATATGTTCAAAAAACTAATATAATAAATATATAATTATATAAACCAATTTCATAATTGTATTCATAAATAACATACAAATTATCATTAATTTTTGAATCATAAACAACCTTCTATTATATATACTACATTAAAATTAATATTTGAGGTAAAGCTGCACTATTTATCATACATATTTTAGTTTAATGATTTTTATCATTTAAAAATGGTCATGATTTCATTATACAATGAGTATTAATCATGTTATAACTATCATATTAGTTTATTAAAGAATCATTTATAATATCCCATCTTTATAAGTGATAAAAAATTATTTACATCATTTCCTGCAGATGATAGTCCTTATAAACGTATGAGTGATATTTCTACATTATGATTGAGGGATATAAGGAAAGGTAAATACAAATATTAACTCAAATGATAATAATTGTATTAAAAATAAATATATATTCGTCAAATTTATAATTCATATGAATCGTGGACTGTGTAAATAAAAAAAGATTTATATCACTTCGTGGAGGTGGTAGTCCACATAGATGCATGGGTAAGATTTTCATTATACAATTTGTTTGAAGGATTTATAAAATTGAAAAATTGGAAAAATAAACATCTATCATATTATTAAATAATCATGTTCAAAAAAATTAATTGATTTGTTCGGATTTAGGTTAAAACAAAATTAACTTGAAATTGACTGGTAACAAAATATACCTCTTCTTCAGGTATAATATTTTGATAAGCACCATAAGTTTTTTTGGAAGGGTCCCCTAGGAAAAATTGTAACTAATTTTCATGGGAAATGATGTTGGGTTATATTTTTCATAGATATTGGTTTGGGTAAGGGGAAAAGGTTGTGTGGATAATGTACAATAGGATGAGATGTTTTATAAGTGAGGTGGAATGAAAACATGTAAATATAAGAAACATTATTTTTTAATATATGTATTATTAATGTAATGTTTCTCTAATTTAACAAATATAAAAAGGTAAGATTGGTTAATTATAATTCCAATTAACTAATTAAATTAAATAATTTTCTTATATTATTTAACTCACTATCACTTAGGGTTACGCCCTCATAAACCCATTTACCCTCTATCATAGGGATAAATATTTATCATGGTTTCTAAATTGGTTCATATAATGAAATAAATTTAAATACGATGAATCTAGATATGGAATACATTTTAAAATTTATTATTCATATATTTTTTATAAATTATTTCTAATATGCTTTAACAAAAATGTAAAAATAATTTTTTGAGAGAAATTATCGTTACAAATCGAAATTATTTTCTTTTAAATATGTGCCTATTAACAACCATAAGCATATTATTATGATATTTATTCAATATATTATCTTAAAATAGTATTAAAATAAATCATTATATGTAATTTATATTATTTATAAAGATATTTTTTTTTCCAAAAATAAAAATGTTTTTGTCATAAATAAGTAGTTTTATATTCAAATGATTTTATCATCACATAAAACAAAATGGTAGTAAATGTATGAATTCTTGTTGCTTCACTACATTAAATCTCAATATATTTCATTAGAATCACACTTCATTAGTATTAAAAATTCATAATATATACATAAATACAATAATTTGAAATATTCATCTTTTAACAAAATATTGATATTATTTTAACAAAAAAATGGATTAATTTTTTCCAAGGAATTAATAAACACATTTTCATTAAATAAAAGATTTATACAACCTATTCGTCATTTATTTATTCATATTCATATCTACCAATCAAACCACGTTGAAATAATTGGTTCATTAAACTATAATATTTCAATATTGTATCGTTGTTCATCTAAGTCTGGTGTTACATGTAATTAATGTTTTCAAATACACAGAATTTATATAAAAATAAATATATCATAAATTATTAATTAAAAAAACCCATCATTTATTATTATTAACTAATGTATATGATTATAATGAATAATAATCATATAAAAAATATTTATGATTTTTTTAAACAACTACCATAGGCTTATCACTTCCATAAGGTTGATTTACTATTTTTTTATCATTAATTAATAGTGAATAAATAAGATAATAATGTATCATATTTTCAACACACATAGATACAACTATTTTTTAGTAATAATAATGTTTTTAGTGTAAAAATATTAGTTTAATCAGAAAATGTTTAAAATTTCCATAAATAGGATGAAAATAGAATTCATTAAATATTGTAAAAATTGGGTAATTTTGGTTCATTAATGATTATATGAAATTTAATTGAAATTATATTTTCTATAAACATTTTTTTTTAAATTGAATGTTTTTTAATCAAGTTATTTTGATGATTTTTTAATTTCCTAAAATTAATTCTTTCATTAATCACATTTAATGTATTTTAGATTTTTATAAATGATTTTATATTTTTATATGTGGTATTAATTAACTATTATAATTTTGGAATTATTAATTTTTATATAAAATTAATTAGTTATTATATTATTATTTTCTACTATTTTGATATTGATTGATTAATATCTGTACTAACCACAATATTGGAGGATAATGATCGTGATAATCATCCACACATTGGGATGAAATTATCATGCTACATCTCAAGGTATTGTAGTAATATGTTCACAATATATAATTAAGAAATGACCATGTGGAATCTTAACCTACTAGAATTTAAAATTTGAGATATTTCATATATAAAAGTTTCAAAGGCATAAAGCAGTCTTAATAAAAAAATCAACCGAACCACTAACACCTTCATTAAATTGATGAAATTTTGGAAACTTATCATGGATAAAGTTCCAGAAATCAAAAATTTCATAATAAGGCCTTCCAAAATATCCATATGAATATCCCCAAGCATCTAGGCCACATAATGTATTTCAATATAATATATGAATCACATCATAAACTATGTTAAGCCTACATAAATATATCAATTGACTATGCGAGTTCCCAGAAATTCACCATGCCTTATTGTGGGACTACTGAAGGTTCCCGAAAATGGATCGACCACAGAAAAAATCAATATAGTCAAATGCATATAACAAAATTCGATTATGGGTCACAGGTGAATCTATCTTGATGAAAAATGATTCCAAAATGTAGATGATATAAATGGAGATTTATAATATTTTTTTTATAATTTAGATTGATTTTTTCATGAAATTTTTTTTAATGATGAATAATTTATTATTAAAGACCATGATTTCCTCTATCTTTGATAGTGAAAATTATAACTCAATTCAATATTTTGGGGTTCATATGTTTAAAACTAATAACACTATTTCGATCATCATTAATGAAAACAATAAATTTAATTCCAATATTAATTCCACATTAAGAACAATAGTGGAATTAATGGATGAAGTTGTATTTGATGAATTTGACAACCCATGATCAACCAATGTTCAAATGCACTAAAGGTCTGGACGCTGATTATAAAATCCTGAAACATGATAAGGATGATTTACAAATATCCATCCATAGTATAGTATTTCATTGGGTTGTTTAATTATTTATATATATAGAAAATAGGGTCGTACTTTGGGTAATTTGTTGTTACAGTTTCATGTTATTTAGATTTTAAACAATATATTTTTGAAATAATTCCCAAATTTAATATGTATAAAAAATAATGAATCTGACCAAGCTACATTTTCTAGATCGATTTTTATTTTGTTTGATGAACATACCAAATTTAATTATAATATAAATATAATAAATTGATTTTTTGAGGAAGAATATCGTTTTTCGTCATTTATAATATGAAACTGATGTCCTTATAGGGTCTTAGTACTCTAATTCAGAGGATTTACTACTCAATCCCTATTAAATCAATAAATTAAATAATGTGAAACTGTAATGTAAAAGTGAATACATTTTGAAAATGATGTTGTGCCAACTCAATCCATAGATGGATGGAAATTTTAGTGTCAATCATGGTTAAATGAGGTCAATAAATATATTAAGACTCATTAAAATAAAATGTTATGTGATTTTGATGAATACATGAGTGAGTACTCATATTAATAGTAGTATGGGATTGGTATAAATTATGGTTAATAAAACGTTTGGAAAGGTGGTAAAAGGTTAGTTTGGATATGTTAACACAATCCCCACAAAATAGATTACAACATGTTGTCTCAAATTTATATCCAATCCTAGAAACAATTTCAATTCCATCAAGATACCAAAAAATTTGTTGAATGATTAAATAAATTCCCCCATTTAGGAAGTGTATTGAGTATGGATCTCGACTCATGTTACCCAAGGATTCATGGTAATTTTCAAAATTACATAAGATAAACTCAATGGTAAATTTTCCAATCATTCTAATGGATTTTAATAATCGGTGTTGGAGACCTTGAGTAATACCCTCATTCGAAATAATTACCCATGATATTTCCATGTAGAGAACATCTTCTTTTTTATTATGTTTACTGTTGAGCATCAATATTTACTACGATGTTCATTTAGTTATTAGAGATTAACATTAATCGTTGGTGTGGAGGGATATGTATAGTGAATATTCCATGTAATGGCTGGTTAAATATTCACAGAAGAGTTACAGTGAGCATGAGGTGGTCCATTGGTAACCCATGGTTTTTAAGTGGATACGTTAAAAAATAACATATATATGAAATCATGGAGAACACATAGGGGTGAGGAAAGGGAATCTTGACTAACCAGAGTAAGAATAATATGTTTTGTATAAAAAAGCCTCACTAGAACATTTGACGTGTGTAGAGCTGTTTGATAGAGTAAATAAATCCCTAAATACAATTTTATCTCTCTATTTTGATGTTCAGGGTAGTTATATAATTATATTTTATTGATATGAACATGATAATAAGTTAAACACTTCTAAGGAATTTGATTTTTTTTGAACTATTTTACTTAATTCATATGTGATTTTTGATTAGATGTTAACATCATTTAATATAATAGGTAATAGTTTTTTGAATAAATCCAGAACCAAGGAAAATGAATCTATGTTGAATATATTCTCTATAAAAATAATCATGTGATAAAAAACCTAAAAATTAATATGATCAATAATTGTAGAACATAAGGATAAACTGGAATATTGATCATAATTCATGTATATTCTAAAAATTATGTGGTTATGTGGATACTACAATTTTGGAAATGTATAATTTATTCAATAACATGTTAACCATTTGAAATAATAGGCCACCCATTTTGAACTCAACACCAGTTTTTTTAATGTTCAGGAATGAAATAAAAATATATTTATAACCAACCAATTGAGTTCCATGATATCATTATTAATTTCTACAGATTTATATATAATCTATTTACACCCAATTTACATTCCCCTACCATTTAACTATTATATTAACACCAATTAAATAAAATCATCAATACTAGATTTTGAATCTATGTTTTTTCTTTAGTGTTTTTAATTCATTGGGTCCCATATGCAAACTTTATTTCATTCCATATATATTAAACCCTATTCAATATCAAACTAGTTTATAATATGTTTTAAAAATAGTTAATTTGGTATATACTTGTAAATGAATTTAGTTCTTGTAAAATTTCGGTATCATTACTGGGGAATGTAATGTGAAATAAAATTATTTGAAAACATTTTTTTTGGGAACTTTTTACTAAATGAACCGAAAACATTTTTTTACTAAAACACTAAAAAATATATTCGTCCAACCATTAAATGATCATTATTCCATCATTTAAAAACAAAAAACCCTTGAACCCTTGAACCCTGAAATAAAAAATAATTAATGTTCCATCAAACTAAAAATGATAAGTGAAATGGAATAAAATAGGGGAACTTATAAATTGAATAATATACATACTAAAAACATAAAACCTACACGACATGGAATATAAATGAAATAGAGTGTTAATAATTTGGATATTAAAGTTTCTATAGTCTATAGTAATCTAACAATTATTAATAAAAATATGTTTTTAATAATAATGAGGTCAAAAAATAATATTTTTATTTATTAACACCATATAAGTAAATTCCTAAAGAACACATAATTTACATCATTATGCATTTATATTGTGTGGTGTGGTAATATACACTAAGAGTGATGATTGAATAAGTGATAAAACTAATACTCATCCCCTAATGATTTATTGGAAATTTAAAAATTAGTCCAAACACAATGATGATAAATTTTATAATTAATGTAACTTAAATTAAAATGTAATTTTATTATATTATTTATAATGGGAATGATCACAAAAATAAGATACAAAATAATTGGCCATATTAAATATGTGAGTAAATTTTTTCATGAAGGTTGGGATATATTAAATGGTTTACATAGGTAGAGTTTGATTAAATTATACACTCCAAATCATCTCAATAAAAATAGTATCATCACCCTATAACACAAATAATTGATGAATTATACTTTTTGAGGGTATTTGAGAAATAAAAGTAACGGGAAACTCAAAAAAAGAAGGCACTTTCACAAAATTCAGAACAAAATTGTTCTAGAAAGGGAACTATTTTTGTGAAAAAATAACCCTTTTAAAAAATATGAAGAAAATTGTATAGATTATTATAATTAAAAAACTAAAAATACTCTAAGGGAGATATGTAACCATTATAGCTTATTTTTGGATTTAGAATATTGTTTTTCATAACATTGATATATTATCCAACATTCTTGAAAATGATAATATCAATAGGTTCCTACCTTGTATTAAACATGGTATAGTCCATTTTCACACACATATAATCTTTCTTAAAAAATTATTTTAATTTTTCATCATGATAGTTGTGAGTTGATAGACATACTAATACTCATATATTTTAACAACAGCATCAGTAACTAATCCTATCAGAACCAAATGATGAGTCATTAAATTTAGAAGGAAATTTTAGAGGATCTTTTTCATTGGTTATTTAATATAATGGTTTATATATAGTCATTCAAAAATGATAACATGTATAAAAAAAATATTATTTCAAAAATAAAATAAAAAATTTAAAAAGCAAACATTGTCAAATCGATAGAGAGTATAGACAAAGAGAAAATTAAAATTTACCGAAATCTAGTGAACATAATATTACGGAGAATATAATGGCATTAAAACCTAGTAGTGGTATTATATCTGAAGAATAATTTAAAAAATATCTAAACTGTACTAAAATTTAAAATAAATTCCAAAATTATAACCCAATTAGGGAAGTATTAGAACCATGAAATTTGAATACTATAACTAAAAATACCATGAACCATGAAATTGTTAATGAAGACAAAAAATAAAAAGGAAATGAGAAAAATAATTAAAAGGAAAAAATAAACTACTATAAGAAATTGATAGAATTTTACAATTAATTAATTTGTCAAAAAACCAATGTTTTCATTCATGAATTGCGATGATGAATCATGAAACATAACTTATAAAATATAATAATTCTGATAACATTGTCCTGATAACTATATATTATTTTTAATCGTTAATTAAATTTATATATTATGTAAAATTATATATGAAAGCTTGTACAATAAAAATTATATTGAGTCAATTATCTATTTATAGTCCAACTAACTTGACTTGTGTTTTCAGATAGAACATGCAACCTTCTAATCAGCAGAATCTTGGTTTCTTTTTCATCCCATTCATAATTTCAGGTAGGGGAATGAACCACTATTCTATGACCACTATTTGGATAATAATTTTATTTCACTATCATTTCATAATCAATTGATGTTATTGGAACCCCAAACCATTAATGACGCCTTACAGTTAGCTGATCTTCTCATTACTCACCCATTTTGTTGGGTTGATGACATTATAGTGATATTATATAAGATGTATTTTCTAGATAATATTCTTATAATGGATATGGGGTGCGACATGGATATAATAATTATTCTAGTTTGGTCATTCATAACCACATAGGTATATTTCATTGATTTTTTTTTAAATTTATGCTCTTTTTAAATTTTGTAGATTTATGATAATATTTTAATGTCATTAAAAATGATTTAGAACCTATTCAGAAGAGAAGTATTCATGATTCACGTTCATAGATTTTATGACTCATTTCATCATATTAGATATGAATTAGATAAATTATATTTTACTGAAAATATTAATTTAAATTATTAAAAAATGTCCTCCAATCATGTTGAGAATGATAGAGTTGAATACCTAGAAAATATTCCAAAGAATTTCTATTGTTTTATTTTATCATGGAAAATTTTTCTCTAAGAGAATTTTTCTATCATTGAGATTAATCAATTCATGGAAGTGTTTTGGGATCCATTCATTAATGTCTCGAAAATATAATGCAAGAATGTTTTATTTGATAATGTGTATGACATAGAACACCATGAACATAATGGGATATGATATCCCGAGATTTTATAAAATATTTAATAATTTAATAATATTAAATTTAATGTATACCTTGAAATTCATATGATACTGAGTTCGTATGCTACATATGCGAAAACGAGTTTCATCGATTGCTTGCATTGCACACAAGACCAAATTTTACCAAAAAATATTTTATTATTAAAATATTATTATTTAATATAATTTGATAAAGGGGAATGTTTTACCAACCATTACATTATTAATTTTTCTTGGTATCCCTTCACCGGATTTGGAGAGTCTATTCTCTTCGGATGGCCTTCCTAGAGAGATATATTTTCTTATTCTTATAGTTTCATCCACTGGTGTTCTTTTTGGAGAACCTTTTCAGCATCTGTCATATTCCAATCCTTTTTCCTAAGATTTTCCACCTCTATCCATATTATGATTTCAATATTGTTTTCATATTAGGGATTCAATCCCACTTTTTCCTCCTTTGTTCCATTGTGGTTTTGGTTGCATTTTGGTTTCTGTTGTCGAGTTTTTATGAAGTTATGGTCTCTATTTTCTGTTGAAGGTATATAGGGGTTGTTTAGTGGTAAATATGATTGTAGTTTATTGGATGTGTATTTCTATATATGTCATGCCTACTCGTGCTCTTCTCTAGCCTCTAGATCCATGTTTCCATCTATTTTAGTCAGGTGTGAGGGTTTCTAAGTGGTCTTGGAATGTGTTGGGTATTGGGGTTATAGATGTCCCATATTGCATTCAGTTGATGGTGGGGTTTCATTTTTGTTTGGATAATTTTTCAAATATAATGACTCCTTGTGAAGGATCCATGATTTTCATACTCCACTATGGATTTAGGTACCACCTCTCCTCCTCTGGTCGGTCTGGTGAGGTAGATGTCACACACGCATTGGGTGGTGCTATTCAAGTGGAAATCAATGTTCCAGAATGCATGATCTTCATTAAACTGATGAAGAGTACTTTTGTGTTGGTATGTGATATTGTGATGGGGGATGATGGCACGATGTTGTTCATGGGTTTCAATGTTCTAGAGTGGTGTTTTTTTTCAGTAATGTTGATGGTTGTGGTGGATCAGATTTTGGTGCAGGTGGTTGATGTTAGAAGAGGCTAGTAGTGAAGAGACACTAAATATGATGACTATGGTAATGTGACTATGTGATAATGGTGAAATCATTATAATAAATTACTTTTTTTATTTATAACACTTTTAATGGAATGTGAGAACCCATGTCCGAATATAAAACCAAAGCATCAAACAGTGAAATAAATAGATGATCCATTGAAATAAAGTTTAAGAGTATAATATGAATTATTTCTAAGTAGATGCCAAATAATTCCATTTATGTCTAACTCCATATCATCTTTTATGAGGTCCTTTAAAAAAAAGAATGAACTTGTCCCACGTCTGTATGAACTATTCCATGCCTAACTTCCCAACATTAAACCCCCTTTCCAAAATACAATCTTGTTTGTCAATCCACTCTGCCTGAATCCTTATAGAATCCACTTTAAGATCTCTCTCAGAAATCATAACCCGGTCCTCCTTCGAGGCATTGAATGTAATCAATTTCTCTAACATCTCTTCATCGTAATGGATGATAAATTTATAGGTCTCCTTGGGCGGGAAAACCTCCATATTCATTGATTCCATAAAGACCAGAGCTTTATCATACAATTCATCATCGTGGAATATATGATGCTTCAGTTCAGAATCCACTATTACATCATCACCCAAGAGAATATGGTCTATAGAGGAGTCAGCCACCTCGGGCTTGTCACCATTGCACTTTCTCGAGGGAATGATGCCTGCATTTGTAGGAGCCTTTGAGGGAATCATACCTTTTTTTAGATCTAGTTACTGGAGGACAAGGAAGGTTAGAGTAGTCCCTCCTAGGCCACACCCTCATATTTTACGTAATAAAGGCATTAGAATCCACAATAATGTTTTTACCCTTATTCGATGAGGATCTATGAAATTCCTCTGTAATGTCCAGTTCCTTGGATGCAGTGGGATCCAAAGAAGCATCCATTTCCTCTTGAAAATAACCCCCTCCCACCAATGGATCCTCTCTATGAGTGACCTCCAACTCTTTAGGATCCTCAAGAGAATGGCCATTCTCTTTTCCCATCACTACAAAATGGTTTAAAGATTTTGAAATCCGTCCTCCTGAATTAACCATCCCAACATAATAAATTCTAGCCTATGAGACCTAACACAACTTTTCTAGTGCTCTTGACTTGGAAAACCCACAACCCATGAATTGGAAATGTGATGAGATGTCAGTGATGGTGGTTATAATGATGAGATTCTAGGATGGTGATGTGATGATATTTTTTTATGAATTCTTCTATGGTGGGTTTATTGGGCGGCATGCATTTCACACGATTCCAAATTTTTGATATAAACATTAATTTTTGAATTTGTATTTTTATTAGGTTTGTAGGATATTCTATTTAATGTGGGTGATGTTTTAAATTGTTATATGGTTTTTTGTAAGTTTCCCACTTAGCCAAAAAGTGGTATTTTGGAAATGAAAAAAGGGATTTGATGCCAAATATATATATATATATATACATAAGTAGTTATATCCTAGACATCAAATTAGTCATTATGAATAGTAATAATAGAATTATGAAAATATTTGGTATACAAAAATATGCAATGAATTCAATATTTACTATTTAATTATACTTTAATATAAGAACTAATTGAATATAAAAAAAATATTTTAATAGAAAATAATTCTTATAATTATAAAACTATTTTACCCTAATAAATTAAATTAATTATAATTAGTGAGTGATATTTATAATATATATATATATTATATTCAATATAATATTTTTGATATTAATCCAATTGATTTTATAATCATAAGGTAATAATAATTTCAAGATTAAACATAAAAACTTTATTTTTATTAAGAGAAGTTTGTCTCTATTTAATAGAGAACATATTTTAAATTAAAAAAATTTACCCTTTTAAAAATTTAATATTTCAAAATAAATATAATATTTTAATGGGAAACATAAAATTGGAATAGGAATATTTTTTGGTAATTTTCATTGATTTGTTTTTGTTTTTAATGAATATTGGAAAATATTGATTTATTATTCAAAATGATTTTTTTCATCTGATTTATTTATAAGGTAAAGTCAAATTTTAAATTTGGTTCCAAGTATAATTAGATAATCCTTTTATCAATTAATCCTTTTTAGGTCAATTGAATAAATTTTACTTTAATATAGAGTATACCAACATAGAAAACATGTTGATGTTTTTACTTTAAAAACCCACATTGTCTTCCCATCTACGGGAATAAATTTAAATTAATTTATGCCACTTATTTGATTTTAATTTTGAAAAATAATAATTTATAATATGGTTAACTTAGTTTTTGAGAAAATATATTAATTAATTTAATTAAAATTCATTACAATTATTATTGTAACATTAATCTTAATAAGGGACTAAACATTAATCATAAGTTCCAAAATGGCCTAGAAACATGTCTAAGAGCCATTTCCTGAACATATTATTACCATATACCCATATGGATCTAAATTATACTGTTATGGGAGAACAATTTAATGTGGAAAAACCTGTATGTAATTCCATTCCCAAAATATTATAAAAGTGTCACTCCTCCTCCACTATAAAAAAGCTCCCTCTCCTCCCACATCCCCGCACCGCTGAAGAAACATTTGATCAAAAAATATATTCATAAATAGATCATCAAAATCACTCCCTTAATCATATAATCATCCCATTGGTATCAAATCAATCTTTAGAATCCCTTTGATCAAACAAAAATGAGTTACATGATTATAGGGTAACATCTTTCTCCCGATTTTTAGTTTTATTTATATTATTCATTATAGAAAATCTTTTTATTCCATTATTATATAAAAAAACCATATACTAAATAAAATATGATTATTTTATGATATTTCTTCTACCTACACTAACAAAAAATTCCAAATAATTGGTAACTCACATATTGATTACGTGTATGGTGGACTACCTCCACGAAAAAATAACGATTGTTTGTTTTCTTTTACCAACATCCATTGTTAGTAATTATGATGGAAACATTGTTCATATATGTTATAGATGATAATTTTTACTTATTTAAGATTTTTTTAATTATTTTACTATACATATATTTATACTTTAAAATCTTTATAAATATGATAGCGTCATTTGTGGAATTGTGGACTACAGCCTTCTAAAAGTAATGTGATTCATTCACATTATACATGAAATGTATAATGGATGTTTATAATTAATAATATGAGGTTTAAAAAAAATATATTATATTAATCCAATAATTAATTTTTTTAAAATTTAATATATATATATATATATATCTCATTTTTTTGTTACTCTTTCACACACTTTAAATGTGATAACGTCGTTCGTAGACATATGGACTACCCCCTCCCTGACATGATGTGATTCATTTTACATCACAATAGTTACATATATAAGTATATATGATTAAATAGTATGATATTTATGATATAATTATCATTATGGAATGATATAATGATAATTACATTTTTTTATAAGGATAAATGAAAAAATGAGAGCGTTACTCATGTGTACGGATATTCTACCGTCCCCATGATTGTAAATTTGATTCATTTTTCATACCTATTTGTAATGATTGGACTAAAAATTGTATGTTATGTATATATATCATATTTATGTAGTTATTATTATTCTTTATATATTATATAATGAAACATTGACCCTAGTTTATGTACAAATGTTGTTTTTTAGACAAAAACCAAATTTTTTCAAAATAACTGATATAAGTAAAATTGACTAAGTAGTTTTATAAAAAATAGATATAAGTTAATATAATAAATAATAAAAAAGAAAAGGGTTCTCATGAAATTAATTAATTAACATATTATTTTCATTCAAGAATTTAATGACTCATAATTAAAATAGGATGTAAGGTAAGGGATTTCATCTCAATTTACATTCTATTAAGAATTATTTTTTTGTTATGATCCTATTTTATTTTATATGATGTATATACATCCATTTGAAATTTTATATAATGATACTATTATTTCCCATGATATTATAATTTTTATTTAATGTTTTTAATTCATGTATATTATGATTCAAATGATTCAATGTGGTATGATTACTCTACTAAAAAATGTTTTTAATGATTTTCTCTGAAAGCTGGCATTCTTTTGTGATTGTTAAAATTATATTGAAATAATAATTTTGTTGTTGTGAATATAATTTATTATATATTATAAATATACTAAAAAATTATCATATAATATCAATATATAATTATTTATTATGATATTTTCATTTTCAACTTGAATTATTTCACTTTAGGGGATTTGAATTAAATGATACAAAGTGGGAAATAATTTCACACCATAATTTATTTTCATTATGTTATATTACTTCCTTGTTGTCATTCATATTCTATAATAATGTGTATAATGACTTCAATTATCTATTAATGTATTTTCTCTTCTATATGTGGATTAAAATATGACACATATAATCTACTCATTGATTTATTATCATAGAAATATTATAATATTTTATTGTTTTTAATTTACAATCTCATTTTTTGGATTCTATACACATAAATTTCCCTCAGTGAAAATATTTTTATCACTATTTAACAAACCATTTAATTTAATTATTCTATGGTTATTCATGACCTTTATAAAGTAATAGTACCATTTTCCCAATATTTATCACTCAAAACATTTAAGATAATGTTTTTAAGAAGAATATAATTTATTTATCTCTTTAGTGAGAGAATCCGTTTTCTACTAAAAACCCCATATTCTAAAAGGTTTTTCAAAAATTCTCTTAACATTATATATTAAATACATTTTATCTTATTTTCCATTTACCTGTGTTTTCAATGGAATATCATTGTCACTTTCCAAACAAGGAACTTTTTAATCCATTTTACCATGTAAATAGAATGTTATTTTTTTATATCATATGGAAAGTGTAGATTTATTAGCATTCATTTCATTGAATTTTCCTTTTCATGTATAAAATTTTATTTTTTTTAAAAAAATCCAAGTAGATTTTTCAAAAAAAAATCAAAACAAAAGGATATTTTCAAGAAGAATACTTTTAGATGATATTTTTATAGTATTCACTGATGACAACATCCCTTTATTATACTCCACTTGGGATATTTTTAATTGATATCATCCTTATTCATTTGATTTATGGTTTATGATTTATTTTTCCAACGATATTATTCCCGTTCATATAATTGTTTATCTGTTATTCCTACGGAAATATTAAATATCTTATGAACATTGAACATTATATTTTCTTAAAAGTATCAATTTCATTTATCATGGATATTACTATTGAAAAAACTATATAACATTAGAAAATTGGTGTCTACTTTGATAGTTATTTGATTATTTGGGGTAATATTCATAATTATTTTTTTATTGAACAATGATATTTTCTAAGGTGAAATAATTATTTTAGATATTGTATATTAGAAATTATTTGGAATCGTAATGATAGGTGGAGGAAAAACATCATATTGCTCATCGATGTAGCGATAAGTTCTCATGAGACAAATTAGATGAAAAAATTAATTGGGTTTCTATCTATAGTTTTTAACTTCCTTTTTAAATGTCTTGACAATAGAAATTTTCATGTGTCCTAGAAATGATTTCTAATAATTATGAATTTCTCCCATTTAGATTCATTTATTTTTTATCTATATGACGTGTAATGGAAATGTCTATGGATGCATTTCATTTTTTATTCACTGATTAAATGTCATGTGTTTTAGCATTGTACCTTTCCATATTTATTTTTTCCTTATATAGTTTTTAATGAAATGTGCATTCAATTAAATTTCCATATTTTTTTATTAAATTCCTTTTCAGCCTATTTGTTACTTGGCATTTGTGTTCAGTCAATTTGTATGCCACGACTATTTTTAGAATTGATTCATTATTGTGCCACTGTATTTTTCCATTACTATGTATTTCTGGTCACCATTATTATGTTTTTCCCCATGAATCCAAGAATAATATTATAGAAGATATGTTGGGACATACTAAATGGAATTAATGTATCCACTATGATATTTAAGAAAATATATGTTCTAATAAGTGTATTTTTTTTAATACTAGACTGATGTACGTATCTGTTTAACCAAAAATACATAACTCTCTATCCTTTAGGATTTGATTCCTTTTACTCATTACAATTTAATTGATAGTTGACACTAGATAATGGACTTATGGGGTTGGGTCGATGCCATTGTTATCAAAGTAATTTAGTAGAAACCATGGGATCTATATTTCAGAAAATAAATAATAGAGAACATATCCATATGGTATAAATTTAGGATAAGTATATAAGAACATCCTAATTTTACGCTTATATATAATTTTTTTTGTTTTCTATAATTACAATCCTTTCTATATACTAAATGTGGACATGATTCTGTAATAGTTGTAAATAAGAGTAGAAACTTTGACAAGGTGTGTCCGACCTAACTCGGTGTATGATGGTAGACGATAAAATGCCTTTATGTGCACCTGGTTTGACAATCCCTCAGGATATGGTTAGAAAAAATCACATTTTCATTAAAATTTACTATAAATGTTTTTACAATAAATAATATAGGTTAATAGTAATGTGTTTATGGTTAAAGATAAGTTTTTTTATTATAAAATATTATTAAGCATATTATCATTAAAAGTTAAACAAATGAATGTCATATGTGTAAATAAATGGATGAAGTATTAATATGTTTGGGATGTATTGAAAATCATAGATAAAAGGCTATTTAGAGATTAATATTATTTCAAGGATGTCCATCATATTTATTTTATAAATTATATTAATATGGTTTTAGAAAATGAAAACATGTAAGCTCAGTGAAAACTAATAAAATTCAGAAAACTATGAAACTTGAGCTCATGACCAAAGGATGATAAGGTCTTACTGCTGGCCACTGAAATATGTAACGTCCTAGTTAACATAAAATTGATTTTAGTTGAACAATTTGATTAACTAACATTAATGATTAACCGGTATTATACCGTTTTTTATTATATATTTATATATTAACCATATTGACGTTAGGGAATAGTTAGAAACAAATAGTTGGATGTTTCAATCCTTTATAGGCCTTACGATCCATTAAATGTAAATTTTAGATCTTTAAACATTAATGTTAATTTTGGTATATCCATTTCATGTTGTGTAAGATGAATTATAGATTTATCAAAGATCAAAAAAATATGGAATTGTTCACATTATATTGAAAAAGATATTGTAATTAAATTACCTTATATTCTTATGTAGTAAGATAAGTATTCAACAATAATAAATTGAATTAGAAAAAATTATTGTCATAATACCAATATTGTTGTTGAATAAATGTCATTTAAATGATCATAGATTTATTTTTTCTATGACCTCAACATTCCATTAATCTTTTTATAAATTTTGATAGATTTTTCATTCATTACCTATTAAAATTTATACTTTTCTCCAAGAATGTATCTCTACATTCCACTGTTATTTTCCTACATGGAGGCTTAGATAAACTTTTATCCATGTAACCATCATAATTCTCATTATCTCATTAATAGAGGATGTTTTAAAAACCCTTATAAAAACTTGAGATTTAAAACATAGGAAATATCAAACAATGTATCGCCAAAATTGAGTTTAAATTGTAAGTACACTATTTAATTATGGTTGGGGGAATTTTTCACCCCTATAATCTACTATGGGAACATTATATTCAGTAGTGTTTATGACTTGCAACAATAAACATATAAGGGAGCATGTTTTCCTAAGTATATATACTATATTTACTATTTTAGAAAATATCAATATAATTTAATCCTTGTAATGAACTTGATATTGACATATATTGCAACATATGTATCAATTTTATTCGTTTATGGCTTGCGTTACACAAAAGATCGAGTTTTTCAGAACAATAATATTTTATTAAAATAATTAATTTATAATATAATTAAATATAGCCTATAAATTAAATTAGATCATAAGAATAGTAATATGTAACCACTAAAAATATATGGTTTAAAAAAATATGAAATGAATTCATTAGTTAAAGATTAATTTGAAATAAATTTAAGAACCAATTGAAAATAAAAAGAATATATTTATACAAAACTGTTTTTATGCTCACAAAGCTATTTTCCCCTAGTAAATTAATTTTAGTACAATTATTTGTGTTATAATAATGTAATACATATTATATAATCAATATAATATTTTTGTATTCATTCAATTGATTTATTAATCATAAAATGAGAATAAACTCAATATTCAACATAAAAAATCTACATTTTTTATTAAGGTAGATTTACTGTTTTTAAATATATAACCAAATTAAATCCAATTTTTAACCCCTTTATATCCATTATATATAATAATAAACATTATCATTGAAATAGAAACATAAAAATTAGGTTACTATTAATTTTGGATAATTTTCAATTAAAACATTCTTTTAATGAATAGTAAAAAATATAGAATTTCACTTTAAATCATGTTTTTCATCAAATTTATCTGTAAGTATAAATAATATTTAATTTGGTAATAAAGTTTATGTTTATCATATTTTTATAAATTAATCCAATTTAGGTCTTTGTAATCAATTTCACAATAAAAATTACTATAAAACATTGTAATGTTTTAGAAGTTTTTAGATTAAAACCCCTCATTGTCCTCCCTTCTGTTGGATTTAATTTAATTTAATTTATTATAATTATGTGATTGTAATTTTTATCAACATATTCCATATTTATAATCAATATAATTTATAATTTTAAATAAGTTCAACTTAGTTTATTGACAATAATACTACTGAATTTAAAAAAAATTACAATGATTAAGGTAAAATTAAGCTTAATATGGGACTAATCATTAATATAATTGTACCAAATTACCTATACAATTCTCTATAACCCATTTTTTGGACGTATTTTGACCCAATAACCACAATATTTTAATTGGACCATTATGGTAGACATATTCAATGTGAAAAATGTGTTTAGAATTTTATTCCCAAAATTTTCAAGTGTGCCACTCCTCCTCTACTATAAAAGGGCTCATATCCTACCACTTATTTAATCTTCTCAAAAAACATAGGGATGAAAATTATCTATTTGAATATATCCCAAAAATCCTTACCCTTATACATTAATCATTACCTTTATATTCTATCAATACAAGGAACACCTTTTTTTCAAATCAAAAGGAGTTGCAAGATTGAGAGGTAATAACTTTCCTGAAGCTTTTCAGTATTATTTTCATTATCCAATACCTTAAATATTCTTATTTAATTATTAAATAAAAACAAAAGTATATTAAATATAATAAAATATTTTTATTATAAGGTTTCTACAAAAAAAATCACACACACATCATACAAATCGATAACATATATACTGTTAAAGTGTACGACGAACTATCACCTAATGAAATAATGATAGTTCATTTCCTGTTACCACAATTAATGGTTAAAAATTTCGAAGGAAAATCTTTTTATATATGTTATATATGATACCTATTATTTATTTTATTTCTTTAATTTTTTTCAATAACATATCTTTATACTTTACATTTTTTGTAAATATTCTAATATAGATCATGGATGTGTGGGCTACCGCCTCCTAAAAATGATGGGATTAATTCAAATTATATGTGAAATGTATGAAAAAAGTTTATAATGAAACATATTAGAAATTAATATATATTATTTTAATTTATTATTTAAATTTATGTAAATATTATATATATATATATATATCATTTTATTTTTTACCATTTCTCAAACATAAAATGTTATAATGTCGTTCGAGGATGTGTGGAATACTACCTCCTCAATATGATGTGATTCCTTTTACATCACAAGAATTATATATATAATTATATATGATTATGAAATATTTTTTATGATATATATAATTATGTAAATATATTATCCTACTTACCTTCATTTAATAATGTCCATTGAAAAATGAAAACGTTAATCATGTGTATGTATAATGAGTCGTCTCTATTATTCTAAAATTTATTATTTTCTCATAAACAGATTTCATGATTGGTTTTAAAAGTATAATTGATGTATAAATAATATAATTATGTCAAAATTATTATTCTATACATGTTAAATATTGACTCCTAGACCATATATGACATATCAATGTTGTTTTTTACAAGTTAACTGAATTTTGTCAAAACAACAGACGTAAAAATAATTGATTCAGTAGTTGTGTACCACTTTGTAATTAGTGAAATAAATGTAATGATAAACATTAAAATTGTTCTCAATAAAAGAAATAATTTACATATGTTTTTTTGGAATTTAAAGACACATGATACAAATCAAATGTAAGGTAAGTGATTTCATCTCAATTTACATTCCATTGAGACCTATTTGTTGTTATGAACCTAGTTTTACATATATAGTGTATATACTTACATTTTAAATGTTATGAAATGAATATATTTATTCTCATGATATTATAAATTTCATATAATGTTTTTAAATCATGTATATTATTATTATAATGGTTCAATATGGTATGGGACACTTTTTAATGTTTAATGATTATTCTCCTCAGGAACATTTTTAATAACCATATTTGCAATCTCACTTTGATTTTTGATTGTTAAATATCTATCAAAATAAATCAATTATTTTATCACATAATTTATTATATATGGTTTAAATATATCAAAATTTTCATATATTATCATGATTCAATCATTCTTTAAGAATTTTTTACTTTCAATTTCAATTATCTAATATAATAGGATTTTAGTTTACATTTACAATGTGAAACTAATTCATAACCTAATTTCTTTTTGTTGGGTTATATTAATTACATGATATCATTAACAATATATTATAATGTGTAAGGTCATTTTGACTACTTATTTATTAATTTCCTCTTATATATGTGGATTTATAATTGACACACATAATCTACTCATTGATTGATTCTCACCACAATATTATAATATTGTAAAGGGTTTAAATTATAATCTCATTTTGTTAGAGATTGTTTAAAAATAAATTTACATCAGTGCATTATATATTAACAATATCTAATAATAACTTTAATTTTCCTATCCTATAGTTCTTCATGGAATGTTCTATTAAATATTTCCAGTTTTCGACTCTTGAGTACTCAAAATTATTTAGAAAATGTTTTTATGAAAACTAGAATTAATTTCACACATTAGTCAGAGATATTAGTTTCTTCTAAAGAACCCATTTTATAAAAAGTATTTAAAAATATTTTAAACATGATTTAGTAAATAACTTTTACCATTTTCTCTTTTACCATTTTTTTCAAAGGAATCATTTTGTCTCTTACCAAACAAGAATTTTTTCTTATCATTTTACAATGAAATAGGATTTTTATTTTTACATCCTATGACAAGTATGTATTTCCACTCCGTCATTCCATTAATAATTCCTTTTATTGTTTAAAATGTTAATTTTTAAAGAAAATGTTTTCAAAGGTTATTATTTAAATGGTATTTCAAAATTAAATGATATTTTCATCAATAATGATTTTAAATGATCTTTTTATATTTTTAATTATTGATAAAAACCCTTTATTTTACTCCACATGGGATATATTAATTGAACCAATCCTTATTCTTCCTCTATATAGTTTATGATTTATTAATACAATGATAATATTAATATTCACTTACTTGATCTTTTAGTCCCCATGAAATATTTGATCTCATATGATCATTGAACATTGAATTTCACTATATTTACCATTAAATTTATCACGGATTTTACTATTCACTAAACTATATACCATTTTACAAATGTTGTCTACTTTTATAGTTATTTTATTATTTTGGGAAATAATGATAATTTTTTATTATTCATTCAATATAGATATTTGATAAATCATATTATTTACTTTTATTATTCTCTATGAAGAATGATTTGGACTGGAAATGATATGTGGAGCCTAAATATTGTATAGCTCTTCTATTCATCGACATGTTCTCATGAAACCAATTTGTTATTAATATTAATCAAGTTTATATTAGTACTTTTAAAAAATCATTTGAATGTCCTTGACAGTATAATTATTTATGTTCTATATAAATGACATCCAATAATTATGTTTCCCTCATTTAGATTCATGTATTATTTATCTATGAGATTTTGCATCGACATTTCATTTTTTTATTTCAATATCAGTTCACTGATTAAATTTCATGTGTTCATGATTTTTACATTAACATATTTATTTTTCCTACTCTAGTTATTTAAATGGAATGTATTTTTGTTTAAATTGTCATATTTTTTATTAACTTCCTTTTTATCCTCTTAGATAATTGGAAAGTGTGTTTATTTAATTGTTATTCAAAAATTATTATTATTCTTTATTCTTTATAGCTTCATTGTATTTTCCCCTTACTAAGAATTTAATCTCACCCTTATTATGTTTCCTATACCTAAGAATTCTAGCAACCTACTATGAATGATATGCTGGTATCTAAAAGAGATAATAATGTTATAAAAAAAGTTTTAATGAAAACAATTATACCTAAATTTCTGAATTAATGCGTAACAAAAGTCTCATATATGAATTTGGATTAACAGGAATACTGAATTCATAGTCCTTAGGGATTTTCTTCCCTATAATGATGAAAAATTAATTGATAGAAAAAATTATCTCTGGTCCTTAAGGGTTTGGGTTTTTACACATTCCTAGCATCGAATTTATAGGAACACATCGATGTGTATATTGTATAATTCATAGAACATATAGATGTTTTTTAATTGTAAAAATTATTAATAAATTCTCTTATTTTGGTTATGTGAAATTTTTTTCTACAAATTAGAAAGATTCTCTTTACACTGAAATATTTTAGATGCATTTTGAATATTTATGATTTCCTATGACCAAGTGTACTACATCAATTAAAAAACCCCATGACTAGCATCTCAAATGTCTTGTTTTCATTTAAATTATTTTTTATAGGTGATTTCTCTTAATTAACTATTATCATATCATCAAAATAATGAAAATGTAAATAGTTGATTTTCCATACAATCGTGAAAATGTTTCAATCTATGATTGAGGGTTCCATATACGATATTATGGGTACACACACTTCTTGATGGGTTTAAAAATAATCACAGAACACAAAAAAACCTTGTGTTCTTGGATAAATATGACATAATCCATGCATTAATATTGTAGTCTATTAGAATGTTAGCATACTTTCTTATGATGGAAATATTTTTTAATTTTTAGATATTTCATGTATTATTCAGTATCATATAATACTCAAAATGATATGGCTCGATGTGTTTATAGTGATAGTAATGACTAAATTATAATAATGAATCCAAAGGAATGTGGAGTCTATATTAACATAAGAATAGTGAATTATTCTAATATGAATGAAAATTAAAACATTTCCTTTTTCACTAAATTGATGTTATATTAGTTGAATTTATCTTTAATATTTTATTTATAGTTATTTTATTTACAACTAGATTCTCATAGATCCTACAGATCATGATAATACTAATTTCACATATCTTTTTTGGAAATTTTTCTTCCAATGAAATCAATTTTTCATTATCTTTTCTCTAATAACCAGTTAGATTTTAATAATATTTATTTCCACTAATATGCCATAAAAAATACTTGAATAATTCATTTATGTCCAATAATTTTTTTGAGTAACTATTAAAATTATCAAGAGAATACATAAACTATTGTAAAGAGGTTCCATGAAAAAACCCTTTCTTAAACCATGATATTTTCCTATTCATTGTCACTATAGGGATAGTCATGGGCTATAAAGTCTCATTGTGGTTAAATGTTGTGTAAAATTCTAAATTTAAGGTGACCAAAAAGTTTCCCCCAAAATTAAATGTTTAGATATTAATGATATTTTATTTTCATGTCAATTTATACAAGAGGTTATTTAATACTTTTTCCAAAATAATTAGGCCCTTTGTCCCTTATTAGGAAATGGAAACACCATTTGTGTTTTGGGAAAATATCTTATATTAATTTAGGTTTCATAAGAAAAACTACCACATCATAACCCTTGATGACTACTCTGGATTAAAAATTAAATTTTGAAGTGATATGTGATAAATGTTATATAGTAATGGGGGATAATCTAATAAAATGAATCAGAAGAAGAAAAATGTAATTTAATATGATTTTAAATATTTATATTATGGATAGAAGATTTATTACTCTACAAAAAAGATTTTTATTGTTATTTTTTTCATAGAAAAGTATAAGAAATATCAAATTGGGTGTCATGTAATTAGCTTTTGAAACAATTATGATATTTTACTTCATTTGGAAAATAAGTATTCCTAAATATGGATTTTGAGATGTATCCTTTATTAATAGTAATTTTATCCAAAATAAAGGATATATTAGGGGGAAAATATAGTTTTTAACCACTTTTACATGTATTCTTTTTCTCAAATTGGGTAAACAATAAAGATAAACACATCATACCATGATGAACAATATTCATCTTCTTTGATCATGAAAATTTTATAATTTTCCTAACATATCCATTTTTTTGTTCGATTCATTCCCAAGGACCCATCATATATACAAATTAATCGATTCATTTTCAATTAATGTAATATATCTAGGATTAACCCTTTATATTTAAGAAATATGTTGATGAAATGATGAGGATATGTGTGGATGTGGAGGAGAAACTTATGTTTATTGAGAGATTTCACTCTTCACATTGTGGTTGACACCATAGAAGTGGTAGAAATACTCAAAATGACATATAGGACGGTTTCAACTAGACTAACATTTTCATGTATGAAATTATTCTTATTTAATGATATAACAAGTGTCAATAAAAGGAAATGTAGGTATCTAGTAGGATACGAACCAATAAAAGAATTTTGATATTCCGGTTTTGTATGTGTGGTCCATGAACATCATTGGTCAATTTTCATAATCTTATGGGAATTGTTATATTTTTGGGGTTGTGGGTTTGGTATCTACGTTGGTAAATGTTGTATCACATAAAAAAAAACATGATCGTAGTGTTTTTATGATTGTAAAAATGAATATCATTTCATGATTTGTATCCCTAATAAAATTAATCACTAAGAGTGGAAATAATTTTAAAAATAATAATTTCAAATCTTTAATATAAAAAATATTGGTGTTATAATATATGATGAATAACTAAATAACTAAAACCGAGTGGAGAGAAAAACATTTCATATTGTGAGTTGAAATATTTGATGGACATGACAGAATCAAGGTACACAAAGGAATGGAGAAATACGTTGCATTAAACATTCTGGGACTATAATAATACTTAGGAAAACATTATATAAATTTATCTATAAAGGAATTTCAATCATGTAAATGTTTTATTCACTTATTTTTTTTCATCATAAATCAATTTTTGGGGTAAAATATACAAACTGTAACATTCAATCTTCCTTTAAAATAAGGTATCATGAAATTACTATGTTGATGATCTTCCAAATTTAATATAATTAAAATGATAAAATTAAAAGAGAAATTAAAAAATTTATTAATGAATAAATAATTCAAAATAGTGACATCAATTTAGGTAAATGGATCTTTCTATCCAGTAATTTTCTTATACATTTCCTATAAAATTGAATAAAAAGTTTTTGGGACCCTTCAACATTCTAGAGGAATTTAATGGGTAAATTTATGAATTTAGAGTAGAGAGTATACAATTTATAGGAAATTGGAATATATGAGTGTAGTATTTGATGGATAATTTTATGGTTTCACTATAATCACTTTTTATTGAATGACAAGGTACCACTAAATTCTAACTGATAATGAAAAACTCAGTGCTCTAAGGAAGTAAACCCATTTCTTCTTATGTTTTATTCATTTTAGTTTCAGTTTAATAATTATAAAATCCCATGTGAATTACTTCATGTGTTCAATATATATTTACTCATCTCTCATCTATTATTCCATAACTAATCATTATATCCCATTGTATGTTTATCAATTGGGTGGGAAACTATAAATTCTACCAGTAATGGACTGACCCCATAATGGGATTTATCAACCTCATGATTAAAAGAGTATATAATATGAAACATTTTGTCAAGAGGTATGTTAACTAATCACAATAATAAATCATATATTTTGGGAACGTATCTTACCTATAAAACATCATATATTCACAACGTCTTATTGTATTTACTTTCACGAGCATTCTGGATAAAATTTTCCAAAACACAAACGTATGGTTGAATTTTTTCCAAGATTATAGTTTTGGACTCTTATATTAATCAAACTATCTTTATAAGGTAGAAAATAAACCAATAATAGGATATCACTAAGGGTTATAGAGACAATACTCATGACTAAATTAAAATAAAAAAATCCTTATTTTATAATGGTTGTATTTCTTTTATTAATATTGATTTAAATTCTTATAATCATGTCATTAAAATGGTACAATGAATTTAGTGTTCATGATGTCTGGTATATTAGTGTTTTTGATAAATAAATATATAATTCCTTGAAAGGTGTTTGACTTACTAATTTATAAGAAGATAAAAATTAAGTTTATCCAAATTTCAAACCATACTTATACCGTTTAATCTGAATTTGGATTCAAATTTTATTAACCACTATGTTATATTTAAGGACATTATAAATATATATCGATACATATTGACAATTCTTCATACCACACTCTAGGTTAGAGGTATATAAATTTTAAAAGATGTTATGGTCTTTCTCTTAGAAGAGGAAAAATGTTTTGATCTGACATAAAAATCATTAAACCTGTACTGAGATACTAAATTAAAAAACCCACCAAATGATCTTAAATGACCTCCAATTTTTGGATTCAACTATCTGGACACTATTTTAGATAATGTGTGGTGTTAAGGGACAATATTATGAGTTTTTTTACTCAATGATTTACATATAGCATAAATTGTATCAAATATTTTTGTAATATAAAAAGATCATTAAGATTTTTTGTCATTGTGTTTCCTAAAAATGTTCTCAATTATAATTGAAAATCTCATACTAGATATTGAGGATTACATACAGTCATAAATTGTTAAATTTTCATGATTTATGAGTGTTGATTCCCACTATTTTAATGGAAATACTATTTAGTAACTATGAATAGGATTGAGATATGAAAAAAAAATTAAGAAATTTTAATTATAAAATAACGAACATAAAGATTTGGACATTAATCTAGTATCATGATTTTTGTGAAATAAAATAACATATTGGGATAACTCAAAATATATTTACAAAATTGCATTTAAACTTGTGTAAAATGGAATATTGGCATCCCACAATTATCTTCTATGAAATTATTCACAATGTGTGTGTGTGTGTGAATAAAAACCATTCATAAATTCACATTGTTTTAAGAAAATAATAATAATAATAGTGAAAAATTCTAGTAATGACCATAATTTTTAGAAATGAAATAATTATGGTGTGAGTAATAATTATTTAAAATATAGATAGTTAAATTGGCATATAATAAAATCATGTTTGTTGTATCAATGATGTAGAAATTGATTGATTTTATTAAATAACCTAAGGTAGACTGAATTTTCAACATTATTATTGTTATAATCAATATTACAATTAAATATCATCTTTTTGTACTCCCAGAGAAAGAAAATAAATTGGAATTTAAGTAGGAAAATGAGTTAATTTCATATAGGGGGAATGAAATACTCAAAAATGAATGAGACCTTTCTTCCTTGATTTTTAATTATTATATTTTAATAAAGGTAGGACTTTTGTGAAACTTTTTTATAATAATTGGACCATATAAAAATATTTATTATGTTCAAATAAATTTTCAATATGTAATATGGTGAGATTATTTGTTATAACTTGGTACCTATTTATAAAGTAAAATAATTAATTATAATGAAAAAATAAATTCCTATGTATCTGAAAATATAATATGGATCATTTTCCATAAGCATGGCCACATCTTTTATTATGAGTGATAAATATTTTCTAAAATTTGGTCCATTATTTTTAGGTGAAACTACTCAAAATTACATGAAATTAGATAAAAATAAAATTATTTAAATGTTTCAACATAAACGGGTAATTTTGCATTATTTTTTATTAAATGATCTTTAATTCAATTTCTCTTAATTTTAAGATTAATTATTTTTTTATTTTCCCAATGAATAATATTTTTCATTTGATTTTGATGTTTTTTATTTTTAATGAAATGAATTATTTCATTTATTCCATATTTTGGTATCTCATTCATTTTATATGGAATTAATTTTTTTATTTGATGAATTCAATGGAAATTATATGTAGAATTTGTGAATTTTTATTTCATATTAATCTATATATGATTGTTTTATTTATATGTTGTTTGATATGGGACTTTGTGGTAGGTGTACTCATATGAAGAGAAAAAGTAAGGTGACTATGTCAATAGAACACGTGTTGAAAAAAATGGTTCCGTGGGAGCTCAAGCAACCACATGAAAAAATTTCCATGTTCCAATAATGAAATTATACTAAAAAAACTCATGATACCACAAGGTTAAAATTTTCTCAAGCGTATATATATATTTAGAAAAGGCATCAACCATCTATAAGAATAAGATAAATATTTCACATGTTTCACTTTATTTTATTTTACTGGAATGTTTTTAAATGACCAAAATCTATTTTACCTCACATAGAAGTTGAAGCAAGATGGATTTCCATGTTTCTATAATAATAGCCCCTTTTTGTCAGTCCATCTGAGGTATTTCATCATACTATATAACTCATGAACTGGCCGACACAGAGGTAGCCAATGTTGATCAACAAACAATGCGTGTTCTATATAACTGATAATATCATGTAGTCAGAATACTGACTTCTACCATCCAATGGATCATCCATAGATGAAATCATCCATTCTATTATTACATAACAATAATTTTCCACAAATATTAAATGAATTAGTATGGAATAATATTATTTTCAAAATGAGGTAAATGGAATTGGTTATCGAAAATTCAATTATTAAAAAATAGAGAAATATTTTTTCTAGAGACATGTTTGTTTGATGATGAATTAATTTCTAATGTTTAAGAAGATTATAAGCTATGATAAAGAAAAAACAAACATAAACCAGTTATATAGAGGCCCAAATATATAATCCATGATCATAACCAATGACAACTATTATTTGATCCTCAATATTGATCAATTAAAATACAATTATCTTTATCTATGTATAAGTAATGTGTTACTGTAAATTGATTTTTTTAATTTCCATTTTTTTAATTCCATAACATTTTTAAATTAATATATTCATTAAATTTTTTATTTCCTCCCATAGTATTTTATTATCATATCATAATTTGATATTTATTATTTAATTTTAAATACATTTAAACTTCTTAATTTCAAATTTTAATGAATATGTTTCGTTTTTTGTAAATGTGTTGCATATTTTTTAGCTTATATTATAAAAAAATCTTACCATATAATAATTTTATTAAAAAATTATATTTAATTATATTTATTTTATGATATTTTTGGCTCTTGATATTTATGCAGACAAGATCATGATAATTCTGTTATTTTGGAAAGGAGAAAAATGGAATCCAAGAAAATTTTGAAAAAAATATTTGAAGGGATGAGACCACTAAATGAAAATCCCTTCACACACCATCACTTCATGTAGAATTCTATCACATTGTCGATAATCCATGAACTAAATATTTCACAGTATGGAGATGGGGGTTCTCTATACCTCAAACAAAAAATGTTATTTGTGTGGCCAATGTAGTGAATTCCTCCCTGATGAACGAGTATTATATGAAAAATAAATAATTTATGGGGTGAAACAATATAGTCGACTCCCACAATAGAAATAGAGTCATTTAAGGGATTGAGGTGGTGAGTTCTACCTCTATGAATGTGTATTCCCTATAAACAAAAGACATGAAATTGTATGATCAACTTACACAAACAAAACAAAGTTTTTTGTGAGACTAATTTGGTGATTTTTACCCTCTCAAATAATAAAATCATTCACAAATAATGTTACCACTAACTGAGTTGTTCATATAATGGGAAATCCATTATGGGACCCCACAAAATGAGTCATATAGCCCACCGTGGATGACTTACCATGAAGGTATTTTGTCCCACCTCTCTTTTATGAATATATCTTGAGGTGATCTATAAGGGAAATACGGAACAAATGAGACTTGAAGGAAGAGAGAAAAAGGAAATGAGGTAATTTTAAAATGAGACTCCCTTTAATAATTCCCTCTATATAAACCACAAAAAATAGAAATAATTAGAAAATAATTTATCATATATTTTTCTATGTACCCAAAATCCCATTGAATAATAATTCAAGCTAGGTAAAAACCTTTGGACCCTTTGCGGATAAGTAACCCACATAGTAAATAGGTAAATGAGTGGAACTCTGTTCCACGTAGCAAATCACTAAACAGGAGAAATTATTCCCATGTAGGAGCATGCTACTTGGGAATAACATGGCCCCATAATTTAGAATCCTATATGGTAGGAATCCAGAATCATGTAGTGTAATGTTATGGGGGTGATTCCATCACCCTTACAGTAACATTAAACAAAGAGGTAACCCCATCCCATGTAAGAACATGCTACACGGAGTGGGGAATCCTAAGGAATTCTACTCCCTAGCTCTCATCACTCAATTCTATTTTGTTATCAATCCCCATGTGGGACCCTCCATAAACCTATCTAACTTCATCAGTCCAAGGTCTCCATTAAATCTAACTGACATGTTTAATAAAATAATTTGGTGCATTAGTGTGTCTAATAAGGTTTACATACCTTGGTTAAGCAGAGTCACCTATGTAACATCCGCAACAAGTTCAGTCCTCATAATTCCCTTGAGATTACATACTAGTTGTAATGTGGGACCCAACCATTAGATACCCCTATGAACCTCCCTGTTCTGGGTTGGAATAGCGAGGACCACAAATGTTCATCTCTTTTATATGGAATGCGGTTCTTTCCATAAATACCAATTTTAGGGAATCCCACCAAGAGAAATCCCTTTGCATTTATTGACAGAGGTGACACTTTTTACACTCATCACATCATCCTAGGATGTTGTTTGATGGATCACCCAACATGATTATGATACATATTGGAAAAGATATAATGGAACACACAAGGCCCTCTCCCTCTCAGTTCTCACTAATGCTCCATCCATCAGTGGATAGGGTGAGACCATGTGATCATTATATCTATTAGTTCTTATTGTTTCTTACAGAGAGCATAACTTAGATGGGGTCAGAGGCTATTGGAGATTCAGACATTTACATGATATTTAACCCCAATCAAGCCTTATCCATAGATGAAATCCATGTATTTAAACCTAAAATGGACATCCTATATAGTATAATCCATTAAACCATAACTCAATGCTCTAAGGACCATTTTCAGAGGGAATAAAAAATAGAAATTCAACCCCTGAGTGTAATCCCAAATCTTACCCCCCTCATGTTATCTACTTCCATGTGTAATCCTTAATCTATATGGAATCACTTGAGTGTAATCCCCAATCATACCCCCTTCAAGTGGGTCTCTTCCATGCAGAAGACCCTATATATCATGAATCCCTTGAGTGTAGGCCCCAATCATTCCCCCTCTAGTGGGCCTCTACCATGAATAATCACGAATCACGTGGGCATCCCATGAGTGATACCCCAACCTATACAGGTTGTGGGATTTGATTCCAAACAAACTATGATATTTGGGAAGCCTCTCTATGGTCCAGACCTAGCACCCAAATCTAACGTAATGTTCTATAGGACATTTACCTAGAATTTTCATATATACCCTAGAGACTATATTGCTCATGGGTCCCCCATACCACCTTGGTATATGTTCCACACCATCTATGACCAAATAACCTTCTAATTGGGAATCATTTCCACACGACATTAATCTCCACAGTTTTTTCCTTGTTACATGAACTTTAAAGGTTATGTGTCCTATAAAGTGGCACTGAAATATATGGGTTATAATTCATCTCAGATGGATACAGATGATTATCATCTTATGGGTTTGAACTTGAAAAACAAATCTTCATTCCCCTTGAATGAAATCAATATCTTGATCACCTCATAAAATTGCATAATAACATAATTATCCTAATGAATTAAAAATGAATATATATAATACATCCATAAAAATTAAAACTTGTTGGAAAACAACATATAAATATAGATATAACCATTAGTGGAGAATCTCAGATATATTAAATAGATTATGAACCATTTAATATTTATGACCATTTGTTACGTAGGGGTAATCTGTTTATGAAAACATTGAAATGAACAAAGGATGTGTGAACTTATCTTAATTCTATAATAGATCCCCATAATATGAAATATATCCCCCCAAAATTGGTGTGATGATCCCAAATTCACATCTACTCAAACAATTTGATTATTTAAGTGTCTTGGTCCAATTTACCCTACAAGAACCTACCATTAGATGTAGGGTCCATGAATTTGGGATATGAGATCCAATGTGTGTTTATGTCTCCACTAAAAAAACATACTAGAGATCATTTCATGAAAATGAACCCATCATCATTTATTTCAATACATTCATCCCCTTGAAATCAACTATTCCTAATATAATGACATCTTTGAGGGAAAAAATATGGAAACCGACATAAATCCTTAACCATGGTGGCGATGTTACCACACTTCAGGCCGCATTCAAATCCAAAATGGAAAAGGGTCATACAAGAATATCAATTATTCATGTGGTCAAGAGATTCTACTTTGAATTTCATTTCTAGTCAGTATATTAAACATATATTGCTCAAACTCTTGGGATATTCCAACAATCCAATGGAATCTCATATGTTTCCACATACATGTGTACCATAAATTTCACCACACATGAACTCCTCAAAGAAGGGGAAAGAGTCTCCCACCCTGCTTCTTGATCACTAGATCTTGAATAGCCAATTTAGAGGGTGTTATTATAAGGTAATCACCCAACATTAGAGGAAACAAAGTTGTCCCTCTTGTCTATAATATCCCATTATCCAACTTCCCAATGATGGAAAATGACCCAGAACAAGATGGATCAACTATACATTCTAACTGTTTTGTGAGACTACCCCTAGAACGTGATATCTAGTTCCTCCATTACCTTAGGTAGCTTGATGAATTCATCTCCAACAATTTCATCCTTAGTGTAAAGGGGTATTACCCTGGGGATATAACCATAAATCATATATACCAATGTTTTGTGATGAAATATACTCACTATGTAGATGATTCCACCCAGTAGGATCAAATATATGCAATGAAAAATCAGGGCACTCAGGAATCCCTCAAATGGTAATGATCAGATAACTAGGAATAGAGCATCATCTTGGGTCCTAGTGATGATATCCAAAAATAAAATATTATGGAAAACCATGAGTTGATGTATATTAACAGTCTCCCTCATGAATAAATTAATTCTATTGTGGGGGGAAAATATTGGACAATTTATTTCCCTACCAATGAACCAGATGTCAGCTAGTAAAATAAGGAAGGAAAATAGCATTTTCCACAAATTCATGCTGATGATCTCCATGTTCGCAATGCAAATAGGGAAACTAATTATAGGAAGCTAGATATACATATATATTAACATAAAGATCATCATCCTAATAAGGTATAATCTCTCAATGATAAGATGAAAATGCACTCTAATTCATACCACTGTTATCAACCAAATACGGTGGAAAATAGTACGTAGGATCATATTACTACAAATGAATATGAAACTAATTAGTAAAATATCATGGAAAACAATGAGTAGATGCAAAAACAAACTCAAAAATATGAATCCCACAAGTCATATATGATGGCATCCAAATACAAGAAAACTCAAATTTCTATAGATGCATCTCTATCCCACCCATCAAATATGATGAAATCTAAGGAGAATAAAATTTCTGCTTGGTCATATCAGAACCAGCATGAAAATATGGTTTCCTTAAAAGAAATAATCTTTTTTATCTTATTTTTAAATTATTGGTAGACCATTCTCTCTTCCCCTTAATGGTATAACTATTAAAAATCAATGAAAAAGTTTTAGGAATATAGTAGGAACCTATTCTTTCTATAATACGAGAATGGACCTATATTCCCATTCCGTCCAAGTATGTATCTCAAAAAAATCCATGAAATCATATAGAATCGAATATCAATGCATGATTATGTCTTATAGGCATGTCAAGATGTTATTAAATCCACAAAAATAGAATAGAGTAATGACCAAAACCTTCTGAATAATCCATATAATAGAGTTCTCACTCTATAGAAAACATGCATCCGGTATCCCATCTATGAGGGTCATTATAAATATTATTTGATAAATGGAAAACCATATCAGACATAAATACCCATTCTAACTAGGGGATACCATTCCACCATGGTAGTAACTCTAGTGTAGGAATATATCCATACTACAACTCAGGATGCTTGATGGAACAACCTAGAAGAACTATGGGAGACACTAGAATAGGAAAATATATATGAAGTTTGTCCCCAAAAACAAGCATCCTAAATCACTTATAAGAGATATCCAAGAAAAAATTCATGTAAAAGGTAAATGGAAAATGAAAATAAATTTCATGACCATACTCTTCTAGAAACAATATTTCTTTATTAAATTAATAACTTATCTATAAAGTATTAGTATCCAAAAAATCTATTACTAAATTATAGAAGTGGAAGCATTATTTGTGATGTCCTACTAGAAATATTTTTACTAGTTGATCTAGAGGTCCCCCCCCAGATTAGATACAATGAAGGAATCCTTCATGGGAAAAAAAATTAAAGATCACAAGATATAATTTCCTGATGATCATTATGGTAACACTCTTTATGGCCTATAGATAAAAATTGATGAATTTCCTTCTCTTTAAATTTTCCTCAATGATGGTCATCCCCATGGTATATGCTGAATAAATTCTCCCTTTAATGCTGAGTCCAGCTATGATGGTAGTCCTTACAATGGTTTCACCTTTTATGAAGGTCCTCGCCATAATAAAATCTAATTTCAGTAAGAATTTCATCCCATAGTTGTCTTCCTCCTTTATTGTAAACCCCAAGGAATATACTATAAAAGTATTAATTGTACTCGGGGATCAATATTTTATAATAGTTAACTTCGTGGTGGAATTTTTTCTGATGTTCCTCCCTAAAGTGACATCAAACAATAATAAATTCATCCTATTGATTTTTATCCACCATAATGTTCATCCCTGTGGTATACTCTACTGAATTCTTCTTATAGTTGGGCACTAATCTATCAAGGTATTCCTCTCCATGATGGTATTTTAATTAAAATTACCACTCCTTTCCATTATCCAACCTAATGGTCCTCCACAAATTATGTAAACTCTAACTACAATCAGATAAGAATCTAGGATGGCATTCATGACCATGGTAGAACTAAATGTGAAGGTCGTACCTATATTCATATATTATATCAGTACCAAGGTCCCCTCCATAATCTCTTCATCAAATATTCATGTCCCCATGGTATACACTGCAAAAAAATTCTTTTTCATCAATCATAAATCTATGGTTATATTCTTTGGCATAGTAGAAAAAACTACAAATGTCCTACCCATGGTTTCTTCCACCGTGAAAGTCATCTGTAGGGTGTATTTTGAATGAATTCTTCCAACAGTCAAACATCAAGCTATCATGGTATTCCATTTCATTGTTCAACCTACTATGAAGGTCTTCCATATAGATACATTTCATATCAATAGGAAGGTCCTCCACTTGACAAGATAAATATAAGAAATCCCTCATATGCCGAGGTGATTGGAAATGTAGGGACAAACATGTTAAATACCCTATCAATAATAGTTTACCTCATTTCTCAAACAAGATATGGCCTAGGGAATCCCTCATCCCCCTTGACAACCCCAATATATTCCCATACTAATGAGATATTCATTTTCATCGTTAAATGTGAGAAATCTAACAAGATGAATCAATCATAGGATGATCAAGTTGAGTATTATCTGAGATAATTACATAATAATATGTTTCTTGTGAAAATATAATTTTATAGTGATGATATAACCATTATGTTTTGTCCCTTAATAACCTATCAATTTGATATTGCAATGAAATTGTACGAAGACTGTGTACATAACAGTCGCCTCAATCTCTAGAAACATATTTTCCACATAAAATAAAAATTCATGATTTGTGATGGGTATGTCGACCATGTATAAAAATTGTAGCATATTAATAAAAAAATTACATATAATCCCTTCTATTTTAATGGAAACCACAATCCGAAAGTTGGTGAAATGGTATCCATATAAAGACCTAACCCCAGTTTCCTGAAGCCGGTGCCTTATTTGTTAACATTAAAATACAACAAGGTATAAACATCCCAATGGACAGAGTAGTTTAGTATTATTTGAACAAGATACATACATATGTTAAACGTTACAACATGCAATAAAAAGTACATAGATTCTCCTTAGAAACATCCATAATTTTTATGTTATTTCAATATGTAAATCATCATAAAATTCCTCATTTCCTAAGAAATTGAAACATAAGAAAGGGGTGATCTAAAATGATCATTAAGGGTATGCAGTACTGTGGATTATAAGATAATCATTAGACATAATGAATAATTGAAAACACATTCCTTTAAAAATAAACTAGAACATAATATGGTAGAATTATGAGCTGAGTAAATATTACCATAACATAATATAACCATGGGTATTCTACTAGTCAAATATCCACATGAACCATCAATAAAATTTTCATAATGAGGGAATTCTTAATGAAGGTCAACATAACTGTACCGTCAAGGGCTCAAGCCAAGACCATAAATAATCATTTTGTCAAGCCCTTGTGCCAAGACCGTAGCTTGTCTCATGAGACCTACCGATGCAACGAGGGGCTATAGCTGGCCCCACTCGACACTTAGTATGTCCAATTAATTCCTGATATTAATTGGGATAAACATAAACAACATATACATTCATATTTAGTAAAATATATGAAATTTAAATAACTTTCCTTGAGCATTAAGCATAAACACTAACCATTCAGAGTAAATTGGCGAGTGGCCTAAAGTTAGCACATCCAAAAAAATAATAATTAACCATTTAATTAAATATGTAAGATTATTCCATGATGTATTAATCCCAAAAATACCTAATAATCATCATGGGTGTTGAAATTGAAAAATATCCTCTTATAAAATCATCGAGTAATTCTCAAAATAAATACTCTTTCACTTTGAAAAGAAGAGTAATTTTGAAAAAATATTTCAATAAAATCAGAAGTGAAGTAAGATATTAATTTCATAATAAAATGAGTTATTTTATAAACATAATGGTTTCCAAAAAACAATTAGATATTTCCCTTGAAAATATGAATGCAATTGATATATTCCCTTGAATCGGGCTTGTATTTCAGAAACAATTTTGTATGATCCTTTTAAAACATGAAACTATCAAAAAATTAAAGAAGGATTATGGTTGCAGTGCATATAAATACCACTCAAACAGAATTTATGATGAGTATATAATAATACATAAGAATTTAAATTAGGTAATTAGAGAATAAAAATAACTCGAATGGAAATGGAAGTTCGGGTGGAAATCCCCTTAACTTAACTCCGAACATGTTATTCTATTGAAATTAAGCTCCTAGAATATGAAATTATACTTATTAATAACTTATTTCAAAACCTATTTGGCATTTTTTTAGTTTATCATAATTTTTTTAGTTCATTTATGCCCTTATTGATAATTTATTATATTGAATTTCATTGTTCTTCAATGTTATTTTCTTTATTTTCATAATTGGTTCACTTGTTATTACGTAATGGAATTCATATAAATCTCCAGAATTGAATTTGAATATTATTTATGATCATACATAGGTGTTAGTGGTCATTTATATAATTTTTTTACATGGGATGAGAAGGAATTATTATATAGATCTTTAATGAAAACAGATTCAGTTAAATTATGGGTTTTGATTGCAGTGAACTCATTTTTCTTTATAACTTAACATCATTTGTAAAATGGGATTATAAAACCTTAAAAAGGGTATATTATATATATAATAATCTAGTTACACTATAACAACAATGGATTTTTAACATAATTGAGAATGGTAATATAAATCAAAAGCCCATTATCCTTGAATGTAGTAAATTGACATGTCTCGCATGGTGTTCTTGCTACTAGTATAAAAGAATGTAAAAGAAAAATATGGTGATAAATTATTACACTATCATTGAAAAAATTTAGTACATGTATTGTACAAGAGTCATCACAGAATTTGGATAATGAAAGGTAATAATAGAAAAAGAAAACAAAAGAACAAGAAAGGAAAGACAAATAATTGAAAAGAGGAATTTACCTCTTGAACAAGACTTCCTTGAGAGCCATATTAAGGAAGAGGTTTTGGTCTTTCTATGAGAACATGGATTTTTGGAAGTGAGATAAGAGGTTGGGTGTTTATTTGGACAGAATTTGAAGAATGCACAATTCTTGAGAGAAGTGAAGAGAAGAGGGAGTGGGAGGGGTTTTATAGTGGAGGAGAGGGGGGATTTCCCATTATAAAGTCATTAATTTATTATTTCCCCAAAATAAAATGATTATTGAGTCTTCCATGACAATGAATAGTAATTTTATCATGTGAATCCAAAACGATTAGACTTTCATCAGCAGAACATCTTGCATTACTCTATAATTAGCTTATTTAGCTGAATTTGGAAATTATTGTATTTTACTATTCATAAAAATTTCATGTAATTTAGAAAAATAAAAAAAACTAAGCCCAACCATTTTTCTATATGTGGAATCCAAAAATAAATTCCATTTTTTAAAAGTAATAATCTAAATATGATTAATTTAATATTTAATAAAATCATAGATTATTCTAAAAACAACAATTTTAAAACATTTATTTACTTATTTCAAAGAATAGGTATATCGTACTTTCATTTGAATATTATTTATATACTATCATAGATATGGTTACTTTTTATTAGGGTATATCACTATTCATAAGGGTATGTTACTGTTCATAAATGTGCATTACTATTCACCAAAAATTTAGTTTTTCATATTTGACTTTGAATAACTTACTGATCGCAACCATGTGTGTGAGATTTTTGAAATTCACATCACAGAAGTGAAAAAATTATGTTTTAAGTGTCACATAGAACTTTTTATTTAATTATGTTGTGATTTCATGTTATTTAGACATATTTATAAGGAATAAAGTTCCATTAAAAAATATCAGGTGGTTACATTCTTCCCCCCATCAGAAATTTCCCCCTTGATTTTTTTTACAAAATAGGCCAAAAATATATGGGGGTACATTTCCTTCATTGCTTCCTCCTGTTCCCATGTTGCCTCTTCATACTTATTGTTTCTCCATAGTACCTTGACCATATGAGTAGTCTTGTTGCATAGAACTTTGTCTCTATGATCCATGATCTTCACTGGCTGCCCTCATAGGAAAGATCATCCTCTAATTATACCACCTCTAAAGAGAGTACATGTGAAGGGTCTGGTATGTACTTCTTTAACAGGGATACAAGAAATACATCATTTACTTTCGACATGGTAGGTGGAAGTGTCGGCCGATAGGCTACAACTCTAACTCGATCAAAGGTCTCGAAGGGTCTGATATACCAAGAACATAACTTTCCTTTCTTCCCAAACCTCATAACATTTTTCCATGGAGATATGTGTAGAATTACAAGGTCTGTAACTTTGAATTAAAGTTCCCGTTGATGGTTATCCGCATAACACTTCTATCGACATTAGGATACCTTGATATGATTTTGAATGGTTTTCACCTTCCCCACCATTTCTTCAACCATTTTAGGTCTTCATTGTTTACACTCACCGACTTAATATGAACATTCCAGTGTTATGCACCTTTTCCCATAAACGGAATCATATTGTTCCATTCAGATGCTCGAGTAGAAACTATTGTAGTAGAAGAATTCATCCAGTGGAAGAGGTTGGTTCCATCCTCCTTTGAATTCCATTGAACATGCTCTAAACATGTCTTCCAGTGTCTCAATAGTCACATAGTTTGGCTATCAGTTTGAGGATGATAAGCTGTACTGAAGTTCAGTTCAGTGCTTATAGCATGTTGGAGACTTTTCCAGAACTTTGAGGTGAATCTAGGATCATGGTTAGATACAATAGATAGTGGTACACCATGAATCCTTACCACTTATTTGATGTAAATCCGTGCAACTTTATCCAATGAGAAGTCCTCATGAATCACAATAAAGTGAGATGTCTTTGTAAGACAATCCACAACGACCCATATATCATTTTTTCCTCTGGATGTCTTTAGAGGTCTAGTGAAAAAGCCTGTGGTAATGTTCTCCCACTAATATATTGGTCTGGGTAGTGGTTTCATCACCCCCTTATACTTTTTCCACTCACCCTTCACTTGTTGACATACCAGGAACTTTGATGTATATTCAGAAATCTCACATTTCATATTGTCCAACCAAAACGTTTCATGAAGATCTTGACTCATCTTTGTGCTACCAAGATGTATAGAGATGTTAGAGCTATGAGAATCATCCCATAGTTCCCTCTTTGGCTCAGGAATAGAAGAAACACAAAGTCTCTTTCCGAATTTCAAAATTCCACCTTCATATACGAAGTCAATCAACATCCCATCATTAACAATAGTAATTTTCTTTTGAAACTCTTCATCATTAGACTGAGAAATTTTTATCCCCACTAGTAAAGAAGGTTTGACAACTATTTGAAAAAGTTGTGACGTGTTACCTTCCTTGATAATTACCATATCCATCTTTACTAGATCCATGAACAAAGGATCTCTTCCAACTCTCATATTGTTCATAACTCCATGATCCATTCTGCTCAAAGCATCAGCTACATTATTTTCCTTCCCCAGGTGGTAGTGTATTGTGAAATCATATTCTTTGAGTATCTCAATCCATCTATATTGTCTCATGTTGAGTTCATTCTGTGAGAATATATATTTTAAACTCTAATGATCTGTATATATCTCACATTTTTCATCATAGAGGTAATGTCTCAAAATCATCAAAGAAAATATTACAACTGATAACTCAAAATATTGAGTTATATAGTTTTGTTCATGAATTTTATGCTTCATAAATGAATAGGTAATCACTAGGTTGTTATTTATAAGGACACAACCATGTTCTTTCTTTGATACAACACTATAGATAACAAACCCATCACTCCTCAATGGTTGGGTTAGGAACATAGCATTCACTAACATCATCTTCAATTCTTCAAAACATTCTTCACATTTTTTGTACATATGAACTTAACCCCTTTTCGTGTGAGCTTGGTCATTTGGTTTGCTGAACAGGTGATGTTCTGAACAAAATTCTGATAATAACCTACTAATCCTATAAAACTACGTACCTCAGTTACATTCATTATAGTAGGATATTCTTGAACAACCTTTATATTTATAGGATCTATAGATATTCCTTCTTTATAGACAATGTGGCCCAGAAAGGAAAGTGATTGGAGCCAAAAAAACACACTTTCTAAACATCGCATATAATTTATTACTTCTATGTGTCTTCCGAAAAGTCTGAAAGTGATTTTCATGTTCTTCATGGCTTTTAGTGTATACAAGGATATCATCAATAAACACCACCATAAATGCATCAAGATATTCCTTGAAAAATCTATTCATAAGATCCTTAAAAACATATGGTACATTAGTTAGTACAAAAGGCATTACTTTAAACTCATAATGCTGAGACTTGGATCAGAATGTTGTTTTTGGAATGTCTTCCTTCCTGACAGGCAACTAATAATATTTAGATCGAAGATCAACCATAGAAAACAATTTTTCTCCATGAAGTTGATCAAATAAGTAATCAATTATTGGTAGAGGATACTTATTATTTATTATAATAGAATTTACTTCCCTATAATCAATACATAGCCTCATGGATCCATCTTTCTTCTTAACAAAGAGAATATGGGCTCCCCATGGAGAAACACTAGGTCTAATAAATCCATTATCACTCAATTCCTCTAGTTTTTTTCATTAGTTCCACTAAATCCACAATGGCCATTCTATATAGGGTATTTGATATAGTCCTTGAACTAGGAATTAAGTCAATGGAAAACTTAATTACCCGCTCTATAAGATCTCTAGGTAAATTCTCTCGAAATACGTCTACATATTCTTAAAAAATATTTACATCCTCTATCTATAAATTTATCTACGCACCCATATTAATTTCATTATCTTACTTCCTAATGATTGAATTTAGTAAAGCTGATGGGGGTGGATCTAGAAGAGAATCAAATGGAGAGGTTTCTGCTAAAAAAATATGGGATTCTACACCATTCTTAAAAATTATATCTTCCTACTTCTTGAAATAGATCTTCGCTTCATAATTTATTAGCCAATTCATACCATGAATTATATCATATTAAACTATTGGTATGATGATAAGGTTAGCAGCTAAATCATGTTTATGTGTCATGAGGGGGACTAATCGACACGCCTTTGTTTCAATGATATATCAACCTGGGGTATTGACTGATAACTCTTTTATGAAATCAAATTGGACATATCTAATTTTCTTCGAAAACTGGGATCTTATAAATGATTTTGATGATCTAGAATCAAATAATGTATTGGCTATGTTGTATGAAACAATCAATGTACCTTCCACCACTTCATTAGGAACTTCAAATTCCATAGTTGTGACCGAATAATCATGGCCTTGCTCCCTTGGCCTTCTTTGGGGAACATTTCTCTGACTCTTAGGACATTCATGTTCATAAGGTCCCATATCATGGCAATTGTAGCACAGAACATTGGAACCTCCTTTCTTCTCCTTATAATCTCAAAATAGAGGGCCTTTTTGTTTACACTTGTAAGATACCCAATTCCCTTCAGGCAACTTACAAGGTGTTTCTTCCCACATTTACTACATGATAAAAATTCAACTATTCCCTTATTCCCTATTTCCTTATTTCCTTTCCCAAAGTTTTTTTCACCCCTCTTCTTCTCTTGATTTCCCTTAAAGACATAAGACTTAGAGAATTCATTTTCCATCATGATATCACTTGAGACTATATCTTATATGATGAGATATATTGGGAGAGTAGAGCCCTTTGTAAGAATGTTTGTTAAACATCAAATAATCGATCAATTTTGCTCCTTGGATTATGTATGTTGTCCGCAGCATGCCATGTCAGCCTTGTAATGTTGGCTTCATACATGGAAACATTTTCATCCTCCTTCTACATCAGATTCATGAAATTCATCTCCATATATTCTTTTTGTTCATGAGGGAAATATTTTTCTAATAATATTTCATTAAAATACCTCCATTCCATCTCTTCTATTTCTTCCTCCTCATTTGTTTTTTTCATTAATTACCACCACTAATCTGCATCTCCCATTAGACTATAATATTCCATGATAACCTTCTACCTTTTTTTATATCCCAAGGAGAGAAATATCTTTTTAATGGAACATATCCCCTGCTCTACTATAAACGGTTTTGTAGTCCAATTGAATGATGGTGGTTGTTGTTGCATAAAGAGATATAACATTTCTCCTTCACATGGTGGATCTAGATTCTACATACAAGTAAGGTTATTATTCATAACCTGAGTAAGTTTTCCAAGTATAGTTATAAGTTTCTCATTACTAGTCACAGCACCAAATCCAACATCATTATCTTGCATTAGAGGGAAATCCCTATATGGGACATGTGAATTATTGTATTTTCCATTCCTTCCACTAGGTTCCATCTATAGATAATGGAATACAACATATTAATTTATGAATAATAATTTAAAATCTTTAAAAAAATACATAGAAAAAATTGTGATCCTACACATAGCTAATCCCATAGTAAAAAATGGGACTTTTAGGAAAAATTAACATTTAAATCCTTCATAATGGCTTGTAATGAAAATGTGAATTATCCTAAGCATATCCCCTGAGATTTTCATAACCAAGAGTGCATCAAGGCCCATTGTTGTGAACCAGTTCCTGTTCAAGTATACCCCAAATGATTTTTTTTCGGGTTTTAACAGTAGATACACCTGTTATAGAGAAACCCCTACCAGCTTGTATCCAGACATGGATGTATTCCTTGAACAATCCACATAATCTATTTCTAACTAAAATATAAGGATTTTCATGTATATTTATCCTCAAAACTATCTTAGGGACTATTCCCTAATCCATGTTCTCTATGTCTGCTTTCTTTGTTTTCTACTAAACATCCTTTGATACCAACTGTAAAGACCCGAACCCAGTTTCCCTGAGACGATGCCTTATTTTATTATATTGGTATACAATAAGGAATAAACATCCCAAGGACTGAGTTGTTTAGTATTATTTGAAACAAGATACCTACATATGTTAAACGTTAGAACTTGAAATGAAAAGAACCTAGAAAATATTTCGACACTTCCATAACTCCTAGGTTTTTTCAGCATGTCAATCATGAGAAAATTCTTCTTGTCCTGATAAATTGAAACATAAGAAAGTGGTGAGATCAAATGCTCTATAAGGGTATGCAATAAAGAGTAAGATAATATAAACACTAGACACAAAAAATAATTAAAAACACATCCCTTTAAAAATAATCCAGAACATAATATGGAAGAATTATTAGCTGAGAAAATATCACCATAAAATAATTTAATCATGTGTATTATACTTGTCGAATAACCACAAGAACTGTACATTCTATTTTCATAATGAATAAATTCATAATGCGGGACAACATAACCATACTGTCAATGCCTCGTACTAAGACCATAAATTATCGTTTTGTCAAGGCCTTGTGCCAAGACTATAGTTTGTCTCATGAGACCTACCTATGCACCGAGGGGCTATAGAGGGCCCCTCACGACACTTAATATGTCCAATGAATTTCTCATATGAGTGGGTATAAACATAAACAACATATACATTCATATTGAAACTAATATTTGAAATGTACAAACTTTCCCTGACCATTAAGGATATACACTAACCATTCATAGTAAATTGGTGAATGGTTTAAAGGTAGCACATCCAAAGAAAAAATAATATTAAACAATTTAATTAAATATGGTATAATATAAAATGAATTATTAATTCCAAAAATACATAATAATTAGTATGAGTGTTGAAATAGAGGAAGATACTCTTATAAAATCTTTGAGTAATTCTTGAAATAAATACTATTTTACATTGAAAATAACAGATCTTTTGAAAAAATATTTGTATAAAACCAGAAGTGAAGTAAGAAATTATTTTCCTAATAAAATGAGTGATTTTATAAATATAATGGTTTCCAAAAATAGTTTTGATATTTCCATTTAAAATAGGTAGGAATTTGAGATATTCCCTTGAATCACGATTGTATTTCAGAAACAAATTTTAAAGCACCCATTAAAACATATAAGTATACATACAATAATGAAATATTCTAGTTGAAGTATATATATATAACACTCACACAAAATTTATGATGGGTATATAATAATACATAATAATTTCATTGAGGTAATTAGACAATGAAAATAACCCAAATTGAAATGGATGTTCAGGTGGAAAACCCATACCATTACTCCAAATGGGTTCTTCTCTTGATATTAATCTTATGTAATATGGACTTATACTTATTAATAAAATATTTCAGAACCTATTAGTTATTTTTTTAGTTTATAATAATTCTTTTTAGTTAATTATTACTCTTATTAATAATTTATTATATTTAATTTCATCGTTAAACAATGTGCATTTTCTTTATTTTCATAATCGGTTCACTTGTTCTTAAGTAATGGAGTTCCTGTAAATCTCTTGAATTGAATTAGAATATTATTTATGATCATCCATAGCTGTTAGAGGTCATTTATATAATTTTTTTACATGTCATGAGATGAATTATTAAATAGATCTTTAATGAAAACTGATTCAGTTATATTGTGGGTTTGGATTACAACAAACTCATTTTTCATTATAAATTAATATCATTTGTACAAGGGGATTACACAAAAAAAATAGAGAATATTACATATATAATAATATGGTTCATCCATAACAATAATGGGTTCATTAACAGAATTGAGATTGACAATAGAAATCAAAATCTCGTCGTCCTTGAATGTGTTAAATTGACACATCTCAGAAGGAGTTCTAACTACGAGTATAAAAGAAGGTAAAAGGAAGAGATAATGATAACTTATTCCACTAACATGAAAAAATTATAGTACATGTAAGGTATTAGAGTCATCTTAATAGCTGGATAAGAAATGGTAATAATAGAAAAATAAAACAAAAAAAATTGTAATGACCCGCCAATTCTCATTGGCTTGAGAGTGCAACGAGTCATTACTGGGCCTTAAGAGACATCCCCAAGGTGCCAAAGGCTGGCAATAAATGCCTATGGGTTTCAAAACAAGTGGGGGATGATTTACACTTTAAGAACATACCACAAAGCCAAAAACAATAACCAAAAAATCTACTAATGATGCATGATAAAACTCGGGAAACAATCATTTATTTATCAAAAATCAACCAAGAGTACCACATCGGAAACCAACACTAAAACATCAGAGTAAACAGTGGAAAGACAACTCAAAGGCTACAAGACAACAACACAACTCAATGATCCGTAAGCTCCATGATCCAACATCACGAACCAGCCCATGTATCATGAAGCAATGCTCTAAACATGTGACACTTTACCTTTGCCAACGTCCCGGTATATGACATCTGCAAAAGCACCAACGTGCCAAAGCAGGGGGTGAGTAATGAAACTCAGTAGGTTTTACCTAATGAATTCTCAACCCATGCATCTAGGATAAAACATGTTAGCACATTTATATAAAAAATTTATATAAAACAATTCCAAAATAGTTCAAAATAAACAATTTCCAGGTCAAACCCATTTTCCAACAAAACCCATCTTTATTAAGAAAATCAACCAAGAAAAGTTCCCAATTCCTTGCATATTTCCATTCAGCACATTCTCTCCCTTCCACCAATCCACACAACCAACCATGCATGCAACCCGGACCTCCCTATACTTGTGAGTGGTGAGTTATCCTTCCACTAAGCCGTCACTTAGTGAACTACCTTAATGGGGGGTACTTCACGACCTGATCCGTCCCAACCTATTGATGGGGGGAATTCTCTCCCTTATCCATCCCAACCTATTGATGGGGGGGGGGGACTTTTTGCCCTTATCCATCCCAATGAATATGAAAACACACCACAACCCATGCAAATCCATGCCCAAAACCAAGTGTGTTCAAAACCTTTCAATAAATCATAACCCTTTTATGGAAAACCATTTATTTCAAGCAGAAAAACCATAACCAATTTAAAATCACCATTTTAAATTTACTTCAACAACTACTTTCCAAAAACACACAATTTTTCATCACCCGTTACTAAAAGGGGGTTTCAACCATTCTTTCATAACAGATAACCAAACCATTTCAATCAAGGATAATAAATTGAAACTAAGCCTTCATGTTCTAAGATAGAGGAATCGAGAGTGAAGCTATATACCTCAAAAAAAGGAAAAACCATGCAACGGATGAAGAACGCTCAAGAACGTCGGGTCAAAACACCAAGAATTATCCTTAGATCGCTCCTCCTAACACAACCCATACCAAGTCTGGTCATATTTGGCATCCACACTCTTAAATCTACCCATAACGGGCATATATCTAAGAAAATGAGAGAAGAGTAGATGTATATCTATGTAGATCTACGAAATGATCAAGAATGATCACATACCTTAAGAATCCAGCTTCGATTAGTCAAGAGAACCCTTCGAATCGCTTCCAGAACGCCTGGGAGAAGTCCTCCAACCTTCAAGGGAGAGTAATCTTGAGTTAGGGCCGCTTAGAAGGTTTAAACAAGGAAATTAAAGGAAAAAAAATTTACACCCACAATTTTAGGATCTAAATTTAAGTGACTGCACGGTTAGTCTGCACAGTTTGACAAACTGTGCGCTAACTGTGTATTAGCTTCTGCCTCGGCCGTCCTTCATGCACGACCTCATCGCACGGTGTGCTCAAACTGTGCGCACAGTGTGAACTCTCTTCTATCCAAGAGTCCACCACCTGCACGGCTTCTGAACGGTTTGGAAAACCATGCGCAGCCCGTGCATCCCCACATTTTCCCTTTTTCGCTTCAAAAGTCTCCCAAACTTTCCCCAATCATCTCCTATAAACTTTATGCACTTAAAAAGAATAAAAAAAGGGTTACATACTAGAAACCAGGGGTACTAAATTCTCCCCACCATTGGACTTTCCATCCTTGGAATGTAGAAAACCATCACTTTCCTGAAAGAGTTCTGGCCACTGCTCTTTCATTTCTTTCTCGTGTTCCCAAGTTTCCTCCTGAATCTGACTATGTTTCCAAAAAACCTGCACTAGACCGATGATTTTTCCATGCAAGAATTTATCCTTCCTATCCACAATCTGCACCGCAATATGTTCCAACAAATAATATGGCTCTAGGTCAACATGATCCCATCTGATCACATGGTCAGGATCAGGCAAATACTTCTTTAACTGAGATACATGGAACACATTGTACATCGAACTGAACCATGGTGGTAACTCCAACTGATACGCCACCTCGCCAACCCATTCCTATATCTCAAAAGGGCCTATATATCGAGGAGATAACTTTCCCTGCATCCCAAAATGACGTTTTCCATGTCTTGGAGAGATCCTTAAGAAGACATGATCACTCACTACAAATGACAACGGTCTTTGGAGATGATTTGCATAAGATTTCTGAAGACTCTGAGCTGTCTCTATCCTCTTTCTAATCAACTGGATATTCTCTATTGTTTCTTGGACAAGGCTCGGCCCAATTAGTGAAGTCTCACCTGTTTCTAACCAACAAAGTGGAGAACGAAAAGGACGTCCATAAAATGTTTCAAACAGAGCCATGCGTATCGAGGATTGATAGCTGTTATTGTATGAGAACTCCACTAAGGGTATATGCTCCTCCCATGAGCCACCAAAATACATTACACAAGCCAGCAAAATGTCTTCCAAAAACTGTATAGTCCTCTCGGATTGCCCATCCGTATGAGGATGATACACCGTGCACATCGTCAACTGAGTCCCCAGGGATTGCTATAATGATTTCCAGAAACGAGATGTGAACCTCAGATCTCTATCTGAGATGATAGAAACTTGTACCCCATGTCTCTTTACTACTTACCGGATATAGATTTTTGAAAGATCTTCCACCATATGGGTTTCAAGAATTGGGATGAAATGGGCCGACTTGGTTAGACGATCCACTATCACCCAAATGACATCGTGTTTCCAGACCATTATTGGAAGACTTGTAACAAAATCCATTGCTATCTGCTCCCATTTCCATATTGGGATAGGTAAAGACTATAACATACCAGCTGGTCATTGATTCTCTACTTTAACCTGCTGACAAGTTAAGAATCACGAGACGAACTCGGCCACCTTCCTTTTCATGCCGCTCTACCAAAACTGCGCCTTTAGTGCCTTATATGTCTTCTATGTACTCGGATGTATAGCCCATCTCGAATGGTGGTAAGCATGAAGGAGTTATTCCTGAAAAACCATAGGTACAACCATCTGATCTCTGAAACACAAAACTAAACACCCATCCAGCTTCAATCCCTCAATGGTCTCCCCACCATTGAGTTTTGAACTCATTGCAACACAATCTACATCGGATAACTGTGCCTCCTTTACTATCTCCACCAAATTTGGAACAAGTGTAGCTGAAAATAAAACAGCAACATCACCTTGGTTTTCACATTCCACATGCATGTCGGCTAAGACCAACATCAACTTCAATTCATCTGAAGCTTCTTTCTCCCACTGAGCATAAAAATTCCTGCTTAATGCATCGACCACTGAATTACCCTTACCTGGTGTATACATTAAGTCAAAGTCAAACATTTGAAGATACTCCATCCATCTCCTCTGCCTTAGATTCAAATATCGCTATGAGAAAATGTGTTTCAGGATTTTGTGATCTGTAAACACAGGGAATTTCTCACCAAAGATATAATGACGCCAGGTCTTCAAGGAATGGACAACTACAGCTAACTACAAATCATGTGTTGGGTAATTCTTCTCATGCACCATTAACTGCCTTGACCCATAAGCAACAACATGGTCTCCCTGCATGAGAACACAACCCAACCCTGATCCTGAAGCATCACAATACACCACATACCCCTGTCCTGATTCTGGAAAGATCAAGATGGGTGTTGACATAAGACAAAATTTCAACTCTTGAAAAGATTTTTGACATACCTCAGTCCATTGAAATGCACTGTTCTTTTTTGTCAATGCTGTCATAGGTGAAGCTAGGCATGACAAGTCACGCACAAAGAATCGATAATAACTATCTAGACCAAGAAAACTGTGTATCTCAAAGAAATTATTCGGCGGTTGCCAAGAAAGAACACATTCTATCTTTTCTAGGTCTACTAAAACACCTTTCTCAGAAATAACATGGCCTAAAAAGCGTACCTCTTGTATCCAAAAATCGCACTTTAATAATTTGGAATAAAACCTATTGTTTCTCAAGATTTCCAACACAATATCCATGTGTTTCTCATGCTCTCCCCTTGTTCTCGAATACCCCAATATATCATCCACAAACACTACAACAAAAGAATCCAGATATGGATGAAATATCCAATTCATCAAAGCCAGAAGACCGCTAGTGCATTCGTTAGACCAAAAGGCATGACTATATATTCGTAATGGCCATATCTGCTTCTGAAGGCTGTCTTCAGAATATCCTCCTTTCTAACTCGCAACTGGTGATATCCTGACCGCAAGTCAATCTTGGAGAACCACTGAGCTCCCCTCAACTGATCAAATAGGTCATCAATGCGTGGAAGTGGATATCTATTCTTTATCATAACTTGGTTAAGCTTACGATAATCAACACACAGCCGAAGAGTTCTGTATACCTCCTTCACGAAAAAAACCGGTGCTGCCCATGGAGACACGCTTGGGTGAATGAATCCCTTGCTTTCCAACTTCTCTAACTACAACTTCAATTCCTTTAACTTCGTTGGTTCCATACTATAAGAGGGAAGTGAGATAGGACTGGTCCCCAGAAGGAGATCAATCATAAACTCCACTTCACTTACAGGTGGTAACCCTAAGAAGATTTTAGGATAAACCTCAGTAAATTGATCCACCACAACTTGAAAACTATTTTTTGTGATCTCTTCCAATGATTCCAAAGTCAACGCTGCCAATTTTTAAAAGATAGTTCCCACCATTGGTTCTAACAATCTCTTTGCGCCTTTCTTTACCATTTTATCTCCTTTAAAGAGATAGTCGATTCCACCCTCTATCGTGAAACTAACCGTTCTCCTATAACAGTTGATGTGATCCTTAAACCTTGTCAACTAATCCATACCCTGGATTATATCATAGACATCCATCTCTAGCATAGAGAAATCCCATTTCAGCTCAACTCCATCAACAGTTATAGCATATGCTCTACACACGAAGGCTTGACATTCTCTTTCACCAAGAAGAGTTTGCAGTTTCCAGACAGAAGGCATCATTTCCAGTTTTAAACATAGCAAGTCAATAGAACGAGAAGCAGTGAAGGAATGTGATGCACCGATATCAAAAAACACTTGCATGAGGGTAGAATTAAAACAAATCATACCTCTCACCGTAGATGGCACAACCTGATCATCGACCATCATGTGCTCAGCTCCATACAATTGATTAGTTGCTGTGCTACTTTCCTTGTTGCCTTGCTGAGATTTTCCTGGTTGAGGGGTCATGGTATTCCTGGAATCACCATAACTAGCTCTGTTCTGCCGGCGAGACTGATTTTGCTGTCCTCACCCTGTCGAAGCATAAGATTCTTGCGACGCCTGGGAAGTGTCATGTGCACCCGACCTGGGAGCACTGAGACAATATCGCTGATGATGCCCCATCTTCTTGAAATTGTGGCATGCTTTAGGTGGTGCTCTACATTCTTGTTTGATGTGATCAGTCGAACCACATTGAAAGCAACCTGCTTTTCTCTGGGGTCGTGGAGGAATGTTGAATGATCCAATTGTCTGGTTCTGATTCGCACTCCCACCTTGGAAGTAGGTGTCCCTCTTCTGCTTGTTCCCAGAATTAGAGTTCCCACCAGTTCTAGTGGGTATCCTCATGCCTCCTCTTATCGATCCCGAGATGTCACATTCATCAACCGTTGCTCTGTTCACCATCTTTGTATAATCTGTAATACAGAGTACTGCAATCTTCGATCAAATCTCCTCCCTTACCCCCGATTCGAAGATATGTGCTTTCAATGAAGCACTTGACGCAACCTATAGTGCAAAACGGACTAAATTCATGAACTTAGCCGCATACTCTGTGACAAAGAGGCTCTCCTATTTCAAGCTGAAGAAGTATGCCATCTTCTGGATCTTGAACGTGTGAGGATAGAATTGTTTGTTAAAAAATTCTTCAAAATCCTCCCAGATCAGGCCTTGATCCACCTTAGCCTACACCACCAGCTCCCACCATTGTCATGAAAAATCCTCCAGTATATACGTTGTAATTTTTACTTTCATCTCTACTGGTGTGCCGATGAAATCGAATATATGATTCATTCTACTTAGCCACACCTCTGCCTTTTCTGGTTCATAATCACTCTGAAAGATGGGTGGGTTTTGCTTCTAGAACTAGACGGAATGGTCTACATTCCTTGACTCATCCTTCCAATTCCCCGTGTCCACAGCCTGGAATGCTTGAACGATACTCTGAACTAGCTCTTGGTTTACATGTGGTTCAGGTGGAACCACATTCTCCACATCTTTTTTGGGTTGGTTTCTATGATGCCTAACGGGTGCCATTTTCTATACAAACAGCGCACGCCGTTAGTCTCACTTCATAGAAACTGAAGGCTTAGCATTTCAATTTCTATCACATAAACTATCACATCATTGTTTTCCAACCATCCAAATTATCCACATGTTCAACCATTTTTGAAAACTTCCCACATATGTTTTGAAAATCCAACCGTTTTCAAAATATAATAAATATTCTATTTTCAAAATCATTCATTTGAAAATCAATTTAAGCCTTTTTCAAATAATTTCACCTTTCCTAAAATAATAAATCATTCTTACCAATGAGATATTCCATCCTAGTTGGAAGTCATTCCTCTAATGCATGTCATGCTCATCTCATTGGCTAAACCCATGAAAATGAGATTTGCAACATCCTAGAAGTGTATCCAAAACACTTATGTAACCAACATGATGGTAACTTCAAGTTCAGCATAAAAGGGTTAGATATGTACTTCTATGATATACATTTCATATTCTGAAAATCCTACTCCTATCTAATATGATCACCCAAGGAATAGACAAGAAGGAATTTCAACTCCAGCACCAAGAACATCGATGACTACTTATTAGGCAAGGGCCGAACAAGCTGATACCATTTGTAATGACCCACCAATTCTCATTATCTTGAGAGTGGAACAAGTCATTACTGGGCCTTAAGAGAGATCCTCAAAGCGCCAAAGGCTGGTAATAAATGCCGAAGGGTTTCAAAACAAGTGGGGGACGATTTACCCTTTAAGAACATTCCACAGAGCCAACAAACATAACCAACAAATATAATAATTATGCATGATAAAACTCAGAAAACAATCATTTATTTATCAAAAATCAACCAAGAGTACCACAGTGGAAACCAACACTAAAACATCAGACTAAATAGTGGAAAGACAACTCAAAGGCCACAAGACAACAACACAACTCCATGCTCCACAAGCTCCAAGCTCCAACATCACGAACCACCCCAAGTATCACGAAGCAGTGCTCTAAACATGTGACACTTTACCTTTGCCAACGTCCCAGTATATGACATCTAAAAAATCACCAACGTGCAAAAGTAGGGGGTGAGTAATGAAACTCAGTTGGTTTTACCCAATGACTTCCCAACCCATGCCTCTAGTATAAAACATGTTAGCACATTTATATAAAACAATTTATATAAAACAATTCCTAAACAGTTAAAAATAATCAATTTCCATGTCAAACCCATTTTCCAAAAAAACCTATCATTGTTAAGAAAAGAAACCAAGCAAAGTTCCCAATTCCATTCATATTTCCATTTGTCACATTCGTTCCCTTCCACCAATCCACACAACCAACCATGCAGGAAACCTAGACCTCCCTATACTTGCGAGTGGTGAGTTATCTTTCCACTAAGCCATCACTTAGTGAACTACCTTGATGGGGGTACTTCACGACCAGATCCACCCCAACCTATTGATGGGGGGACTTCTCTCCCTTATCCATCCCAACTATTGATGGGGTGACTTCTCGCCCTTATCCATCCCAATGCATATGAACACACACCACAACCCATGAAAATCCATGCCCAAAACCAAGAGTGTTAAAAAACTTTCAATAAAGCATAACCCTTTTATTGAAAACCATTTCTTTGAAGCAGAAAAACCATAGCCAATTTAAAATCACCATTTTAAATTTACTTCAATAACCACTTTCCAAAATCACACAATTTTTCATTACCCATTACTAAAAAGGGGTATTAACCATTCTTTAATAACTGAAAACCAAACCATTTCAATCAAGGAAAACAAATTTAAACTAACCCTTCATTTTCTATGAAATAGGAATCGAGAGTGAAGCCACCTACCTCAACAAAAAGGCGAAACCAAGAAACGAACAAAGAACGCTCAAGAATGCCAGGTCAAAACTCCAAGAATTCTCCCTAGATCTCTCCTCCTAACACAACCAAGACCAAATCTTGTCATATTTGGCATCCACACTCTTATATCTACCCATAACGGGCATATATCTAAGAAAACGAGAGAAGAGGAGAAGTAGATCTAAGTAGATATAAGAAACGATCAATAACGATCACATACCTTATGAATCTGTCTTTGATTCACCAAGAAAACCTTCGAATTTCTTCTGGAACGTCTGGGAGAAGTCCTACAACCTTCAAGGGATAGTAATCCCGATTTAGGGCCTCTTATGAGGTTTAAACAAGGCAATTAAAGGCAAAACGAGTTAGATCCACAATTTTAGGATCTAACATTAAGTGACCGCACAGTTAGTCTGCACGGTTTCACAAACCGTGCGCACACTGTGCATTTGCTTATTCCTCAGACATCCTTTATGCACAACCTCATTGCATAGTTTTCTCAAACCATGCACACACCGTGCACTATCTTCTATCCAAGAGACAACCACCTGCACAACTTCCGAACAGTTTGGCAAACCGTGCGCAGCCCGTGCATCCCCACATTTTTCCCTTTTATGCTTCAAAAGTCTCCCAAACTTTCCCCAATCGTCTCCCATATACGTTATGCACTTATAAATCATAAAAAAGGGCTACTTACTAGAAACTGGGGGTACTATAGAAATAGACATGAAAAACAAAGTATTGAAAAGAGGAATTTACCTATTGAACCATACTTCCTTGAGAGCCTCCTTAAGGGAGAGGCTTTTGTCTTTTGACGAGACAAAGTATTTCTAGACGTGAGACAGGAGGCTGGGAGGATATTTAGAAAGAATTTTTAGAAGGAACATGGCATGAGAGGAGTGAATAGAAGAGCGAGGGATAGAGGGTTTTTATAGTGGAGGTGAGAGAGGATTTCTCAATATAAAATATATTAATTTATTATTTCCACAAAAGATATGTAATAGTGAGTCTTCCAAGACCAAAAATAGTAATATTATCATGTGAACCCAAACCAATTGGTCTTACATAAGCATAGAATCATTCATGACTCTATAATTATCCTATTTAGCATAATTTGTAAATTATGGTATTTAACTATTCATCAAAAATTCAAGTTTTTCATAAAAATCCCAAATATTCACCCAAACCATTTATCAACATGTATAATCCAAATATGAATTCCATTTTTGAAAAAAATTCTAAATATAAATAAACTAATATTAAATTAAAATCCTATTTTATTCTAAAAACAACAATTTTAAAACATTTATCTACTTAATCCAAAGCATAGGAATATCGTACTTTAAATTGAATATTATTTATATACTATCATAGGTAAGGTTACTATTCATTAGGGTATATCACTCTACATAAAGGTATGTTACTATTCATAAAGGTAGTTTACTATTCAAAAAAATTTAGGTTTTTCTTATTGGACTCCAAATAACTTACTGATCACAATTATGTTTGTCAGATTATCAAAATTCACATAAAAAAAGTGACAAACTTATGTTTTAAGGGTCACTTAGAACATAATAGTTAATTATGATATGATTTCTTATGATTATGACATATTTATAAGAAAGGAATTTTCATTGAAAAATGTGGGGTCGTTACACTCCAGATGACCTACCTCAATTCACACAATATGTTGTGTCATAAAATCTGTGATGCCTCGACTGGTGTTCATATTTTAGGATGCAGAGATCATGGATCATTACATTTCACCCAATTCACTGTCAAACAAAACCCACAAGAAATGACATACTATAATGTCATTATTCAAAGGTTTCTATCAAGAAAAATACATGCTCAAGAAAGGTGGAGATCCAAAAAATAACCAGACCTAAATAAGTCTGAAATGAATCAAGCCAATGAGATCAATACATAAAAAATTCATAATCTGGGAAACTGAGAACATTAAAATGTCTTATCGCCTATGGAAATATAAACTCCAAGCACTCCTTATGTCCCTAAAATTAAACTATTCACATGCAGGAACAACATCATGTATTGTTTAGATTCGAACAAGAATGCATGAGATCTAGAGAGGGGAACAATAGTAGCAACCATAGCAATACCGGATCTTCCAAGGCCTGCAATGATAAGAGATTTTTTTAAAAAAAATTCCCCTGAAATTTTGATAATCTTAGAACTTGGATAAATAATATTATAACATGAAAAACTCCATCCCATAGGGATGGGTGCATTATTACCTCAACAACCCCTCAACGAAAATCATCATTTTTTAGTTTAGATAGAAAGACATGCCAAGTGGTCTCTCACTTCATCCCATATTTGGAATAATTAATTCCATAAAAGAGATGTACTACTAGAATACCAAAAGATTCCATCTGAGTCACCCATCACCCATAATCCCATAGAGGATCCCATAAGGGGAGGGAGAGGTCCTGCAAAGGGTACAAACAACCCTCCTACAATTCCACATTTGGTACGATGCCCACAATGCATTATGCATTGGTGAACATCATGGACATCAATCATAAAAAAGACCTAGAAATTGATGAAAATGTATAATAACATGAGGAGTATTGTTCCATAAAAAATTTTACCCACCCTTTGAATAAATGTGTGCTTACCCAAAACTGTAGAATCTCCTTGAATTTGGGTGTTCCCCTTACCAATCCTACTCCACTTCCTTAGCGAACAACCACTAGATAGAATAATAAGAAACACGGTCATATATGATCCACCTAACCCTTACATTGAGAATGATATCATTATCTTTAAAGATGTATTCTCTTTGATGGATTAAGAAATAAATGTGTGGAGGAAAATAAATGTCGATTCTCACAGAGGTAGTGTTCATATTGAGTATGATACTAAGGAATAACATCAATATAAACATCCAATAGGGGAACCTCATCCTCAAGGGATCATCCTTGAAATTTTATTGAGTATATGAAATCTTCTTAATATAGTACCTGGAACATTAGTCTACCAGGTCCCAATTAGGGATGGGTAATATAATTATTCAACATTATGAAAAAATACAATAGGTTCAGGTGAATCCTTATAATTTTTTCACCATTGATATATACCCTAAATATATGTAAAATAATAATTCAATTCCAACCCATTGAATCATGTATCAAAGACCAAGTTCTATATAACACTAATCAATGTCTTATTGACACCATCATGGCATAGGGATCTTAATTAGAATTAAGGGATTAATGTAGTACAACATTGCATCCATAATGGAAACCATAACAACACTTGGTAAGAAACACTCCATCACTAACAAAATTTGGGAGTCAAATGTATATATTGATCGGTGAATCAGGTGATATAAAAAAGATCAATCCCACTCTGTGTCCCACTATGTTCCCATGATGGTATGTCTAGGTAAACAAGATGTAGTCAAACCTATATGATTCATGTGAAACCTACAATGTCCTGCTTTCTTGTTGCACACAAACATGCATGGTAGGTCTATCAAGGATGGGAAGAATTTATTTTAACTTATTCTTCCAATTTAGCTTATCCCATAAGAAGAAAACACTTAGTGAACTCTCAAACTACCTGAAATGATAGAATCAGAGAGGGTTAGACATTATTTCCCAATAGAATTAGTATACCTTTTCCTTAAATCGGCCACTCAACATGCATATTTTCTTCCTATTTTCTTCAACAACCTAAATGATTATCTTGAAATGACACACATCCTGTTGAAGTATAAAATTGGGATTTTGAACATCTTCTCCATTTTCCAATTAAGAGAAAACTTCCCATAGGAAACTATGTCTAACATTTGAGTGAATCCACTAGTCACAAGGAAAATAGAGGTAAAAGAGAAGATAACATTAGTCAATCTTAAGAAAGATCTCTCGGCCGCTCCGGTTCCTAATCCTACACTATATCATAAAGCACCAATAGACATCAACACTAACCCCCACCATGATAGGAAAAATGGATGGGACCTAGATACAATCAATTGAATTAATAAAGGAATAAGGTTTACTCATTCTGAGATGATCAAGCTTGTACCTAATTTATAACTTCCATGGATCGTGATTTACTATTATGTCTATATCCAACTAGGGAAAATAAGTTTCTAATCGATTACCAAAAATATTATTTTACGATTCATTGAATAATGGGGAACACCATTCCAATTTTTTTTAAAAACCACATGCAGAAAGTGATAGATTCTGAAAATTTAAAATTGGGACCACTAAAAACATAAGTGGAGTATGTTTTCACTACTATCCCAAAATAATGACATCATTAAAATGACATTTTTTGATGAAGGGATCAAATTTTGAGAGATGTATGGAACATAAGACAATTGACCAACCATATGTAATACTCCCAACAAAAATGAAATAACCAAATATTTTCTAAACTGCTTCTACTATAACACAGTCGATGTCATCGGAAACACAAACCACCAATGAAAACCCCCCAAAATGAAACTTGCCCTAAATAAAAGTAAAAAAATGAAGGATGATGAACATTCACCAAGGACATAGTTGAATTTTACACTCTCATATTTTATTTCCTCATAAATGAAACAAAAACCACCACCCACCAAATTGTACCACAAAATGTGATCACACTGGAAGAGCCATCACTCTAAGAGGAGATAATATTCAGTTCTCTTTATGTAATTCATATAATTGATACCTTCTCCCACATTTTTGTATGGATATGATCCTAAGTTTCTTTTCACAAAATCATAGAACTGGAGGAAGATTCCACATAAGCTAAAAATATAAAGGAAGATGCAATTACAACAGGATCCAAATGTATGATCGCACTGCTACTCATTTAATAATATTTTTAGAATTTCATAAAAGACCACTTAAGAGAGTCGAAAATGAATTGGAAAATACCCACTCACCTTATAAAATATACTCTGACTCTATAAATCTATAATATCAATCAGGACAAGAGCATGTATCTGATCACCCTTAATGAGCATGAAGTCTTACCCTTCCAACCCCCATGGAAAATGGAACTTTCAGCTAATATCTTGAAGAAAAATCCATAATCATTGAATAGTTAAACCCCTAAATAACCGATTAAATAACATCCCAAAAATGGAATTCTATGAGTGTAACACCCCGAGCTTCCACGATACGCTTCTCATTCAATAATGCAATGGCTTGCATTGTACGCAACTTCGAGTTCTAAAACACCGCGACTAATCAAAGTAGCCGTTATGAATAGTAATAACCACTTTTTAAAATTATAGAAATTTTATATTTCAAAATGGACTTCATTTTTGGATTCGGAATATCGAAATTAGCCTATGTTGAATTTTTGGTATTTTTCTGAGAACTTCTAATTTTTTATGAATAGTGAAAAATACTTAAAAACAACTTTTTTAATAAAAATAATTAATAGTGATAAATTATACTATTTAGTGGTTTTAAAGTATAATTGGAATATATTTTTACCATTTTATCCAATGGTGGTCATTATAATTAATTTGACATTGAAATTGGACATAAACAATTGCCAATCTTTTGATATAAATTGTTTCTTAAAAACACGCTATTTGTTGTGACAGCGGGAATTAATTATAAAATTAATTAATGCAAATTATATGTTTCGAATTTTGTAAAATAGACATCATTTTTGAATTTGGAATATCAATTATAGCTTAGGGTGAAATTTTGGCACTGTTCTGAAAAACTTCAATTTTTGATGAATAGTGAAACCACTAAGTGGTAGTTAAATAACTGATTTTTCGTTTAAATGAAATATTACCACTTCTGTGATTTGATTTTCAAAAATCCAACATACATGGTTGTCATTAATAAGTAAAATGTGGTTCAATGAGATTAAAATAATTTTTTGTTGAATAGTAACTTTTAAGTTCTTAATCGCGATTAGAGGTAATTAGTGTAGTTTAAGGTACAAATAATGTTTTTATAATATGAGATGAGCATGAAACTTGTCCTAATCCTATTGGATGAGTCATGGCCGACCAAGAAAACCCATGGGTCAACTTGGGGACCCCATGTAGCCACTTTAGTTAGAAAATTACATAAACACCTTTTATTTAATGTTAAAGTAAAAAATGACACAAACATAAAATGTTTTACTAAAACAATTTTTACGTGGGGTTACACAAGTCCGAATTTTGATTATAAATATTCATTAGAAAGATAAAAATATTTCCTACATCATAGTAGTTTTTTTTATAATTTTTAGACATTAAATAAATTAAATTATTTATGACATCATTATGATGCAGCGGTGACCTCATTATTTAACGATTTATATAAAATGAGAAGATAAAGAAAAATCCAAGGCTTACACTTGTCCAAAGCCTATTGGATGAGGAGATTTAGAAACCTTATCACCTTAGGCTCTAATTATATAAGTGTGGGACCTTTAGAATCCTAAAAGCATTGTGAAATAATGTAACATTTCAATCATTCCAAAAGTGCCCCTCCTCTCCACTTATAAAAGGCCCCCACCTCTCCCACCTCATTTACACTTTCAAGCCATTTGGCTCGGCCAACCTCTGCCCAAATACTCTCCCAACATTCCTCCCTTACTCCTAGAAGCCTCACTTTGGGCAGAACTCTTCCCAAGGAAGCCTTTGGCTCAAATCAAAAAGAGTTACCCGATTTTGAGGTAATGTCTTTTCTAATGTTGTTTTGTTTTATTTTTCTTCTCCAACCCCCTAAACTCTTTTTATTCATTTCTTTTGTAACAACACAAGTATCCTAAATATACTAGGATGTTGTTATAAGAAGGATTCGAGCTACACTTACACACACCTACATCTAATGGTTAAAGAACATACAGTTTCTGTGGATGGCGAATTTCTGCCTCACGAAACGATGATTGTTCAACACTCATATAACACCTTCAAAGGTGGCCATTAAGATGTCACTATTTTTATATATGATATATAATATGTTTATGTTTTAATTATTCTTCTGTATTTCTCATTTATGCCATACTTTATGATTTCCATTATGGGTAAAACGCGATAATTTCATTTTAGGAAGTGCGGACTACCGCCCCCTCAAAGTGATTTGAATCGTTAATGCCATATGTGGGATGTATAAAGGATGGAGTAAATGGTATTATACACTATATTATACTGGAATTATATTATACATTTATATCATTATGTTTTAGTTCCATTAAATATGAAATTGAAATGAAAGTAGCGTTCATGCGTACGTACGGCTTACCGTCTCCATGAACGGTGCATTTCATTTCTTACCTCTAAATGTTACGTAATATTATAAATGAATGTATATACTGGATATATAAGATATATATGACATCTAAATCATGAATATAATTCTGGATATAATGGATATTTCACCACATAAACAACTTGTAATTATAAGAAGCTTATTGTTGACTCAAGTACCAAAGATCGACAAAACGACCGTTATTAACTTAAATAATTACATAATGTTCATATCATTGTAATAAGTGATATAATAAGGATAATGAAATTGAAAATGGTTCTTAATAAGGTATATATTAACTCTAGTTTATTATTCAGGAGGTTAAAGAATGGTTGAGTCAATTCAGACACGAGGTAAGGGAACTTCTAAACCCAATTTCCATTCTTTGGGTTTATCTCATACTTTCAAATTATGTCGTGATATTATTATGTAATATCTTGTAATTTTACTGTATTTATGTGTACTTATAGTGAATACACATAATAGATCTATTTTATTTTAAAAATGATCTTTGTAAGGGAACTTCTTAACCCAACTTCCATTCTTTGGGTTAATCTCCTACTTTCAAATTATGTCATGATATTCTTATGTCCTATTTTGTATTTTTACGTTCTTTATGTGTACCTATAGTGAATACACATAGAATATCTATTTTATTTTAAAAATGATCTTTTAAGGACTTCGTCTCAATCTCCTTTCATTGAGGCATATTCGGTTTTATACACAATTTTCTTTTATACGGTGTATAAACCCCTTTGACTTTTACGTTTATTCAAAAGGAATCTTTTTATACGAAGCGTTTTGCTAAACGACAAAAGGGAATGTTTATCTTTCCGTACTTATGCGGCGACAACGACTTCTCCGCCGCCGTGACCATTATTTGAGTTTCGGCTTCCTCTACAAGCCATCATTTTTTAATGAAAAATAAATACAAAGTTTTAACTTTCTTCTATTTTGGTATTGAAAATGGTTTTGAAAGCATTTTTATCAATGTGTTGTATTGATATATTGTGATTGAAATGTGAAAATGTTATGTTTCCTTTATACATGCTTTATGTGATACGATTATGTTATGATTTATGATATGTTTAAACCTATTCATATGAGGAATGTATTGGACTTAATAAGTGACGGGTGGAGCCCGCTATAGCTCCTCGATGCATCAGTAGGTCTCATGAGACAACTAGACGTGGAATTGGCCGAGGCCCTTTCCCAATTTGATTTATGGTTTTGGCCGAGGCCTTAATCATTTTAGACGTCTTGGCCGAGGCCTTGACAAAGTGTTTCAGAATGTCTGGCATTATACATTCCCTCATTATGAAAGTGGTTATTGATATTTCATGTGATTATTCGACCAGTAGAATATCCATGTGAAGAAGTGAATGGCATTATCTCATTTTACTTTTGCCATATTATGTTGATGTTCAAGTTTAAAAGGATTTTGTTTTAGTTATACATTGCCTTAAATTTTTATGTTTATTTATGAAAGCTTTCGCAATGTTGTAATCCTTACTGAGCATCTGAGCTCACCCCTTTCAATGTTTTAATATTTTCCAGGATGTGAAGAAGTATTTTATGAATGACCTGCAGGGATAGTCAGAAGAGGATATGAGTGTGGACTATGAAGATTTTGTTATTAGTTTTTCACTTTATGATGTAATGTAAGATTTATGAATGTATCTAGTGTTTTCCAAGGCTACTAAACTAATCGGTCTTTCGAGACTTGATCTTTTGTGATCATGCCAATGTTACGAAGTAATGCACCGACTCTGGGTAGCTGGGGTCGGGGCGTTACAGTTGGTATCAGAGACAGTTTAGTACTAACCTTGAAAGCTAGATGAAGATAAACTCTGATTAGAGCACATAGCCCAAAGATAGACCTTGAGGATTGGTATAGAAGAACTTCCTAGAATTTTGGTATTATAGAGATGTTATGAGTTTTCCGAGAAATACATCCCTGTCTGGATACGAGCAGGTAGAGGCGGCTCTGGCACAGATGTACCTAGGGGTAAAACCTGAAAACACCGCTTTGAGCTAGACTCGAACAGGAACTGGTGCACGACAACGGGCCTTGCTGCACTCTTGGTTATGACACTCCCGGGGGATATGCTTAGGATAATTATCATTTTCTTTACAAACCACTATGAAGGGTTATGAGTATATACTTACTCAAAGAAAACATTTCTTTTTATGATTATGGATTATATCCATAAATAGTTCAATTTATGTAAAGTGTTTAACAAGTATGAAATTATGTATTTTGATTCATAAACTAATAGTTTATGCCATTGTTTAGAAATGGCGCCTAGTGGAAGGATTGGAAACTGTATCAATGCACGAACTCCGTGTAGGGATTTCCCTCCTGCTCAAGATAATTATTGTGGATCTGGAGACACAACTGATGCTGATCAGCTTCTCACCGTACTGGGACAACTCACGCAGGTTATGAATAATAACCTTACTCGTATGGAGCACCCTGATCCGCAACGTGGAGGATCAATGTTAGATTGATTCATGAGGCAACAACCGCCAACGTTCAATGGGAGTACAAATCCCTTAGTAGCCGAGCAATGGATAAATTCCCTAGAGAAAATATTTCAGGCTTTGGGGAGCAGTGAAAGGGAAAAAGTTATCATGGCAGTTTACCGCCTCACTGGAGATGCCGATCAGTGGTGGTCGCTGATTCAAAACACAAAGGAAGATGATGACGTATCGAATATGGAATGGAGGGAGTTCAAAGAGATTTTCCTAGAAAAATATTTTCCTTGTGACCATCGAGCAGATATGGAAAGGTAATTTATGAGTTTGAGGTAGAAGGAGGATGAGAATGTCGCAAAGTATGAGGCTAACTTTACAAGGTTAGCGAGGCATGCTGTCGATTATATACGTAACCCAAGGAGTAAGATTGATCGTTTCTTTGATGGGTTAAAACCATTTCTCCGTCGAGCTTTAGTATCACAATCCTTCACATCATACGAAGATATTGTCTCGTGTGCTATTAAGACAGAAAAGGAATTCTCTAAGTCTTATGACAACAAAGTATAGCAAGAGAAGAAGAGAACGGGGGAACAAGTGACAGATAAAGGGAAAAAGGGAAAGAAGGATTTTCCATTATGTGATAATTGTGGGAAGAATCACCCTGGTACTTGCCTAAAAGGAATGGGAGTTTGTTATAAATGTGGAGAAAAGGGTCACCAGGCTCGTGATTGCAAGGGAAAGAAAGAGGCTGTCAAATTTGAATGCTACAATTGTAGGGAAACAGGGCATTATGCAAATGAATGTCCTAAGCGTCAGGGAAACTTACCTCAGAAAAGGCCAAGGGATCAAGGCCAATCTTATGCTGTGACTACAGTTGAAGCAGAATAATTAATGTATTGGTGCTTTTGGACTCAGGGATTATATTCTGGTTATAAGAATAATGTGATATATATATATGGATTGTACTGCAGTACTTTTTGATTTCAGTAAGGTTTTAATATGATTAAGGTAATCATATTTTTAGTATGTGACAATAAGAGAAACTTTTCTTTGTTTGGGGAATCTGATGTTACAATTGATTTTGGAATTTAGAGACCTTTTAGAGAAAGTCTGGATGAAGGTATTTTGGATAACTATAAAGGTTGGAGTGGATTAAGTTGAACTTTGGATAGTATTGTTTAAGGTTAAAACATTTATGAAGATTATTTTTGGAATAGTATAGTACTATATTTTTAGGAAAAGGACAACCTGCAGGGTGGGGAATAACCCGTCGCATCGGACAAAGCTGCAGGAATCGAACCCACAACCATAGTGCGACAAGCCTTTATTTCCTACCACTAGCCTACAGGAAGTCCCTGGTTATTACAAAATCATTTTACTAATCTAAATGGTATGTGTTAACATTTGGAACCTTATACAATTAGGATAAATAGAATATTTTTGAGTTCCGTTACCATTTGGAGTAAAAGTTGGGTTTGTGGTAAAAATTTATTAACGAATGAAAGTATACATAACAAGTATGTATATTCCCTTACGTTCTTAGTAAATCTCCTAAATAAATTCCTCAACATTATAAAAGGTAACTTAAAACAAAAATGTTGTCGGTTAACTTTTCCAACTGGGGATTCAATGACCGTTTAACCAATCACAAGTTTGTGATTTTCTTATGGTTAAACTTTCTCCTAATCCTGTTTTCTATAACTCTCCATCAGACCTTGATGGTTTGTTTTTCTTCCATATCCATATTTTCATAGAATCCTAGAATGGGCTATATCGGGTGACCTTTGTACTTATCCTGCTTTCTTTTAATGTTATATATTTATTAACCTTATTTCCGATGTGGGTTTTCCACAAAGGTATTTTCTATTTTCAACCTTTTATTATCAAAGAAAAATTTCAAATTGCGAGGACGCAATTTATTGAAGTAGGGGAGAATGTAACACCCCGAGCTTCCACGGTACGCTTCTCATTCAATAATGCAATGGCTTGCATTGTACGCAACTTCGAGTTCTAAAACACCGCGACTAATCAAAGTAGCCGTTATGAATAGTAATAACCACTTTTTAAAATTATAGAAATTTTATATTTCAAAATGGACTTCATTTTTGGATTCGGAATATCGAAATTAGCCTATGTTGAATTTTTGGTATTTTTCTGAGAACTTCTAATTTTTTATGAATAGTGAAAAATACTTAAAAACAACTTTTTTAATAAAAATAATTAATAGTGATAAATTATACTATTTAGTGGTTTTAAAGTATAATTGGAATATATTTTTACCATTTTATCCAATGGTGGTCATTAGAATTAATTTGACATTGAAATTGGACATAAACAATTGCCAATCTTTTGATATAAATTGTTTCTTAAAAACACGCTATTTGTTGTGACAGCGGGAATTAATTATAAAATTAATTAATGCAACTTATATGTTTCGAATTTTTTAAAATAGAAATCATTTTTGAATTTGGAATATCAATTATAGCTTAGGGTGAAATTTTGGCATTGTTCTGAAAAACTTCAATTTTTGATGAATAGTGAAACCACTAAGTGGTAGTTAAATAACGGATTTTTCGTTTAAATGAAATATTACCACTTCTGTGATTTGATTTTCAAAAATCCGACATACATGGTTGTCATTAATAAGTAAAATGTGGTTCAATGAGATTAAAATAATTTTTTGGTGAATAGTAACTTTTAAGTTTTTAATCGCGATTAGAGGTAATTAGTGTAGTTTAAGGTACAAATAATGTTTTTATAATATGAGATGAGCATGACACTTTTCCTACTCCTATTGGATGATTCATGGCCGACCAATACAACCCATGGGTCAACTTGGGGACCCCATGTAGCCACTTTAGTTAGAAAATTACATAAACACCTTTTATTTAATGTTAAAGTAAAAAATGACACAAACATAAAATGTTTTACTAAAACAATTTTTACGTGGGGTTACACAAGTCCAAATTTTGATTATAAATATTCATTAGAAAGCTAAAAAGATTTCCTACATCATAGTAGTTTTTTTATAATTTTTAGACATTAAATAAATTAAATTATTTATGACATTATTATGATGCAGCGATGACCTCATTATTTAACGATTTATATAAAATGAGAAGATAAAGAAAAATCCAAGGCTTACACTTGTCCAAAGCCTATTGGATGAGGATATTTAGAAACCTTATCACCTTAGCCTCGAATTATATAAGTGTGGGACCTTTAGAATCCGAAAAGCATTGTGAAATAATGTAACATTTCAATCATTCCAAAAGTGCCCCTCCTCTCCACTTATAAAAGGCCCCCACCTCTCCCACCTCATTTACACTTTCAAGCCATTTGGCTCGGCCAACCTCTGCCAAAATACTCTCCCAAAATTCCTCCCTTACTCGTAGAAGCCTCACTTTGGGAAGAACTCTTCCCAAGGAAGCCTTTGGCTCAAATCAAAAAGAGTTACCCGATTTTGAGGTAATGTCTTTTCTAATGTTGTTTTGTTTTATTTTTCTTCTCCAACCCCCTAAACTCTTTTTATTAATTTCTTTTGTAACAAAACCAGTATCCTCAATATACTAGGATGTTGTTATAATAAGGATTAGAGCTACACTTACACACACCTACATCTAATGGTTAAAGAACATACAGTTTCTGTGGATGGCGAATTTCTGCCTCACGAAACGATGATTGTTCAACACTCATATAACACCTTCAAAGGTGGCCATTAAGATGTCACTATTTTTATATATGATATATAATATGTTTATGTTTTAATTATGCTTCTGTATTTCTCATTTATGGCATACTTTATTATTTCCATTATGGGTAAAACGCGATAATTTCATTTTAGGAAGTGCGGACTACCGCCCCCTCAAAGTGATTTGAATCGTTAATGCCATATGTGGGATGTATAAAGGATGGAGTAAATGGTATTATACACTATATTATACTGGAATTATATTATACATTTATATCATTATGTTTTAGTTCCATTAAATATGAAATTGAAATGAAAGTAGCGTTCATGCGTACGTACGGCTTACCGTCTCCATGAACGGTGCATTTCATTTCTTACCTCTAAATGTTACGTAATATTATAAATGAATGTATATACTGGATATATAAGATATATATGACATCTAAATCATGAATATAATTCTGGATATAATGGATATTTCACCACATAAACAACTTGTAATTATAAGAAGCTTATTGTTGACTCAAGTACCAAAGATCGACAAAACGACCGTTATTAACTTAAATAATTACATAATGTTCATATCATTGTAATAAGTGATATAATAAGGATAATGAAATTGAAAATGGTTCTTAATAAGGTATATATTAACTCTAGTTTATTATTCAGGAGGTTAAAGAACGGTTGAGTCAATTCAGACACGAGGTAAGGGAACTTCTAAACCCAATTTCCATTCTTTGGGTTTATCTCATACTTTCAAATTATGTCGTGATATTATTATGTAATATCTTTTAATTTTACTGTATTTATGTGTACTTATAGTGAATACACATAATAGATCTATTTTATTTTAAAAATGATCTTTGTAAGGGAACTTCTTAACCCAACTTCCATTCTTTGGGTTAATCTCCTACTTTCAAATTATGTCATGATATTATTATGTCCTATTTTGTATTTTTACGTTCTTTATGTGTACCTATAGTGAATACACATAGAATATCTATTTTATTTTAAAAATGATCTTTTAAGGACTTCGTCTCAATCTCCTTTCATTGAGGCATATTCGGTTTTATACACAATTTTCTTTTATACGGTGTATAAACCCCTTTGACTTTTACGTTTATTCAAAAGGAATCTTTTTATACGAAGCGTTTTGCTAAACGACAAAAGGGAATGTTTATCTTTCCGTACTTATGCGGCGACAATGACTTCTCCGCCGCCGTGACCATTATTTGAGTTTCGGCTTCCTCTACAAGCCATCATTTTTTTAATGAAAAATAAATACAAAGTTTTAACTTTCTTCTATTTTGGTATTTAAAATGGTTTTGAAAGCATTTTTATCAATGTGTTGTATTGATATCTTGTGATTGAAATGTGGAAATGTTATGTTTCCTTTATACATGTTTTATGTGATACGATTATGTTATGGTTTATGATATGTTTAAACCTATTCATATGAGGAATGTATTGGACTTAATAAGTGACGGGTGGAGCCCGCTATAGCTCCTCGATGCATCGGTAGGTCTCATGAGACAACTAGACGTGGAATTGGCCGAGGCCCTTTCCCAATTTGATTTATGGTTTTGGCCGAGGCCTTAATCATTTTGGACGTCTTGGCCGAGGCCTTGACAAAGTGTTTCAGAATGTCTGGCATTATACATTCCCTCATTATGAAAGTGGTTATTGATATTTCATGTGATTATTCGACCAGTAGAATATCCATGTGAAGAAGTGAATGGCATTATCTCATTTTACTTTTGCCATATTATATTGATGTTCAAGTTTAAAAGGCTTTTGTTTTAGTTACACATTGCCTTAAATTTTTATGTTTATTTATGAAAGCTTCCGCATTGTTGTAATCCTTACTGAGCATCTGAGCTCACCCCTTTCAATGTTTTAATATTTTCCAGGATGTGAAGAAGTATTTTATGAATGACCTGCAGGGATATTCAGAAGAGGATATGAGTGTGGACTATGAAGATTTTGTTATTAGTTTTTCACTTTATGATGTAATGTAAGATTTATGAATGTATCTAGTGTTTTCCAAGGCTACTAAACTAATCGGTCTTTCGAGACTTGATCTTTTGTGATCATGCCAATGTTACGAAGTAATGCACCGACTCTGGGTAGCTGGGGTCGGGGCGTTACAATGAGATTCTTCCAAAGGATGGAAATTCTGAAATAATCATCCTATGTACCATCAAAAATATCTATCAAATATGCATTGTGTTTTTTCAAAATACCTCTGGTAATCACTCATAGATTCTTTTCTAAGAAACCAAGAGATTGAATTTGATGTCACAACTATTGAGATTTATCATACATAGGATGATTCTATACAATTCCACATAGTTTTCTCTATCGAAAATAGAATGAAGATTTTATTATACAATGTCACTTCAAACCATTGTATATGAATTGTAGGATAAATGGTATTGATGTCTAGAATGTTTTCAATGATAATGGTTCAATATTTGATGAATCTCACAATTTCATATATTTTAAATGGTAAATAAATTTTTATAATCCTACCATAGTTTTATTTTTGGGGTAATTGAAACATTTTTAGGATTTAGTGGTAATTTGAGTTTAACTTCAAAATGGGGATAAATATAGAATTTTGACAGATTTTTATCATAACGGTATTGTGGTTAAAAAAATTACATTTGGATAAAAAATTATGTGACTATTTTTTGGTTGAAATAATTTATTTATTTAATAAAACTTTGTCTTCATGATGAAAGTTTGATTCGAACATATATAATCCTTAAAAAATCAATGATGTTGATAACTTTTCTGGGTAGACACTGTGGACACCACCACCGTAACGGAAGTCTATCTCATCCTATACACATTAAATTGCGGTTCTTCCTCCTGAAATGAAACCATGACACATAGGGGTGATTATAAAATAAATTTTAGAGATTTATGAATCCATTAAGAAGTTCATTGAATGACATATTTCAGGAAAAATATTCCTATATATTTCGGACAGGAAAAGTCATTTTCAATAAAATATCTATAACGCCATATTGGCACGTCCAATAATTCTGAACCTTGGTGGGTGAATTCACAAGAAATTTATACACAATTTTTAAGAAGTATGGAATGCCTGAATAATTCATTAATGGGTCCAAAAAACATGTCAACTTTCTGGAGGCATATTCTTCATATAAAAGGAGGGGAGATCATATCTCTCAAGGCATCCAATTCTCTATCCATTCCTTCATGAAACCAAGAGGGAGGTCTCCACCGAGGGAGACCTGCTGCAAATATTCCCCATCTCTTTTTAATTTATTTATTTCCTTTATTTTTGTTTTTGTTTTAAATTATAATTTAGATTTCTAACAAATTAATGCTTTGTTTTTATTTATGTTTCCACCAATCCACCTTGTTTTGTCATTCATATATCTCATTTTCTTCTTTTATTCTTCTCATATTATCCACCAAGAACTCTTAACCTAAAAAATAAAGGGTTACCTTGAGAAATGCCTCAGGGGATTTATGTGGAAATTTCCTTTATTCTATTCTTAAATTATTATGTTTTATTATGTTTGTGATGACTACGAGTGATGTGCATGGGTGTAGCAATCATCCACCATGACAATGACCTCAAAATCATTTATATTCTTTGATTAAAAATTTTCCCTCCCTTCTACAAGATACAAGATCTTTATACGATGTAGTTGAGTCATTCAGTGGTTGAAATGGCATATGATGGAGCCTAGTTTTGGAAGTTTTAACACTCTCAATCAAGGTGTGCCATCCACCATGATTATAGGAGGAGGTGAATTTAAGATTACTAAATGCATTCAAAATTTCACACCAATATATAAATTAATATTAATTCATGAATCAAATATCATAATTGAATTATCAAACTTAATTTTAATAACAATATGGAGAATAATGGAACCCACAAACAAACCCATAACGACCATGTTCTTTCTTAATTATTTTCATTTTTTACATTCCATGTTAGTTTTATCTTTTTTTTTTAAATTAAATTACATTACATTCCTAGATTTAATAAAAACATCCAAAATGAAGTAGTTAATTTGAATTTGATTAAGTAGGTGAACGAAATGAGAAATATCCTCATGTGAGATGACCCTTGTCATCCTGTATGCTACACTCAGAAAACTAAAAAAAATGCTTTTGCAACACCCTACAAAAACCATGCATCAAAACTGGCATTGTTCCTTTATGTACAAATTCCAATTAATGAACTAATTAGAGATCAATTTTTTTGATAAATCATGGAATATTTTTGTTAAAGATAACATGAAACATGATCTTCCCATCCTTGATAATGAAACATCAGACAATTTCTACTTATCTCTTTATTTAGATTATAATGATGAATATGCACCTGCTGAGATTGAGTTTTCAATGGTCCTACTAGAAAAGATCAATTACCAAGCTTACTTAATTAAAAGGGAGGGTTTCTTTATTAAATCTTCATATTTTAATGTTATTAAATCTGAATTGTTTTTTGATTTCTCTTTTTCTGAAATTTATGATACAACACAAATTAATCAGACCTTGGATGTTAGTGAAAAGACTACCCAAGTGGTGGTGATTGAAGAAGATTTGGAAAGAATTTGGTGGCGTTACTATCTCCTAAACAACAATTTACATACCATATGGTGGAGGACATAACAAAAGTCAATAGGGTGCACCTCAATATTATATTCCCTCCCACTTCAGACATAAAACTATATATTTATTATTTCATGGGGATTGGGAAATTTCTTATATTCTTTGGGGTTCTCTCTATTCAGTGGTTACTCATGGAAATCTGGAAATATAAGATGTGGTGGTTCATCTCAATGAAACTACACCCATTATCTGATTGGTTGTAATCCACTGCAACTTCAATACTAGAGTAAGTGAAATCCAAGCACCCAAATGGCGGTGTAAACCATATTTTATCCTCTTTTCTCTTTATATTTCTATTTTTATTTATTTTTCTTATTCTTTATTTTATATCATGATTTCTAGGTCTAATGGAAGTCGCTAAGAGCTTAACTCAAGGCATAAACTTCAAAAATAATAATATCAGGTTGTATCTTTCCTTCCCATGGATTTTCAACATTTATATTTATATTTAGTTGAGTTCAAATGAGGAGTAGTAAAATTTTAAGTGTGGGAGTGTTTCAACCTGCTTAGTTCTTCTTGTGTGCTTTTCGTCTTTTATTATCGTATTTTTTAGATTTTTTAGCTTTAAAGAAAGTTATTATCACTTTCCACACATCAACTGACTTTGAAAGAGTTTAAATGAATTATTAAATAATTTAATTTTAATGATTTTTTTGTGAATTATTTTTCCTTGAAATTGATTTTCAATCATTTTGATGAGTTTGACATATCTTTGAATACATGCCCATGAAACACTGACACAAAATAAATTTTCCAATCTTGTGAGGTATTCTAAACTAATTTGACATATTCTTCCTAAAACCTACACTTACTTGAGAGAAACTTTGATTTTTTATGAGAACCATAATTTAGGAATATTCTCTTTTGATGCTTTTTATGTCATGGGATGTATTTTAATTGATCAAGGAATCTCTTGGACTAGACATATTTTATCTTGAGACCCACCTTTACATTTATCCTTTCTAAATCTCTTAGAATCCATGAATTTCCTAATATGTTTAAGACACATTACAAGCCAATTTTCCTTCCCTACCCACGCATTTAGTATTTTTGCATGGATATATCAAGTTTGAGTGTGGGAAGGGACCTTTCAAGTGATTTTATTGGGATTTGTATCATTTATGCGTGGTACAAGGTGTGTGTCAATAATTTGGGTAGTGTATAATAGGGGAATTGGTCGTGTTTTGTTATTTCATTGTGCTTTATTTATTTCATCCATTTCTCATTAAAAAATTAAAAAAAATGTTGATGAGATTGAATTCCTCATTGTATATTATTTTATGACTCATGTTCTTCTAAAAAATAAATGTCATTAATTTTCATTCAATCATTGAATTCAAATTTCACCTCATCCACAATAAAAAATCAAAGAAAAATAAAAAGAAAATAAAGTTGTGCCTTTTTGGATCATAAAAAAGAGAGGGATAATATAGATGATATAATTCTTTGTAATAAATTCTTGGATAATGAACCTTGTTATAAAAGTTGGTGGTGTTGTTTTTCACATTTTCAAGTGGGATTGAGAGATGAATTTTATGTTTTTTCACTTGAATTAAACATGAATTGTACTTAAGAGTCCAACCACCTTAATCTGGCCGAAAAAGTTTTAATCATTTTCCAACAAACCCTAAGCAACAAAATCATTTTAACCTTTAATTAAATCCCTCATGATTGAATTTATTTTAATTTTACATGCTAGGGATAAATGATAATTTTCATGAACCAATGGAGATACATGCGATTTTCAAGTTTGAGCATTACTCTAGATTAAATTTCTTTTGATTGAAAGAGTGACATAAAATTCAATGTGAGGTAGGTTGTGATTTGGCCATGGATTGATTTATGAGGGAAAATAAATTTTAATTATTTAAATCAAAAATATAGATAATTGTTTTTCATAGATGATACATGATGGACTTCTATTTTGGATATTATCGTTGATATTTTTTTATTTTTGATTGTTGTGTGGACTTTGATTTGTATGTAAGATTGTAGCCCAAGAGTGTAATGATTAATTGTGGGGGAGTGATGAATCTCAAATTTTTGTATATTTTATATTGTAAATCAATTTTTATAATCCCACCATAGAGTTATTGTATGCGTAATTGTCACATTTTTAGGTTTAATGGTAATTTGAGACTAAATGAAAAAGGAGGTTAAATCTAGAATTTTGAAAGATTTTTAACATAGGGATAATTGGGTTAATAAAATTACATTTGGTCTCCAAATTGTGTGCTTCTATTCTTTGGTGAAACACATGATTTATTTAATATAGCTTTGTCTTTAGGAATAAATATTAATTCGAACATCTATAAGCCTTAAAAAATCATTGAAGTTGAAGACTTTTCCGGGAGGATAGCATGGACCCCACCACCATAACTGTAGTCTATCTTGGCCGACACACCTTTAATTTAGTTTATTCCTCCTAGAGTATAACTATGACACATATGGGTGCTTACATAATTTATTTTAGGGAGTTATGAATCCATTAAGGAGTCTATTTAACAACATATATTTTTGGGGAAGCCTCCTAGAAATTTCGGAGAGAAAAAGTCATTATCAACAAAAATGAATATCTCCCTATTGTAATGTCAAATAATACTAAAATGTGGAGGTGGAACAATGAAGATATTTTTCAACTACATTTATAAAGATGGAATTCCGAAATCATCCATTAGTGGGGCCAAAAACATGTCAACTTTTAGGGGATATATTCTAGCTATAAAAGGAGGGGAGCTCCTCCATCTCAGGGTATCCCATTATCCATACATTTAACCAAGGAACCAAAAATTATATCTCCACTAAGGGAGGCAGGAAAAAAATATAGCCCATTTATTATTAATTTATTTATTTTCTTTATTTTTGTTTTGTTTTCAATTGTACTTTAGATTTCTAAAAAATTAATGCATTTTTTTTCTGTGTCCACCAATCCACCTTCTTTTCTACTTATTTTTTCCTCCTTTTATTCTATTATTCATCTCATATTATCCACCATGACATCTTACCCTAAAAAATGAGGGGTTAAACTGAGACTTTGAAAGGGGGAGTTATGTGGAAATTTCATGTATTCTGTGATTAAATTCATATGTTTTATTATGTTTTTTGATGAGAAAGCATGATGTGCATGGGTGTTGTGATTTTCCACCATGTCATGGATCTCAAAATCATTTATATTATTTTATTAAATCATTTCCCTCAGTTATAATGGATACTAGATCTTAATATGATGGAGTTGAGCCATTAAGTGGTTGAAATGACATATGATGGAGCCAGGTCTTGGAAGATGTCAAACTCTTGATCGAGGTGTTCCATCAACCTTGATTATAGGAGGAGGTGAAGTTAAGATTGATAAATGAATTAAACACTTCACACTAATAAATAAAAGAATCATAATTCATGAATGAGATCTCATAATTGAGTTGTCAAAAAAAAATTAAATACAAATAAGGAGAAGGTGGAACCCATAAACCAACCCATAATGGCCAAGTTATTTCTCAATTAATTGCATTTTTTCATTGCATGTTATTTTCATCTTTTATTTAAATTAACTTTCCTTACATTAGTATATTAAATAAAAACATCCAAAATGAATTAGTTAATGTGAATTAGATTAAGTAGGTGAATTAACTAATAATGATCCTCAAGTGAGACAACCCTGGTCATCCATCATGTTGCACTAGGAAAACATAAATATATGTTTTTTCCATGCCCTACGACAGGTGTGCATCAATTATTAATCTCATTGTTTTATGAAGACATCGTCCACTCAGTTGTAACAATGATAACATTGAGGCTTCCTCTAGAAAATTTTCTTCCTATAAAAAATTCAATGAAAATCCATTGGAAAAAATAAATATCAATGCACCGTTTGAATACCTCATTAAAAAATCAATGTTTTTCATGGTTCGATAGAACACGGCCTTCAACATATTTATAGGAAGGATTCGGTTACAGCAACACAAAATAATCCCTTACTTTCACTATTAATGCATCAAATATAGAATCAATGGAAAATTGGTAGATTGTATGCTGATAAGAACCCATTATAAACCTAAATGTCACATTATGTCGATGCATGACTCTCTTAGGGGAAAATGAAACAACCCATTGGTGATAGTATTGAATGGTTTATCTCTGAGAATGGACTTGGAGTAATCTAGACCAACCGTGTAAAACAACATGGTGTAGAGTATGTTCTACCAATAAACATGATCAAGTAGACAAGCCTATTGGCTATCACTTATTCAGAAATATTCATGGTTTCCATTAGATCCATTAAGTCTAGTAGCGATGAAATGTTTTCTGACTCCTCAAATAGTGTTGGATGATCAGATGAAAGTACATTCACTTCTTATCTATGGCTCCTTAAAATCAATTAATCACCAAATAATGAAGAATATTAAATTTCATAACTCAATGCAGACAAATTTATTCCCCCAATAGTCAATACATATTCTATAGAGTTTTAAGGAAATCCACTGATTTCGGTTAGGTTAGATAAAATTACATCATGATCCAAATACAAGGATAACGACTTCTCTATCTATTCATAAGAACTTATCCCAAAACTTATTTCTCCATTAGAACAAGATGAATGAGTTAAAGAAGATGAATGTGAAGAGGAGAAAGAATACCTTATCAATTCCACTCCATAATTTTATGAGGTTTTCTCTACCACCATTGATGTACTTGGAGAAATAAATATAGTAATAAAGGGAGATTTTTTTCCTACCTTGATTAGTGCGGCCATGTCTTATGAAGGGAATTAATTATATAAGTCTTTATTAAGGTAACATCATGATTTATTTTCCAAAAAATATATAGAAATTCTAGGCCTTGGTCTACAAGAGTCTAGTAAACACATAATATTTCTATAGGACCACCAGGTATATTACCAAAACTCTAGGAGGATACACCAGACAGATGTTGGAAAAATAAAGGATACACTTAAAAACCTTATCTGAGACAACTTTATTTGGGTGGTCCAATATCCCAAATTCTTATCCGACGTAGTCCCCATAAAAAAGTTAAATTTAGAGTCTGTATCCATTTTAGAAATATCAATTTCCTTTTCACAAAGCATAATTTCCAATATTTGATCACAAAAATGATGATCGATGCAATAGATGGATACAATGATATCTCATTTACGTAAGGATATTGAGTGTAGAACCAAAATTGAATGTCCTAGGAAAATGAAGAGTCCAAAATACATACCCCATAGGTATTATTTTTCAATTGTGTAATTCCATTTAGGTTGAAGTAATCCTACACTATATTCAAACATCCCAAGCATCACACCTTCAAACACATCCTGTGAAATTTCATCGAATGCTATGATGAAAATATGGTGGTTAAAGCATAAAAATTTCTACACCACCTATCAAATAATGAAACATTCTTAAAAACTATTATAATACATCCTAAAAATGAACCCCTAAAATGGGCTTTTGGATTCACCTTAGGTAAATTTTAATCTTCTTCATACTCCATCATGGCATCTATGTTGACCTCGAGAAGATAAAATATATCTTCAGCATGTCACCTCCTCCAATCCTAACAATGTTGAGATGAAATAAAGGACACATAGACTATGTCTATTGAATCATATTAAACTTTACTAGAAATATTTTTTATCCTAAAATAGTTGGTGAAAATGGGGTTTCATACAAGTTCATAGATGATTATCTAAAAGAATTTGATAGTCTCAAGAAATACAACTTCACTCTTCCAGTGCGGATTCCACCTATTGAAGGAAGACCACATATTTTATATGTGATAGCCTTATAGAGATAACTAGGAGACTTAAATATGAAAATTAACAATTATAGTAGTGAAAATATTGTTTATTACTTCATCAAAACCATTATAGACATTGAGACTCGATATTCAAATATTGAAAAGAGTTGTATGGTGATAATCATAGCAGTTTGGATATTGTGGTACTAAATTCAGCACTAAAAATCCTATTTTCCCTCTCAAAACAACCCACTCATATACATCCTCTACTATCTAATGTTGATCGGGCATCGTTCATAGTAGGTAGTCATCCAATAGATTTTGATATCCAATTTTTGACGTAGAAAACAATCAATGGGGAGGTCTTAACATTTTTTCTAGAATATCAACCTTCAATAGAAACAAATATATTGGACACTAAATCACAAGATGAAGTGGTTTTACCAATTCAAGAGTTCCACCAAATATGTGAAATTTATTTTGACAGTGCATCTTGATGCCAAATAGGATAGTAGATGGAAGACACCAAACTCAACAATGTTGGGCTTGGAGTCATGCTAGTATCTCCAGTAAAGGTTGTCCTGCATTACCCCTTCCTCTTGTCGAAGGGGTGCACAAAAAGTAACAAAAAATATCAGGGTCTCATTGTAGGGAAAGTGATAAAAAAACTAAGAAAATTAAATCAATCAAAGATAAAATGATATTTAGAAATTTTCATCAAGTATTGTAATAATGATTATGATATCAAAAAAGAAGAAGTAATACCCTATAAAATCATGTCTGATTACTGATGGATGAATTCCATTCAGATCCAAAATTATATAATGTTCCAAGGTCACAGAATGACCCATATGATGCCTTAAAAAATGATACCACATCCCTAGAAAATCCCATTTAATTTGAAATAGTCTTCAGTTTCACACAATGACTGATGGTCTCATAGTTAGTTCAAATCAACATGGAAGAGAACAACGAGATTAGTCACATCCATAAACCATATAGTCCAACCATCAGCTCAATAAAATCCATTGTGGAATACCTTAAAAAGGGAGATAACCTACCAGAAATTTATGAGAGATAACAAATATAGAAATGATAAATAAACATTGTTCATTATAATGGATAAACCCATAAAAAATAAATCTATATGTGGATCGTTGATGGGGTCCTTATGAGATTCATTGGTAGAGAATATACCATTGTGCTAAAAAAGGAAGAGCATGATAGAGATTGTGGTTTCCACCAATCAGGATCTGATTAATCCCATAAAATTCAAAGGATTAGTTGCTACTGGAACAATCTAACAAAAACCGAAAATTAATTTCATAAAAATTTAATTTCCTGCAAGGTTTATGCGAACATCATCCACCAACCCCCAAAATTGTTTCACACAACCAAGTAGTCAAGGTCATTTTCCATACATGCAATAAAAATCATGGGATCATACCCTCCCACTAAAGCCAATAATTTTAAGTGCATTCTTAGTACGGCCAAATTCTTATGCTTGTGTGACAAAGTCATACCCCTCAATGATGTTAAGTAAATGATAATTAACATCTTACTGAAAAAAATATCATCACTATGTTTTATTTTCCTTATATAATACTGATGAACTATGAAACCAATTTCTATTCTATTAAATTGGAGATGTCATATCATCATTATGATATCAATTTTAATCGCTAATCTTGATACCATGTAGTGTTAAATTTAGAGATAAAGGCCTTCAATAAGACACTGTCAAATATACATAAGGAGATGGTAGATAAAGAAAAATTTTCTTCTCTAGACAAGCTCCTACATGCCATGTGGTCTTTTAGACTGACGAACTGCACAACCACACATGCAACACCATACTCGTTATTATATGGGATAAAAGAAGTCCTACCCATCTATATTAGATTCCCCTCAATTATCATTTCCATAAGAGATCAATTATCCCTATTTAATAAAATCTAGAAATATATAGATGAATTTGAATAGCTGGATTAGAAAATATTTCATACCTTTCATCATTTTGAAGACCACCAAATTGGAATCCTGTGAGCCTTTTACAAAAAAGTTATCCTAAAATAATTCCTTAAAGTAGAGATTGTTTAGTCCTCTGTACTCTAATGATACACAAAAATAATACTTCTAAATTCGAAATTAAAGAGAAGGTACCTTTCACCATACATAATGTATACTCTTATATAGAATATTCCCTAATTTCATTTCATGGGAAGTATTCAATTGATCCCACAAATAAAAGTTTCATGAAGTACTATTTGATGTAATTAAGTGATAAAAAATATCGAAGACATGAATATAAACCACATTGTTCCATCATCCTAATCTCACAAAGGTAAACTACATGGCACCATAATCTAGACCACAAAATGATAAACTACATGGGGACTTCATCTTGACTACTAGAAGATAAACATAACAACATAATCATCAGAACCACATGATGATAAAATTCATAGAACCTTCATCTAGACCACATCACTAAAAACATCACAGAGTCTTCACCCTAACTGGTTGTTGAAAAACGTCCTAGTGAATTCATCCTGAATGAAAAACAATAAACAGCATGGCACCTTTATCCTGACCACAAGATGATGAACTACATGACAACATCATGTTGACCGCATGATGATAAATTGCACTACAACTTCATCCTTTTTGTATTATGATAAATTTCATGGTGCCTTCATTCTAGACACATTATGATAAATTACACAACACCATATTCCTTACCATACAATGATAAATAGCATGGTTCAATCGTCTTAATTGCAGGACAGTAAACTGCAGAGTACCTTCATTCAAAATACTAAATTATAATATGCATGGTGGCTTCATCTTGGAAACAAAATGTTAAATTAATCACCGCCATCATCTTAAAGACATGATGATAAAATAGACAGTTCCTTATTCACGAACGTGCGACGATTAACAACATGTTGACTTCATCTTGAATACACAAGGATAATCTATATAGTACCTTCGTCCTGACTTCATGATGGTAAACTAAATCGAACATTCAGCCATTTCACATTAAATTAAACTACATTAAATACATAGTCCTTACCATATAATATTAAATTTCATTGATAATTATCATTTTATATCAACAATCCTCCCCATGTGATCATGATATGTAATAGAGAATGTTGAAATTCCCATTTTCCCTTGTGATATAAATATCCACATATGATGTTCCCTCCTACCAATTTTTTTTATTAATTGATGTCATCACAATATAAATATTAATGTACATAATATATGTATTATTCCTATCCATTTTCAACATAAAAAATTACCCCTATGTGTATGGTTTAAACCTACATAAAAAAAATCCCATTTAGAAATACATGTAGATATATTCTTGTCATCATAGGATACGTAATGATTCATGCACTTCTAGAAACATGCATAGATTTTAATTTTCCTTCTTACATGGAATGAAATTCTCACGAGCTATTGGAATAATAACCTTTTTCCATCAGTGGTCTTGTGTTTCTCACTACTCAAAAAAATAATCCTTTCCATAACTACATTGTCCTGATCTCATGATTTTAAAAATGAATGGTATAGTATCCACATCACATGAAAATAAACTACATTACACCAATATCCTCACAGAATGATTTTAATCAACACCACATTGTAATGATATCACCTGAGAGAACATTTACTTTGAGATTCGTTATCTATTGGGACATATTGTAGAAATATTTGTGAAATGATTCACACATAGTCGTGATTCACACCAACTACTGGATTCTAAATCTAGTTCCATCCACCCCAACTAAAAAAATAAAACAATCCTATATATGGCCAAAACCTAGGTAGGGAGGATCCAATCAAGAACTAAATATGTCATGAATAATTCCCCTGTATGATATATAGTGATTTTTATAGTTCCCATCCAATATCAATCCATAATAATGGATTAAAATTACATAATAATTGTGTATGATTAACATTTACATAATGACCCCATTTCAAGAGATACATGTGTCTTAATTTCTGTCCTCAGAGGATATGTTGTGACACAAAAATCATTAATCTAGAGGCTGTCCACAATATTTCCTCTTTACATTGGGGAACATATGTACTTAACATAAGATAATAAATTAATGTGTTTCTTGAGAACTAAATATGGATTAATTCGTGTTATACAAGGATAAGTAGATATGCCTTAGAAAAATTCCATAGAATTGGTGATAAAGAAATTAATAAAAATTTCTAATCTCTTGTATTAAAATGGAGATCTATATAGAAGTTCTCACATTTGGGTTCATTTTTTAGCGATCTAGCAGGGAAACAGAAATACCCCCACTCCCACTATGTAAGAGTTGTATCTATATAGATAATTTCAATCATAATGTCCAATCATTGTTTACACGTCTTATACATTCTTGGAAAAATTACTTCCATTCATCAAACTCTATGTCCTAGGAAATTTCAGATCATCACAATCCTCCTAAGGCTATAAAAAATGGAGGTCTTATGTCCTAGAGAAAATTTTTATTAACTATTCAAAATATTCCCTAGTTGGATCTGCATAAGTTTTGTAGACAATTCAAGTAAACAAGAGAAAAAATTATTCCTTATAGAGGATTTTCCAATCTCTAAATGGAAAAAATAGCTTCCAATCCCCATATCATTTATGAAAATCCAAGAATCCATTGGAACATAGATTACACTACCCTCCCTCTCGACATTAGGTTAAAATTAGAACACCCCACCCTGATTAAAATCTCATTACACATTGTTCATATGATATATAATCATGACTACATGACTATAATTTACATGGAAATATTTATTAGAACATAACAATAATCTATATACTAGATGTCCTATTAACATGACTCAAAACTACATGATGTTTAGAAATATATATGGCCTGATTCCTTCAATCAAAGGGTATGTAGTGACACTCAAATGATTAATCTTGGGTCCAATTATAGAAAAAATTAAATATTCACCATCCCTGTGCATGGGTATGACTTGAAGGGGGGAATTTAAAAAAACTACTTCCGGCTTGATTCTTTTTATCACAGGATATGTAATCATGTATGATCCCAACATCACAGGCCAATATATGTGGTAAAAATGTCTTCCCATTTCCATATAATTGGATAGACCTATATGGGGATCCTCCCAAAAATAGAAATAACTTGATTAAAATTCCTATGAGATTTGTAGTGATATATGGGACTTATGTCATAGATATACACATATTAAAAATAACTGCATTACAAAACATTAGATCTGTCCAGCATATGGGAGATGACTCTACTAATTCAAATAATATTTCTTCTTAATTTTTTTAATGTTTATAAACCCTATGTTCACATTCCATTCTCTATTTCTATAAAAATCCCAAACCCCTATAAACCTCACTAGCCATTAGAAAAGGGGGCCAATGTTCTTGGGAAACCTTTTCTTATTTATGCTTAATATAACCTAGTTGTCACTACAAAAAATTACTATAATAATTCACAATGAAACCAATGGAAAATTAGACCCAAATAGTAGATTTTATGGTATCTTTATATACCAAATTTTATTTATGTTCACATCACACCCTAGATTCTGAAATCCCTTAGATTGTAGTTTAAAAAATTGTCTACATTATTTCTTAAAGATGATCGAACATTCCTGGTCAAATTACATTGAGAAGGGTAAATCATTTATCCCTATGTCAAAGAAAACTAATCATATGTTTTAAACCTACATCCTCGTTGTAAGATGTTAAACTACACCATTCATTAAACCTTATTTACACAACCCAATTGATTATAGAAGTGGTTTCTCAATTTTTTCCAAATCCAATACTGGTACGATAATAATTTTCAAATATCATTTACATGATAATACTCCCTTGGTGGTCATGAGAAATCCATATCTCTATAATGTTTCATGGACATCAGAAATGGATGGTCAATGTCTTAGGAACTTCTTAGTTTGAATATGAAAACTATTCCACAGTGGGCTCTGTATTTTTTTCCAACAGAAAAGGCATGTCATCCAATGAAAAATTTATCCCCATGAGAGGATTTTCCTACCTCTATACTCCCAATAAACATAATGTTGGGAACCATTTTTCATACTACTCCTCACATAATTTCCCTAAGTCATGTCTTAGATTCAGAAATAAAATATATAGGGTCATGAAAAATTCTTTGATTTATATATGAGAAAAATATTGGTACATTCATAGTGAATAAACTATTAGGGCCCTAACCCTATAACAAGTAGTAAATTCTATTTGAACTAAAACATAGTTATATTTTTAGAATATAAATGACTCTAAACTACCCAGGAAAAGATACATAAAAATCACTAGGTTGAAAACCCTCAAAGGGAACTCATGGTAAAATCGAGTATCATCACGTTAGCCATATGTTTCGAATAGATTATAAAAATTCAAGAGATAAAATAATAAAAAAAGATAAACAAACATTTTCAGTTTGAAAACCCACAATGGGGTGTCCTATTAGAGAGTCAAGTTTCAACCAATAGTATAGTTCCATAATTTATTTTTGAAAGAATTGCGGTAGTAATATGAAAGACATAATTTTTGTAGGGTTTCCATATAACCCTAGAAATAATCAAACTATGTTCATTGAGTCCCTCATCTCAGGAAAAAATTAGAACAATAATTTATCACAACAATTTGGTTATCTCATGTTGTCACTTAAATTAATAACGCTTGATGAAAATAGTCAAGTCATCTAATAGATTATCATTTAAAAGACATTGAAAAATGTTATTTGTGAATATTAAATGAATCTAAGAAAGAAATTTCTCAGTATACAAGCATGTTTTCCATAATATGTTGAAAGATAATAGAAGAGAATATGAACAAAAGAGTCTCACTCTGAGGCTACTAAAAAACAATTTAACAACATAAAATATTAAAATGAAGATTTAATTTCATTCATTAGTAAATTGATAATTCATTAATGTGGAATACCAAGGGTATGTTCAAAATAGGTTATGTAGATTAACAGTAATATCATGTAAGATTTTTTTTGATTATAGGAGGCATTAAAATGAGTACAGTCTCCATCGAAAGAACCTAGGTCTTCTTGAGAAGTGATAATATAGTGGATGCAGATATGATGTTACCGATAGTCAAAGCTACATGAGCCTAAATCAATAAATAGTTTATGAAGTATTTCAACCTTATCCATAAAATATGATAAGGGGGAAAATACGATGATGTTACAGATTTGGTTCCCTTACCTTTTATATGGAGACTAATGTTCACTAGATGCATCTAAATTATATTATTTTTCTTACAGCAGAACGAGTATAAAATCTAGGATTGTCCTTATAGATGTTACGCTCACACTAAATTCTGACACCAAAATGGGAAAATAATCTATATATGTTATTGGTTTGATCTAAGAAGGTAAATATATTGAATTGGATTCATGTGTTGGAATTCTCAATGCATCTCTACTTGGTCAATCCTTAGTGAGATTGTTGAAAACTCTATTCAGGTGTATAGGGTCCAAGTCACTCCCCATAGAAATAGAACATGATGATGAGTCTCATTTAAAAATCATATGGAAAAGAAAATAATTTATTATTTCTATAAGAGTGGAAATATATGGTAAAAAAAGATAAATATTGTGAGATACCAGTAGTTTATGCACCCGTTGGTTTGATCATGCCAGTACTCACATATGTTTGGAAGCTATTCACTTTTTACAATACAAGAAATATTAGTTATTTTATGCTCCTATATAATGGAAAATAATTTTAATTATGGAATCCTCATGCATCACCATCTACTATAGATAAAGAATATTAACTGGGTGAGAATCCCACTTGACCTGGGAAAGGGTAAGTAATGAAACTTCTTGCCGACATCAAAATTGTCTTACAAACCTGTAAAGGGTTTATGGTTTACAAATGGTCACCTTATCAACCATATGAGTTAATATCTAGTTTAATAGCAAAATAATATATAAATTTTATTTTAAATAAATCACTCCATAATCCACCACTAACCTATAGGGTGTAAGGTAAGGCAAAAAAAATAAATAAGAGTCACTCAAAAGCTTTATAATTTAAGCGATGCCCAAATATTTGAGGTGAAAAAATTATAATGTTATGAATTGAAGTAGTAAATTCGGAGTGAGGAATATTTTCTGAATGGTAGTACTCATAATAGTGATAATTCTCCTTTCTCTAGCCATAAAATAATTCAAACGTCCTGCTGGTGAAACACAAGTATCTTCCTTTGGTATTTTACCCAACACATCATAAATGTTGGTGAGGGTGGGAAAATCTAAATTCATTGGATATTTCTCTTCCAATGTGATCACCATCATCGAGGTGCATGTTCAGGAACCACTATTGGCATCATGGGATGGGAAAATCCATCTCATCATGAACGTTGAAAAGAAACATGCATGTATGAGTTAAGATGATACATTTGGTTTGACACATTAACCACACGTGGTGTACAGACCCACCTAAAGGGTAACATAGTATGAACTAAGGATGCATCATGACTGTTGAGTTGGATTAGTCTAAATACGGTGGGATTTTTTCCATGGACCTTAAACTAATTAGAAAAAATCTATAAAATATTCAAAAAGAATTTTTTTGGAGAGTGTGGAGGGGTTAACCAAGCAATCTCCCTAATATTACCATAACATCTCCACCTAGTGAGGAAACATTATCTGTATTCTCTCTGGTATTGTTTTTTATAATGAATATTTCATACATATTACAAAAAAAGGGATTTCCCCCTAGGTGTTAGATGTCCCCTGAACTAATCCCTACATCACCATGTGGTATGTGGAATGTATTTTTGCCTGAACACCAACTACCAAGTATTTCATAAATTTTCACCATTAGTGAATAAATAAAATATTATAAACCCACAGTACCTTACGTAAATTGATATAATTCAATTATTCATGTAACAAAAAAAAGTCTTGGAACACCTAGAATTACCAAGCCCATTCATATGAGATGCTCCCTCCTGAATGTAAATCCAATTTAGAGATAGAACCTCATTTGGATCACTGAGTGAAAGGTTAAAAATAGAAGTTTAATCCCAAATGAATAATAATATATATGTATTATGGGTGTGTCGATTACTCTTTGACCGCATTTTATCTACTGAGAACAAGGAAATCTTCCTGACTTGAAACAAAAATAATTTCCCCTATAATAGAAATGATTTCCTAAGAATTCTTTTGAGACATGTCAGACCAATATTTGGTATTTTTGGGCCAACTGGTGGAAGGGGAACATCATCTTGGAGTCTGAAGCTATGAATTGGAAATCAGTTAGATAGTTGATAATCCATAAATTTTAGTGGGAGGAGGTTTATCAGAAAATCCATTTTTGAGGTTGTGTGAGATTTAATATCATCCTTTACATTTCAATCCATTACCATTATTCTCTTAGACGTATTCATGGAATGAAATATAGAGCCATTGATTTCCCCAAAAATGGATCATCCAAATTATTAGAAATTCATTTGAGAGAGTCCAAAGGAATGTGTAGAAAAGTATAAAATACTATGTTACAAGATGAAATATGTCTACCATTAACCAATAGTATGGGACATTTCCTATTGGATAATCACTATCCAATGAAGGTTCTATCCCACATGACTTTTTCCAGTGAATCAATTATGAAACATTCCATTCGCGATTTATATAGTCTCTATGTAATGTTCCAAAGAAACTATTCATAGCATAAGCTTCTAGTTCACTAGTGATGCAACTCAGTTCTCAGATATGGGAGGCCTTAAAAAAGGTTGTTCAGATAATCCAATGCGATAGAGAGAGTTTCTGGAGATCCATGTTCTCCAATAAATCCAATAAATGACAAATGAGCTAGTTTCCTTTCATATATCTAGGTTCCCCTCTTCGGGGTCAATTTGTGTACCTGAAAATAAGTCATGATATGGGAATTTTATAAATCAAAATATTAATCTCTTCTTCCCAATCAGATTCCAGTCTGAAGGTTGAATATTTTTGGTTCTTGAAAACTCTCAAAAAACATATATATAAATCAATTAGTTATAAAAAAGTAATAAAGGACCCCAAAAAGTATTAAATATATTATTCAATGGGATGTGACCATGAAGACTAAATGCATTTGCAGACCACTTTACTACATGGAATTCCCCTACTTTGAAGAAAATTTGTGATCTAAATAGTTTTAGGGATATTCATGCAAGTGATGCCTCCTATAAACAAAACAAAGTAATTTTGGGAGCCCAAGAGGCGATTTCTTCCCCCATGAATGATTATTTTTTTCGAACTAAATAGTAATTGATACGAGATGGTACCATCCACTCTAATAAATAAAAATATTCCATTTGAAGAATATGGTGGTGATTTTAGACATGGAGACTAATTATTCCCTTATAATTAAATATTTTACAGGAAAAAATGGTGTTATCGACTCCCGAAATTGAAATGAAGACATTTGCAAGGCAATGTTTGTGAATTTAACCCCCGAAAAAGACACCACATTTAATAAATGTTATCACCACAGACTCTGTCATTCTAAGGATGGGACATCCATCCAAGGCACCCATAAAATAATCCCTATGGAAAACTATAGACCACCGATGATACTGGAATCTAGACGCTCCACTATTCTATAAATATAATCCAAGGGGGAAAAATAATGGATAGATGGTACATGAAAGGCAAGACAGAATGGAGAAAAGAAAATGAGGCCCCATGAAAACTGAATCCCCGATGATGATTCACTACATGTAAAACCAACACATTTAATTATGGAAGATATAATAAATCATATAGTGGTATGTGAATAGAAAATCCCATTATTGACATAATCTCATGAGGAACAAATTGATGGACCCTTTGTGGATTGACATCCAGCTAAGAATGGTGTTAGGCGTATAACAACCAACAATTTTATCAATGGAAATCACTTCTTATAACCATCCCATAATGTATTATCAAATTGGGAAGCACAATGATATATCATGATAATAAATAAAATGTGACCATTAAGAATAATTTTTCCATTTCTTTATTATGATTTTCAAAAATCTGACAACACGATTGTGTTCAGGATGATTTTTGGAGTCTAATGGAACAAACATAATTTTTTTTGTGAACAGTAACATACCCCTATGAATAGTAATGTTACAATTATGAATAGTTATGTATTCTTATGAATAGTAACCTCATCGATGATATTATATATAATGGATTTAAGTGATAGTATAATGTACATATTTTTTGGAAAATATAAATAAATGTTTTTAAAAACTTCAATTTTCAAGTAAATTATGATTTTAATTTAAAAATAAATTAATCATATTTATAAAATTATTTTGGGAAAATGTACATAATTTTTTGTTTCTACACATTGGAAAATGGTTTTCCAAAATTTTTGGGATTTATCTAAAATACTTGAATTTTGGGTGAATAGTAAAATACAATAATTTATGATAAATGCTAAATACATGAATTATGATGTCATAACCTAATGTATGGTGGTTGTGAGGCCATTACCTCGAAATCACATGCACTCATTACTATTATTAGTAATATAATCATCATTATTCCTTCTCTTTAGGATAAATAATAAATTACTTAACATAATATTGAGAAACCAATCTCTCATCCACTATAAATACCACCCCTCACACCCACATTTCTTTAAACCTCTCAAGAATCATGGTTTGGCTAAAATATTCCCAAACATCTTCCCGATAACCTCCATAGTTTCCAAGATCTTATATCCTTAGAAAATGACTAATCCATGGTTCCTCAAGGAGGATTCAATAGGTAATTTCTCCCTCTTTCTCTTTGCCATTAATTTTCTTTCAATTTCAAGTTCTTTTCTTAATCTCTCCCCACCTATCCTCATCCACATGGTATATAAAATTATTAATTAAAATATCATTTAAATTATTGTAATATCATTAATAACATGTAATATCAAATTTTGATGTTTATCCATGTTCTACAGAAACTTCCATCCATGAATACCAGTGAACTGTTCAAGAAAACAATAAAAATGGACATTCACAAACAATGGATTTAAAAGCAATAAATCATAAAAAATTCCATTAAATAATATAATGAAACCATAATAGACAATATTCATTTAAAAAAACTTATATAATTGTTAATTAATATATCTAATGTGGTTATACATGACATTAAAGTGAAGAAATTGTTCGGATATGAGGTAAGGGGAAATCCTCGAACACAAATCACATAATTTGAGGTTTCCCCCTTAAACCCATTTTCAGAATGGAAATTCCTTAAGAATCATTTATTTATCCACATATTACCAATTATAAGATATAGAAATTTTCTATTTTAGTTTATGACAAAATAATGATTTTTCAAAATAACTCTTCTTATAAATAAACACAATCTTTTTTATATCTCAATGATTGTCTCTACATCAGTCAAATTTGATTGTTTGTTGTCAAGAATTTTATCCCCTCATTATTTAGGAAGACAAATTTTTATGAATGTATTAATTTTTATGTGAAACCTATTCTTTTCCCTAGGTTATTTTATGTTTATGTTTGACATATTTTATTTGTGGCTTGCATTACAATGTAAATGTCATAATGTGATGGGGGCGCCTAGAATTATATAGCAGAATATGATTATTAGGATGTGAAGGGTGTGTCTGAAATTATACAATGCTCCAATGTATTATGCAAAGTGATTAATCTCAGGATTAATGTTAAAATGATTCACGAACATGATGCCTTCATTGTTCACAACTATGTGTGATAGTTATCCACTAAGATATGGTATTTCATTTTTTATGCATTTCAACATTCCAAGTCTTTTCTTAATGTTTCCTCTAATGATTATGATCATTTGCCTATGTTAGGATGATAATGATAATTCTCATATGATTTTATGTTGTTTCATGTTCTTATTTTTCAAATTACATCGATTTTAGATAACCCATTTTTGATGTATATCCACTAGTGACTACATGTACTAAAGAGAGGTAAAGTTCAAATAAGAAGCTTGAGAAGAAAGAATTAAATAAATGTTTATGCTTGATGTTGTAAATGTTAGGTACAATTTTATTTTTTACAAGACACTAAACCTCTGGATCCTCATGGTGTACCAGGAAAGTCAGTCAGAGGCTAGCCCCTGACAATTTATTAAATAAAAGAAAAGTGCAGTACAGAAAACCAGAATTCCATAAAACAACAGCTAGAACCCATCAGAACCATAACCATCACCACACCCTTGGTAGAAGTCTTCCTCCGCAGTGGCTGTCTCCCAGTCTGAACTTTCATAATGCTTCAAAATTTTAGCATATTTCCTCCTCAGATTCAGCCGCTCCAACGAACTTAAAGCATTAGGAGAGATCATACCTTTGCTAAGGCTTGCCCCACCTGCCATTATTGCAGATGACCTAGTGGGCATCGGCTTTGGCAAATTGGAGTAATCCTTCCTCGGGCGCCTTCGAGATGAAGCAGTCCCCGCCTCCTCATTCTCAGCTGCCTTCACCTTCCCCCCTTGGACAATAGTGCTATACGAAGGCAACTGTAAGCCGCCAGTATTCTCTTTGTCACTGTCAGAGATCTCCCCCCATTTCTCACGAATGACCACATTACTATAGCCAGGTGACTGTTTCTGCTGTATCTGATCATTAACATCAGATGATGCTAAGCCCTTCGGCTGCTCACACAGCACCAGCCTCCTTTCTTCATTCACAGCTGCCTCCTTCAGAGAACCAGTCCCTGCACTCACACCAGTAGTTTCATTATTTTCTACCTCGGCATCCTCAAGTTCCAGGACCTGAAAGCGGTTGCATGTGGGGACTGAAAACCGAACCCCTTCATCAACTTTGCACCTGCCATCGCCCTCAGCACATCTCCCCGGGTCACCCACTGCAAGAACAACCTTCTCTGTAGAGCAGAGCAAATCCACAGCCACAGGATTCATCCCCTCTGCACTGCTGTTGCAAGCGGCCTGTTTACCAGCTCCAACCTGCTGGTCCCCAGCGCCTTCGCCCAACTTCAAACCATCCACCCCCTCTTGAGGAATAGCAGACTTTCCCCCATCCAGACAAGGATTAGTTTATTTGGGAATTTTGATTAGTAAACCCTAGTGAGAACCTGTAGAATGAGACTATGTACAATTATGAGCACATGAACCTTTTCTAATCATAGTGATTTTATAAGAAATTATTTTACATTAAATTTCACTAATGAATATGTTAATTAGGAATCGTTAACTTATATTTTATTCTAACCATTTATATTATAGAAAGTACTGGGAACCTAGAGAAACTATCTCAATAACCCATTGAGGGCCAATGCAACAATTTCTTGAACAACATCCCCAATGCATTGGGATTTGGAGTTTAATAGTTCATGGTGATGCTTACCCAACTATCTCAGGTTATAAATAACAACCTGAATAATGGGGAATGACCGCCTTCACCGAAGATAATGTAGCTGGCTATCAAATGTTTTATACAGCAACGACCCAGACATTTAGTGGGTCTTCTAATGCACTAGTTGAAGAACAATGGATCAAATCAATAGAGAAGATCATTTATGTGCATCACTATTCTAAGACAGAGAAGGTGACACTAGAAATTTATCATCTAGATGGAGAGGCCGATCAATGGTTGTCTTTAATTAAAACAACCAATCGAGGGGATAAAATCGAAGAGATGGAATGGGAAGACATTAAGATCATGTTTCTTAATATGAATTTCCCACAAACTCTTTGTATAAATATGGATATAGAATTCATTGAGCTCAATAAAAATAAAGGATAATTGTTGAAAACCCACCAAGAGTTTTTCACAAGGCTTTCAAGGTACACTTCTAGTTTTTTTTATCATCAATGGTAGTTAAAATGAAATATTTGATAGTGAATTATAACCACACCATCTAAAGGATATTGTAATTGCAGACTTTGGGAATTAGGAAGAATTTTTTATGTACTCTCAAAGAATAAATGGAGTATGGACAATAGTTCTATTGCTATGGTGATAAGATATGAATGATAGAGTTTCAAGATAGAGGATCTAATCAAAATGGTGGGATGAAAACACAACGACCCACATTCCAAAAATGTGGGTTGTTGCAACAGTGGAACTACCTAAATGGGATGTGGAAATTCAAAAACTGTGGGAAAGAAGGCCACCAAGATCAATATTTTTTAAAATACATGAAATGGATTTATAATACAGAGGAAAAAAATGGGAGAACCACTCATGGTCCAATACTACAACTATAGGGAGCAATTTCACTATGCAATCTAGTACACTAAACCTCAAGTTCTCATGGTTAATCAGTGTCAGCTACCACCAATTATTATGGAAAAAAGGGAAATCGTATTTCATCACAAATATATAAGTGGATCATGATAATGAAGTCATACAAGGTGCACTTCATATTCAATCATTAATGGATGAAGTCTAATTTGATTCGGGTTCTATGCATTCCTTTATATCTTCAATGTTTTCTAGAACTATATAATTGGTTCCCTGAACCCATGAAGTATAGATATCTATAAAAACACCAAGTGGCCCAATAATTTCTACCCATGTGATTGAATATTCTTATATTAGTGTATGTGTAAATATTCTTCCTAGGAATCTCACAACAATTCCCTTGGTGGAAGTCGAATCTATAATGGGAATGGATTGGATCTTGTTATATAGTTAACATATAAACAGTCGGGAATAGGAGATATATTTTCATATTCTGAACCATCCCATTATCCTCTACAAATACATGGATAATCATGAATATCCTTTTAAATATCCTTTGACGGTGTGGGTGTTGATTCCCTGTGACGAAGCATAACTTTCCCAAATGGTTGAGTCAAATGAAAGTTCCAACCTTGTGGAAATTCCCATTGTGATGGAATATGGTGATGTATTTCCCAAAGTGTTACCTGGACTTCACTCCGATCGTGAGGTAGAGTTCTTAATAGAACACATACCGGGTGCTACTCATATATCAAAGTTTTCATATAACATGGAGCCTATCAAACTAGAGTAGTTGAAGAATCAACTGAAAGAGCATTTAGAAGGAGGGATCATACTCCCTAGTGTATTACCTTGGGGTGCACTAGTTCTCTTTGTGATAAAGAAGGATGGGTTAATGAGGTTGTGCTTTGATTACCAAGAACTCAAAAATCTCACCAAAAATAACAATTATCATCTTCCATGGATTGATGAATTGTTTGATTAGTTAAGAGGATCTCAATACTTCTTAATGGTAGAACATCATTCTGGATATCATTAGCTAAAGGTGAAGAAGGAGTATATTAAGAATATTTCCTCCCATACAAGGTATGGGAACTATGAGTTTCTAGTGATTCCCTACAGATTTAATAATGACCCTATAATCATTATGGATTCAATGAATAGAGTCTTTAGACATTAACTCATCAAATATTTAGCAGTGTTTATTGATGATATACTCATATACTCTAAGATAAAATAGGATCATGAAAACATGTAAAATTTGTGTTGTTGACATTGAGAAATAAATATAATTTGTAGGCCATGTTTATAAAGTGTGAATTTTGAATGAATCAAGTCATGTTCTTGGTACATTTCATCACAATTCTGGGAATTTCTATGGACCCTTCCAGAAAAAGGCTATTGAAAAATAGATCATACCCTCTAGTGTCACAGAAATCTGTAGTTTTATTTGATTATTAGGGTACTACTTAAATTTTGTGAGAAATTTATCATGCTTGTAAATCCCACAAACTATGTAAAAAATAATAGGGGTAATGCTTTCCTGGACAGAAGACTATGAGAAAAAATTCATAGATTTAAAGGGATGTCTGATCACTGCACCTGTACTCACATTTCTAAAAAGTGGAGAATGTTTTTTTGATATACATTGATTCTTTAAAAAAATTATTGGGCTGTGTACTCATGAAAAATGATAATGTGATATACTACGCATCAAATAATTTGATGATCTATGAGAGGAACTCCTCGACGCATGATCTTGAGCTGGTAGTTATGATTTTTTCATTGAACATTTTGTCGAACTACCTTTATGATTAGAAGTGTGACATATATACCAACAACAGTAGCCTAATGTATATATTCACACAAAATTATATCAACATGCATCAAAGGTGATAGATAGAGCTAATCAAGGACTATGATTTCTCTATTAACTTTCATCAAAGAAAGGAAAACAAGGTAGTTGAAGCTCTAAGTAGATACGAACCTGCTACTCTATCCATGTTAAAGATTGATAAAGGCCCGACCTTCTTGGATATGTAATGTATAGATTTTTAAATCATAAGGATAGGGGATATATACTACCTTTTTCAAATTATTTCACAACCATCAATCCAATAGAATATTAAAGAGGCACAAAGGGATGATCTGGAGTTATAAACAAATGTGAATTCAGTAATGAAAGGAAAGATGCACGAGTTCTATATTGACGATGATGGTGTCATTTGGTTTGAAATGAGGCTTTCTGTGCCTTCATCACCCAGGATACAGAAGGTGCTATGGTACAATGGACATACCTCATCATTATTTATCCATACTGGTATCACCAAGATGTACTGAGATCTCTGAGAACACTTCTATTGGGTAACATGAAGAAGGATCTTGATGAATATATCTCACGTTTCATGGTATGTAATCAAGTTAATATAGAGTGTACAATGTAAAAAGGGATGATAATAACATTTCATATACCCATGTGGAAATGAGATAATATCAATATGAACTTTTTCTTGGGTATCTCGAAGACGTTGAATAGAAATAATGCGATATGGGTTGTGGTTGACCGACTCACCAAGACTACCTATTTTATCACTATTTGAAAAGATATATTTCTTGAAATAATTGCAAGGATATTTGTGAAGGAAGTGGTGAGAATACATGGAATTACACTATTGATTATCTCTGATCATGATCAATGGTTCACATATAAATTCAAGAGGAGTCTTCAACAAGATTTGAGTACTGAATTAAATTTCAACACAACCTATCACCCCCAAACTGATGTCCAGTCTGAAGGAACTACTCAGAAACATGATGATATGCTATGATATTTCTCTCTAGAATTCAAATGTGTATGTTATCACTATCCTTTGATGGTTTAGTTCTCTAAAACATTATCTTCCACTCGAGTATTCAGATGGATCCATATGGAGATCTGTATGGAAAGCATTGTAGAATTCTAACCTATTAGGATGAAGTTGGAGAAAAAAATCTACTTGGACATGATCATGTACAACAGATGAGAGAGAAGGTTCAAGTCATATAGAAACATATCAATTCTAATTGTAGTTTGAAAAATATCTGTTCCTACAACCATCTTAGGTACATAGAGTTTAACATTGAAGAAAATTTATTTTTTTGAATATCACCATAGAAGAGAGTCATGAGTTTTGGGAAGAAAGGGATGATAAGCCAAAGGTATATTGGCCCCTTTAGTATCATTCAACAAATAGGAGCTATGAACTATGGGCTTGAAATTCCAATGAATATGGATCCATTTCACGATGTTTTTCACATATCTCTCTTGTCTAAGTACATACAAAATTCCTCAAATGTATTGAACTCAATGGTGGTACAACTGGAAGAAGAACTCTCTTATGAGGAGTAGCAAGTAATGATTCACGACAAGAGGGATAAGGTTAAATGAAATAAATAACCCCCTTTATAATATTGTAGTGGAGGAACCATATTTTTGAAGAAGAATCTTGGGAAATTGAGGAGGAGATGAAGTAGAAGTACCCTCACATGTTTATGTAAAACGAAATTTCGAGGGTGAAATTTTATAAGTGGGGAAGAATGTAACGACACAATATTTTATCAATGAAAATCCATGTTTATAATAACTCATTAATGTATAATACCATTGGGATGAAAAATTAAATATCATGATACTAAATACTATGTGACCATTAAACAAAATTTTGACACTTCTGTGTTTTGAATTTCAGAAATCTTACATACACGGTTCTGTTCAGGATGATTTTTGGATCCTAATAAAAGAAACATAATATTTAGTGAATAATAACACACCCTTATGGATAGTAATGTTAACCTTATGAATATTGATATACCCTTATGAATATTAACCACACCTATTATAGTTTATATATAGTATTTAAGTGAATGTATGATGTACCTAGGTTTTGGAATTAGTAAATAATTGTTTTATAAAAAATCTATTTTTCAAGCAAATTATTATTTTATTTAAAAATTAATTTATTAATATATATTAAATTATTTTTGAAAAATTAAATTCATTTTTGGATTCTAAACTTCAAAAAATGTTTTTCATGATATTTTTGGGGGGATTTCTAATGTACTTGAATGTTGAGTGAATAGTAAAATACAATAAATTACGATAAATGCTAAATACAAGAATTATGATGTCATAACCTAATGTATGGATGATTTAAGGACATTACATAGAACTCACATGATCACATTACTATTATTTGTCATGGAATTATCATTATTTCTTATCTTGTGGATATATAATAAATTACTAAATATAATATTGAGAAAACCCCTCTCCCCTCCATAATAAATACCACCCTCACACCCTCATTTCTCCAAACCTCTCAAGCTTTATGCTTTATCTAAACTCTTCTAAAACATCTTCCCACTCCCCTAACCCATCCCTAGGATCATCTATCTTCATCACATGACCCATCTAAGTTTCCTTAAAGAGGATTCAAGATTCAATTCCTCTCTCCCTTTTCCTTTAATTTCCCTTCAATTTCGATGTCTTTTCTTAATCTCTCCACACCTATCCTAATCCACATGGTTTATAACATATTTAATTATAAGATAATTTAAATTCCAGAAATATCATGAATATAATTTAATATCATTTTTGGATGTTTTTTCTTGTTCTTCATGAACTTCCATTCATGAATACAAGTGAACTGTTAAAGAAATCCTTAAAAAGGAACATTCCTGAAAAGTGAATTTAAACTAAAATAACTCATCCAAAGGCCCATAAAATAACTTAATGAAACCATAATTAACCTTATTAATGTAAAAAAAATCTATAACAATTTATTAATGAATCAAATGTGGTTATACAAGACATTAATGTGAAGAAATTTTTCAGATACATGGTAAGGAGAAATTCTCGAACCCAACCCTCATACTTTGAGTTTTCCCTATTTCAAACAATATTCTGTATGGATATTCCTTAAGGATCATTTAATAATCATCATATTACCTATTATGGGATATACATGTTTTCTAAATGAGTTTACAATGAACCCAATGTTTTTCCAAAAGAACTCTACTTACAAACAAGTACCCTCTATTTACTTCTCAAAGACTGTTTCTACTTCACTCATAGTTTATTGTATAATGTCATGAATGTTATCTAGTATTTATTTTGGGAGACAAATTTTTATGATTTTATTAGTTATGATGTGAAAAAAATTCTTTCCTTGGGTTGTTTCATTTTCATTTTTGACATATGTTCTTTATGACATGCATGAAAATGTGAATGTTATGATGTGACGGGTGCACCAAGAATTATTTAGTGCAATAAGAGTTATTTTATGTGACTGTTGTTCCCAAAATTATACAGAACTACAATGCATTGGGTAATGTTATGAATCTCATAAGTAATGGAAATTATATGTAAACATGATGATATCATTTTTTACAACTATTTGTGGAAGTTATCCACTAAAACATGGTCTTTCATTTTTTATGCATTTCAATATTACAAGTCTTTTCATAATGTTTTATCTCATGTATATTATCATATACCAATGTTATGATGATAATGATTATTCCCATCCCATGTTTTTTTCGTGTTCATATTTATCCACTAACTGGGCTTTTAGCTCACCCCATTTTGATGTATATCCTCAGGTGACTACATATACTAAGGAGAGGTCAAGCGCCAATAAGAATCTATAAAAGAAGTAAATAAATGAATTTTTATGATTTATGTTTTACATGTTTTGTATTGTCCTAGTATTCACACATTACTAAAAATATAGATCCTAATGGTGTAATACAATTATGTTCATTATATTTATAATGATTTAATAGTTATTTATGAAAATTTAGGGTATATATAATGTGGGAAAACCATGGTGCATTTAAATAATCACTAAGTGGGGGGAATTTGAACCCCCCATAGATAAATGATATGGAAAAAAATAATAGCCCCTTAAAGAACCAAGCTATGTTTGAAGAACCTTGGTTCATGAAAAAAAAATCTATGTAGATGATCCCCCCCTCCCACATAGAAACATGATTCATGGAGGGATCTCCATCCCATGCAAGAACCTAAAATGATGACTATCAAATCAAAGTGAATTATACTCACTAGATCCCATCACTCCATTACCTCATATTATATTTCCCCATGTGGGAACCTCGGTGATCCAATATAATAGAATTAGGCCAGGGACTCCTTCATATCCACTTGAAATGTATAATAAAATCAATGGGAACATCCTTGCATCCCCTCATGTTGACATACCGATATAATGTGATGTCACATATGTATCTTCCAAAAAAAGGAGGGTCCTTGGAAGTCACATGGGTTTACATTCCCATGGTAATGAAAGCCCCAACCATTTTTAACTAACCTTTACCATCCCATTCAAGGAAGGAATAGAGAGGACCACACTTTCCATTACCATTGATATGGAATGATCCCCATAATCTAATTTAGGTGAATACCTTTGGGGGTAAGCCCATAAACATTCTAAAAGGAGGAAACACTTTTTTTCCTATTCTCATTAACATATGATGTAGCTATATGGATAACTTTAGATGACTATCCTAAATATGAAAACAAAATAGGGGATAGATAAAATCAAATACCTATTACTATCTCTTTTGTCTAATAGCCCATCCATCAATGGATACGGTGAGAACTTATGATCATTAGATATACTTCTTCCTATTGATTCTCACACCAATCATGACTCATGTGGGAAATGAGGTTAGGGATAATCATAACATATGCACAATCAAAAATACTAATTTTACATTATCTCTATATATAAGCCCCAACATCAATCCTCAAATGATCCCCATATATTCTATAAACCCTTATCCTAGATATAAAACTTTGAAAGGGGTATATTCCCAATAAACCATCACCTAATGGGCATCCCCTAATTGAATCTCCAAATCATGACCCATAAAGTGGGCCTCTTCCTTGTGAAAGCCCCAATCAAGAGGCCACATGCTTAATGTATAACCAAACCATTTCCCCCTCCAGTGGTCCACTTCCCTGTGTAAGAACCAATAAATATTTAATCTATATAAGGACCATCACTTTTTATACATTAAAATTACATTAATTTTGATAAATAATTAAAACATTAAAAAATAGATGACCAAATACAATACTTGTCTACTGCCTTCTGAAACATGGAAACATAAACATTTGTACAAAAAAAGAGCTAAATCATCTCCCACTAGGTTTTTCTTGATTGGAATCATTCGTAGACACAATAATCAAAATAAATATATTCATAAAAAGGTAAAATATTGATAGGAAGGGGTTAAATCTGATTCTAAGTATGGGTAAACAAGGGGGAAATTTGAAAAATCACAAGCATAAGGGTATGAGAACATGATCATTAAAATAATAGGTCATACCCGACATAACAAAGATCATAATCATGAATCATGGAATATTTCTTGTAAATTCATAAGACATGATTCTTAAGGAATTAATTAACATGATCCATGAAATCATAACATTTGAATAAAAAATGGAATTATATAAGAAACATTAGAATATAATATGATTTTCTTAGTATCTAATTCATTTCTATCAAGACCATCTTAGTGGTATGAGTTCACTCCACATACCATATTCACTGTCATGGTTCAATACCATGTCAATCCTAGTATCCATAGTTCACAAAACATACAATCATTTTAGTTGTGTGTCACTCCCCTGGATATATTAGTTGTCATGACTCACTCCCATGGACACTTTAGTATACCTCATGAGATATAAATCAAAACCCAAAACGCTATATGTTCTACTCATATAATAATGAAATCAAGCATACATGATCGACTGAATCAATAAATAAAATAAAATAATAACCCATGAAATGAAATTGGTTACATAAGAATGTAATCTTGTCATAAAATATGGAAAAAGATAAAAGTTTCACAATCATTTCCTAATAATCATAACTTTGGAAAAGATATAGGTTTCAAAAGCATATAACAAATGAAAGAGAAATGAATTTCATAGACATAATTCAATCAAAAAATAAATGTTTTAGAAATTGAACATGAATAGAAATATTGGATCATTTCACTATAATGTAATGAGTAACACCAATGGATGTCAACATAGAGGGAAATTAGTTTTGAATGTTCTTTTAATTTTTTTTTATGAAATTATTGTTTCTTATTGAAAAATTATTTTTAAAACATAACAACTTTTGAAAACCAATTTCAATGAAATCGTGTAAAAGAATCGTGAAAATAGTTTGAAAACCATTTACCATGAAAACCTAAGAAAGAAACATGAAAACATTTTTAAATTTTATTTACATCAAATAAATATAAAATAATTTTTAAGACATTTTAACATCCATTTTCTTTTCAAAAACATTGATAAATTATAAATAAATCATGAAACCATTTTGAAATCTATTTCATTGAAAAGGCATTGAAAACAAACAATAAAAGCTTGATAAAGTTTTAAAAATGATTTATTTGAAAATATTTTGTAAACTTTTAGATATCTATTAAAAAGGTTTTTCAAATATATTTCATTGAAAATACTTTGAAAACTTATAAATAAATCATGGAAACATTTAAAATAGTTTTTCTAACATGAAAAATTTTAAAATACCATTTTTTGATAAAATATATTTTAAAACACAAAAACTAATCATTAAAAACAATAATTTTTTTAAAAAAACATTTTTACATTAAAATTATCTTCAAGGATTATATGAAAACTTTTCATGAATCATTTTTTAAATATTTTTTTAAATTAAATGTTTTTCCGAATGAAGAGGGAAATAAAATAATATTTTTATAAAAAACATTTTAAAAATTATATTAAGTACAAAGTAGTGAAAAAAATGTACTAATACATTGAGATACATTTAATAAATGGAGGATAATGAAATTAATTAGTTTTACTTAGATATGGATCATATAATTTCAATAAAGCAATTATAATCATATATAATCTTGATATATGATGATATTTATTCAATAAACTCTTAAAACATTGTAACTTGGGATCATACAATATCTGTAATAAGAAGAAAATTATATGAAGATTAAAAAATAGTGAACAAATATTCATGATATAACATGTAATATTGAATTATAAACACCTCGAAAATGATTGTAGGTGCATAATAAAACAAGTGTATCAAAGAAGGAATATTGAGACAAAATTGTATAAATGATATAATACCTTTTGAAACGTTAAACCGATGGAATAAAAATCATATAATGGATATTTAAAATACACATAAATTTATGTATAAGAACCATTGAATACATTAATGGGAATTATACACACCACAAAAAAGGAATGTGTGGTGAATAAATCATGTATCTCACAAATATAAAAAGTGACATGAAATCCCAATACATTGAGTATTGAATCCCATTGTACTCATAAATACATCATCTATAATAAATATATATTTATTATACATCTGTCATAGAACCATATTATTATATCTAATGATTTATATGTTTTTATTATGAATCTATATTACCTGTTTGTTAAAAATTATATTTCAAGGTTACACTTAAATTAATATATTCTTTGTTCATTTCTTGTGTCTTAATATGATATATCATTGGTCATTATAATTATATCATAATTTACATAATTTAAAACTAGAAATAAATATCACGTATAATATGTTTATATGTATTATAATAATATATAAAATATAGATGTATAAAATGGAATACACTATTAATGGAAACTATAGAGTATAGGTACGCATGTACTCTATTTACATTTAATAAATGTATTGAAATAATGAAATTAAATGACATATATATATATATATATATGTAAAATTATTCTATTATAATTATTATATTATATATATCAAATAATGTCACTAAACCTACTCTTAATACATTCCATGTAATGTGTGAATGAATCAAATTATTGTGAGAGGTATGTAGTCCCCATTTCTGAAAAAAATAATCATATTATAAAAAAATTGAAACTATAAAAATATGTGTTTTAAAATTATTATTGAAGATTAAAGTCATAATAAATATTGTATATCTCATATATAAGAATAGTATGCATCATAATGTATACCATGATCAGCGACAAGGAAAAATTAATAACCATATTTTTTAGGTGCTAGTTCATATTACACATAAAGAGTATGTTCGTTACACATTATATCAAGCTGTTTGTATGTGTAGGTCAGATCCTTAGTATAAAAGAAATGATCTTGAGAGAATTGGTTACCTCTTAATCATATAATTTATTTTTGTTTGTGAAAAAGGGCTTCCTTAGATTGATTTATGCACAATGGGAGGCATCTAGGTGGAAGTTAGTGATATTGGAAAGTATATTGTGTAGTTTTTGGCTCAGTTTATGTTTTTTTAGTGTTGTGAAGATCGGGGATATGTGATGACCTTTTAGTGGGATTAGAAAAAACATAGTGGGCATTTTTGAAAACAAGTTTGCTGTACCCACGTTTTTACCAAACAAAATGTCATTCTAAACCAACCAAACTCAAAAATGGAAGATTTATGACTGAATAAAAGACAACCAATTGGTGTTCAAAAAGTTCCTAGGTATTTTTTATCATAAATTTATGGTTTATAAATTTGATAATCTTGTTTTTTTATTAATCATTATAATTAAATTAATTCACTTTTATTAACATTTCAGGTCAAATAAAAAGTTTTCATTATTAGACATTATAAATTATTTTATTTCCAAATATGAAATCAATTTTTCCAAATAAAAATCATATAATTAGTAGAAATTAATTTAAAAATAATATTGTTAATGTGATTTCACTGTAGGGTTTTAAAGTAAAAACATCCAAAAAGTTTGTTATGTTTTATAACCATTTTCAAACTAAAATATATTCCAATTAACTACATTGGATTAATTTATTATATTAATATACAATTAAAATTTATGACTAATTTAAAATTTAATCCAAATATTTAAATTATTTATATAAAAAATTTATTTTTAAATTAAAATTCTGTATTTTTAATAATTCATTTAAAAACAATCCTTACAAAAAAATATAAATAATTTACCCTAACATAATATTTATGTTTCTCATAAAAAGAATAATTTTATTTTGACATATTAAATCTACAAAATTTATAAAAATTTGGTTTAAATGGGTTCACCATTAAAATATTCTAAAATTACATTTATAAAAATATAGGTTTTTAAGCATAAAATTGGGGTTTCTCTTATTTTATATCTATCAAATCTACTAGAAGATTATCAAAAAATATATTTGAATATATAACATATAAATATCCTTAATTTCATTAAATATTAGTAATTATGATAATTATTAATATAAATCTGATTTTCACATAAAAATATATTTTGATAAAATTATTCCATTTAAAGTCATTTGGTTTCTATATTATTTTTGGATAATTACGTACCCAATGAATTCAACTATATATATATTCATAATTTATTTAATACTATAATCTTCAATTTAATGTTCATTTCATGTCATATTGAATAATCATATTTTTTAATTTATTAGTTCAGAAACACTCAATCATGACTGTTACGCAAGCCGTTGTGGAATGCCAGTCATGCGTGTAATGTATGATATCCTAGGTGTTCCATGTTGATAAAGAAAAAAATTTTCCTGTAGTGCATGATTAAATTGTTTTTTTTGTATAAAAAAATCAAGACATACTACTTAAATATAATGTAAACTATTATTAGTGTTGTGTGAAATGAAAAATATAAAAAAGATTAAATTAATTAGGAAAAACATTCCCAAAATCAAAGGGTGTTGTATTCTACACCCACACATAAAAATAAATTTCACCCTTGAAACTCATCTAAGTTTTCAAAATTATTAATATTTCATAGTTTCATCTCTATAAACCCAAATCATAATAATAAATACTAAAAAATCTCTTTATAAGGGAATATTGGAACCATAACGCTTACCCAATGTAATGTATAACTGTGTCTCTATATGGGAGAACCTAGATAGAAAGTGAAAAAATAGAATTGTAGGAATATAAAAAATATTCATAGGGAGTGATCGAGGTCCCCAATAACAAGAAAAAGTGAATTATCAATGAAATTATGAGGGCCTCAATGTCCAAATTTTGTGATTATTCAGACGTCCATCGATTTAAAAAAATTAACTTCTTAGGACATCAAATGTTTTGGATTTTTATCTTACCTTTGAGTAATTATTTAATTAAACCGTAATGTATTTAAATATACTCAATTATTATTTTTTATATAAACAAAATTTAATTATTTGGTTGTGAATTTATCTATTTTAAATTTGTCCATTACTTCATAAAATGGATATCAAGAAAATAACATAGATGCACGAAGCAATAAAAAAAATTTCTAGTAGATATTATGCCCCATAAAAGAACGAAATGATTTTCTATTTTTCTATAAAAATCATTAAATATAAATATGGGTAATAAATTAATCTATAAACAGAGAAAGAAACACTACTATTTAATAATAAGTAATTATTCAATAAAAATAATTATACACTAACCATGACATCTCATAGGCCAGTGGTAGGTGTGACAACTTTATCGTAATTCTGGAATGGGTTCAAGACCAACTTCCATGCAAGAATTGATTAGTTGTCATGATTTATAAATGATTTAATTTACTAAAACCACACTAATATAATTTTAAAAATAAATATAATAGACATACATGAAAAATATTAATCACAATATATCTGTTGAACTAAGGATTTCAATATAATCTCAATACATAAATACTTCCTCCAAAGTTCAACTTAATATTTTTATGAGTAAATAACCTTATAACCATTCTAAAAGAATAAAATACATTTTTTGAAATAAATTCACAAAATCAACATAACATTGATCCCCCATATATCAGATAGAATCTCTTCATTGTGACATTCCAAACATGTGAATACCCTAATCAACTTAATATTGATCCCCCATATATTACTAAAAATATTCCATAAATTTAAGGATTTATAAACATCATCCATCATAGCATAAAAAATTGTAACCACATCTTTAATTAAGTCCAAGGTAACTAGTTCAGTCCAATATACTAATATCCAACATATATTTATCCAAAAAAATTATCATAACTTTACGAACATATTATGGGAAATATTTTCCTTAATAATTTGTTTTCAATGAACCACACCATTCCATTATATCCCATTTCTAGTCCTTCAAAAACATTCAACATAATATTATAAATTCATAGGAATAACACAAACTAGATAATCAAATATTATTTCACCATTCATATAACATGATTCCTAAATCAAAAATACATATAAACGTCAATTATTCCCCTTCATCCATAATCCTATTACATAATACCTATTTCATTTCACATTTCATATGAAGTATCATCCTTATCATAAATAAAACCATTACTCACATCACCATGATGAATCTCTTCAAAAGAATTACTCTTGGTACATTGGCTTTCATAATCACCTTTTATTCCACACATAAAACAATAAACATTCAATGATTATTTATGGGGACAATATTCTAAACCATTTCATTAACCAAACTATTAATTTTACCTTACAATCCCTTTCTTCAAGTAATTAATTTCCATAGTAAAAAAATATTCTTATTCCTATAAGAAGATCAATTAGGTTATTCCTTCCACATTCTTAACACAAAGGAAACCAAATATTTTTTCCCTATGGTCTCCATTAACCAACTATTAGAAACTCATTACAACTTTATCCTGATGAGTCTGAGAGTTGGTTTAGTATCACTTTGTTAATCATGTTGTTACACCCCATGGTATTACAAATGAATTGAAATTCAAGATCTTTTGTTTTATTTAGATAGTTATAACAAGCCTTTAAAAATAATATTTCCACTTTTATGTTTTCAACTACAAAAAACGGCCTTCTACATTTTTGATCAATTAGTTTTTTGGAGTCTGGTAGAACCAACATGATTTTTTGTGAATAGTTACAAACCCTTATGAATATTATTATTCCCCTAATTAATATAAAAATATTTTATTATTTTATTTTATTAAGGATTTTATATAGTGACATCGTTGTTAATTTTTCCTGGTGACATAAAATGCATTATACTTTTAATTTTTTTAATTTCTGAATAAAGTATGACATTATTTAAAAATTAAATTAGTAATATTTAGAAATTTATTTTCTGAAAATGGAGTTAATTTTTGAATTCTAAACATCCAAAAATTCTTAGGGTGAGTTTTTGGGATTTACTAATATTCTTGAATTCTTGATGAATATTAAAATACTATAAATTATGATAATTTCTAAATACGCGATTTACTGCATCATTGGTGATTCAAGGATGATGTAAGAACATATGGTTGGACATGACATGAAATTAATACTTTTTGGGTTCCCATGAATCAATACTATTCATTGTTCTGAGAAAAAAATATTTAAATGATGATTAAAATAATTTAAAATCTCTCCACTCTGACACTATAAACACCACCCACATTCCCCACTTCCTCTCACACATCTCAAGAAATGAGAATTGAAAAATTTATAAAAAATATCTTCCCAAAGGATCATCCCCATGTCTTTGAGAAACAAGACTCACAAAAAGTCAAAAACCAAAGGCCTTAAGGAGAATTTCAAAAAAAAAGATCAATAGGTAAGAATCCCCTTCCCCTTTTCATATGTTTTCTTTCCAATTCATGTATTTTCATTTACTAACTATCCTTCCACTTATACAGGATTTAATAAATCTCTAGAATCATATATATTTTTTAAGATACCATGTTTATGTAAAATATTCATCATCTTCCTTCCTTTCTTATCTTTGTTTTTATAATAATAAAATCATCTTCCATGATATACCAATTTATCGAAATCATGGAGGATAAGTTTTCAATATCTATTACATGACTCAAATATTATCATAAAACCATATTAGTGGTCGAAATAGAATATAATGTGTATTTTTTAACCTTTTTCATGTTATATAATTATTTTATATGCATGACGTTATATTTTATAATTAAACAAGTTCATGATTATCGAGTAACCACCAAAAAACGATCTAAACAAACATCATTAAAGTTTTATCTAATGATCCATCATTATATATGATAAAATAATGATTTATAGTATCATTATTTATTATGGAAACAAATTAATACAATTTCAATTCACTCATGGTATTTTTTTATAATCGACAATAAAAAGCATATACAAACTGGGCATGGAAATCATGTAAAGAACACACCCAAAACAATGGAAGGAATAAAATACTAACAATTAAAGGGTGAAATGATATAATGAAAAGATCATATAAGATATTATAAAAATATATATATTTAGTTATGATATTAATAACACTATTTTAACAATTATATAGAAGGTTTAAACAAGATTTAAGTCAGACAAACCCGAGGTAAGGGAATTATTAGCCGAGTTTCTATTCTTTGGGTTAACATTCCACTTCATTAATTGTGTGGTTTTAAGATCATTTGTGTGATGATTTTTTCTTATATATTATATTTTATCATTTTTATTTATAGTGTATACAAATATTTATTTCATTATATTTATCACATATCGATTATATGTTATTTGTAAGTAACTTTTCTTATAAAATCTTCATTTAAAATTCTATTTTACTAATTTCAAAATAAATGTTTTTATTAAATGACTCCTGATGAATTATTAATGTTTTGTTCTTGTAATTTGTTTATGTAATGTATTGGTTTCAGAGGAAACTCAGAGGTTCCCCATACCCGATTGGTCACATGTCCTCAAGTGCATTTCCCCGAATGCCAGAGGTTGCCAACTAGCAGCAAGGGCCTTGGGTGTGATAGTGGGGAAACTATTCCCTCATTGGCAGAGTACACATGGTAGTGCACAACACATACAATAGTGGAAGCAGTAAATATCCAAAAACAGTAAACATTGTAAGAATAGAATAGTAAAATTCTATAGCACACACACACAGAGACATATATATATATGAAATGAGGCATGATACATATGTCTAGGAAAGCATCCAAACAAATCACAATGCTTGAATACAACTGTGCTAAACCAAAGTAAAAAAAGAAAGATAAACAGATAAACTCTTTATCATCGCAAGCCATTGCTTGGTCCCATGATCTCTAACTTCACAACAAGTCATGTACCTAAAGTAGAATGATACTTGCCTTTATCTATACCTGCAAAAATAAAATCAGTTTGGGCTAAAAAGAAATACCCAAACAGGGTGTGAGACTAAATCTTAATAGGCAACCACCCAATGATCTGTGCCTAATAGTCAGTGAGTATATGGCAGGAAAAAGTAAAATAAATAGTAAATAGTAAACCGAAGACATGACAATACTCAATAGTAAACAATCCACAGTTCAATCAAGAAACAATGAGGCAAATAGCTAACCATAAGCAGGTAACCCTCTAGGAAGCACTCATAGTCATCCCCTCTTGTCCTACCTAAGAAGTACATACAACCCTCTAGGAAGCACACTCGGTCTAGCCCCTCTGGTTCTGTATAGGAATTTAATAATGAATCCATAAGGAAGCACACACAGCCTATCCACTTATAGTCATAGTAAAGTAAGTGTCAATGAGGAAACCCACACAGTCCATTCCCCGCATAGTCTTAGTTAGTCAAGGACTCTCTGAGGAAGCTCACATGTCAATCCACCTTATATCCCCAAGGACTATGACTCTCTGAGGAAGCTCACTCGGTCAATTCCCCTTATAGCCCTGGCCGTTCAATAAAAATAAAGACTCTATGAGGAATCTCAAATAGTCACTCCCCTTTTAGTCTAAAGCAATCAAGGACTCTCTAAGGAATCTCACTCGGTCAATTCCCCTTATAGGCAAAAAATGATCAATGTCTCTCTGGGGAAGCTCACAAGGTCAATTCCCCCTATAGTCTACTACACCAAGTTCTGATGGCCCTGTGTAAGTCAAAAAGCATAGAAATAAAATATATCCAATCTAAACCTATAGAACTACTTGGATAAATAGTCTATAGTATATCATGCATGTCAGAAATAATAACTCTCCATACTACAGCAACATGCATGGAATCAGACAATGTTGCCAAAAGTAGAACATGACCAAATGGTCGTAAACAGTACATGCTTGGGAAAGTCACATCGGAAGCATAAAAATCAACCCTATTCATATCCAAATATCCTCTACAAAGGCATACTAGCATGGTAGGCAAACAATAGGGGGAAAATAGTAAACACTCAATACCCAGTTCAACAGTATTGGTGGAATTTGCACATAAAACTCAAAGACATCGAACGGAAATGCACAAACCACCTACCTAGGGGTTAGGAGTTCAATATACTCGAACCAAAAAGCTTGAATCTCCTTGGAATGTTGTATATCTAAGAAAATTTCCAAAATGTTCAACCGACGATAACATGGAAAATAAGCGAAATTAGAAAACAAGGCTCAAGAAGAAATGATAAATCACCGATGTGATTCCAACGCAATCAACGATGCTCGAATTGGAGGATGGATGGAGGATCGAAGGCTCGTTCAAGATCCATGGATGCTCGAAACTCTCAGATGGACTAAACCTAAAATAAGTGGTTTTTGTCTGTCAGATGCGACCCCAATGAGTTTAATAAAAAAAATATAATATACACTATGTGTACTTTTGGAGTACACGGTGTGTATATGCCTTTTCTGTACGCAGCTTTAAGCGACCTCAAATCACTCCCACACAGCCATGTATGTAGCTACTACATGTCCAGCGCACAACCTATTGCAGTATCTGAGTACATAGCGTGTACTAATAAAGTACATCGTGTGTACTTAGAAAATTTCCTGAAATTCATATTTTCTCGAAAAATAACCAGAAAGGAAAAACATACCTAAAAAGAAGGTCTGATTTCTTAAAAACTTCCCCCCTTAAAGAAATTATTACCTGAATTTCCCTAGCACGGCGTAGAAGAATAACCCTTGAACAGTTCCCACCACTGTGCTCGTATATCAGCCTCCCTCTCCCATGTATCATCATGTACTTTCCCGTGCTACCACAACACATTTACCAAGGGATCATACTGGCCATGTAGACCTTTTGTACTGTGGTCCAAAATCTAGATCAAATACTCCTCAAATGATGCATCCACTTCGATCTCAACTACCATGGGTTGAAATACTTGAGACGGGTCTGAAAAGTAACATCGGAGTTGAGAGAAGTGAAAAACATCGTGCATATCTTGGTACCTCTGAGGTAACTGCAACTGATAGGCAACCAGACCAAATCACTTCAACACCAAAAATTGTCCGACATACCTCGGTGAAAGCTTAACCTGTCTCCTAATCCTCGTCTTTCCCAACCTTGGTGTGACACGTAGGAAATCCTGATCCATGACCTCGAACTCCAGAGGTCGTCTCTGCTTACCAGCTTAAGAATTCTGTCAAGACTGTGTAGTAGCCATCCTCTTCCAAATCAACTATATCTGCTCCATGGTCTCCTGAACAAGATGAGGTTCCAGCAAAGCTGACTCTCCTACCTCCAGCCAACATAAAGGTGATCGGCATGGACTACCATACAAATCCTCATAAGGTGTCATCTAAATATTAGCTTGAAAACTATTGTTGAAGGAAAACTACACAAGAAGTATATGCTTCTCCCAATAACCTTAAAAATCTAGAATGCATGCTCAGAGCATGTCCTCAAGCACCTGAATCATACACTTAGACTGGCCATCTATCTGAGGATGGTAAGCTGTACTCAAAAGTACCTGTGTACCCAAAGCCTTATGAAGCCCCTTCCAGAACCAAGAAGTGAAATGTGCTTCTCTGTCTGAAAAAATGGAATGTGGAACTCCATGAAGATGTACAATCCCACAGATGTACAACCATCCCAGCTCATCAACAATGAAGGTCTCATTGATGGACAAGAAGTCAGCAAACATCATGAGTCTGTCAATAACTACCAAAACTGCGTCATTCCCTCAAGGATACCTCGACAAACCTATCACGAAGTCCATAGCGACATCATTCCATTTCCACTTGGGAATGGGTAACTTATTTAAAAGCCCTGCTGGTCACTGATGCTCCACCTTCACCTTCTAACATGTGGAACACCTCACGATAAAACCAACAACATCCCTCTTCATTCATGGCCACCAATATTGATGGTGTAGATCCCAATACATCTTGGTGATGCCAGGATGAACTGCCCAAACTGAGGAATGAAAACCCCGCATCAGTTCCTTGCATATGTCTACAGGCACCCATACGCATCACTAGAAATGAAAGATCTTATCCTCACCTACGGTCCACCCAAGAATATGGTCCTCTCCGAACAGGAATTCTCATAGGACTAGGACTTTATAATATGATAGCTACCTCATTCAAACTCGATCCAAAAGAGTAGAGGTAATAGCTACAGAAGAAAGAAAAGTCATGCCCCTGTCTTTAGTGCAGCTACAAATGCATCTCAGAGAGTAGGGCCATAATCTTCCACACACTAATGGTCTCCTGAACTACCTATATCTGAGTCCTACTACTAAAAATAACATCCACTGTGTTTCCTTTCTTAGGCATATATGAAAGCTTAAAGTCAAAGGACTGTAGGTACTCAACCCACCTGCGCTGACTCAAATTCATATCAGACTGAGTGAAGATGTACATGAGACTTTTGTTGTCAGTGAAAACCACAAAGTTCTCTCCCTGAAGATAATTTCTCCAATAGCATAGGGCATGAACAACAGGTGCCAACTCCAGATCATCTGTTGGGTAATTCCTCTCATGTGGACTCAACTACCGAGACCTGTACACCACGACTCTACCACCCTGCATAAGCATATCTCGCAACCCGATACCTGATGCATCACATTAAATATTATAACTCTTGCCTGGATATTGAAAGACTAGTACCAGTGCTGAATTCAACCTCCCTTTTATCTTCTGAAAGGATGACTCACAAGAATCTGACCATAATAACTTTTCCCCCTTCTTGGTCAGACCTGTTAGTGGTGTTGCTATGTGTGAAAAGTCCTATATGAAATGTCTGTAGTATCCATCCAGCCCTAGAAAACTATGCACCTCAAAGAAGTTCTTTAGCTACTCCTAATAAACAACTCTCACTTTATCTGGGTCTACTAATAAACCTGCCTCTAAGATGACATTACCTAAGAAGTGGATATGATCCATCCAAAAGTGCCACTTTGAGAGCCTAGCATATAACTGATGCTCCCACAGTATACTCAAAACGATCTCAAGATGGGTAGCATGGTCATTTAAAGTGTGAGAGTACACCATGATATCATCCACAAAGACCACCACAAAAGAATCCAAGTATGGATGGAACACTTGGTTCATCAGTGCCATGAAAACTCTAGGCACTTTCGTGAGACCGAACGGCATGACCATGTACTGGTATAGACCATACCATCTCTGAAAGGCTGTAGGAAGCATATCTAATGGTTTAATGCGCAATTGATGACAACCGGATATCAAATCAATCTTTGAGAACACCTGGGATCCTCGAAGCAGATCAATGAGATTATCCATCCTCGGCAAGGGATATCAGTTCTTGACCATCAACTGGTTCAGCTTCCGATAATCCACACAAAGCCGGAGGGTACTGTCTTCCTTTTTCACAAACAGGATATGAAATCCCCAAGGAGAAGTACGGGGTCAGATGAAACCCTTTTCCTGTAACTCCTCCAACTGATTCTTGAGCTCCTGCAACTCTGGTGTAGCCATCCTATAAGGAGGAATGGACACTGGTGCCACTCTTAGCACAAGCTCAATCAAGAAGTCTACATCATGCTCCGGAGGTAAACCTGAGAAGTCATCTGGAACGAAATCTCTGAAACAATCCACCACTGGAGGGAAGTCTAACTATGAAGTCCCCTGGTCCTCCAAATAAATAATATCCATCTTGGCTGTAACTTCTCCCAACCCATGATGCTCTAGAATCACTCTAATTGCATGGACATCCCATTCTACCCTATAAAGAAAAGATCCACCCTTTTGTTATATGAAACTCACCCTATATCGATAATAGTCGATGAATTCCTAGAATGGAACTAACCAATCCATCATTAGAATGACATCATAGCTTGTCATCTTGAGGACATAAAGGTCCCATAAGAAGTGACATCTACCAACATGTAGAGGGCACTATCTGCATTGATATACACTAGCCGTTCGAGTCCCCAACAGAGTTTCTAGCGTCACGATATCAGCAAAAGAAAAGATGCAGATCCCAAGGCTATCCATGATAGAAACAGATATAAAGCTATGGGAAGAACCTATATAAAAAAGAGCAGAAGTTAAAGCTGAGGCCACTAAGATCATACCTCGAACGGTATAAGGTCTGAGATCCTACTCCTGTTGGGTCGGCTCCACTGCAAACATTTGGCCTGTACTGTGGCATTGTGACCCTACCTGACCACTCTGAGTTGATCCAACATGATGTTGCTAAAAACCAGGTGACTGGATACCATGGAGAAAACCTCCACCTCGGCCTAAACAGTTGGATGTACTCCAGTTCCCTGACAGGTGAGAAACTGGTGGCGCAACTCTAGAATGAGGAGTCATAGAAGAACCACTGTCACCGGCTGCTGGTGAGAAGAACTGACAAAAGCGCTAAAGGTGACCCATATTATCTCAATATCGGCACTCCATGGGACTCTCATGAAACGTGGACATGTATGATCACTTCTCCCACAATGGTAACACACCACCTAGATACCAGAAGATGCACCCCACCTACTCTAATCGCATCAGAAAGCCTCCCTGTTACGCTTCCTACTATCAGCTGGAAGAGCACTAACTCTGGATGCTGAACTTCCCTGGATCGTAGCTTAAAAATCCTTCATTATGTGCTATATTATTAGTTCCTAGTTGATGATAGAATATATCGAATTCCACCTGAAGATGTTCACCTGTGATAGGATGTCATGCCTCAGACCATCCTCAATCTTCCGTGCAAGGAACAAATCATCACCTCCTGGAATATGTGTGAAACGCTGTAACTCTGTGAACTGAGAGGAATACTCCATAATAGAAAGGGTACCCTTCTCTAGACTCATGAACTCCCAGGCTCGATCGGCCCTCAAGGTCTCCGGGTAGAAGTAATCATAGAAGATGCGCCAAACTCATCCCAAGCCATATTCTACTGGCGTCCCTCCTGTGAGACCACATACCACCATCTCTTAGAAAATTCATGGAGCATATAGGTTGAAAGCTTCACCTTCCTCTTTGTAGGTATCTCTAGATGCTCTAAAGTCGTCAACATGGACTCTATCCAAGACTCAGCAGCATGAGGTCCTCCATCCCTGGGAAAGTATGAGGATGCTGCTACTGGAAGACCTGCGTCAAATCAGCCATCGATGGGGTAGGAGGTGGTGCTCCCTAAAAGGTCTTAATAATCATCAAAGAGCCCTCACTGAGCTATGAATCATCACCTATTTCAGGTTCAACAGCTAGCACCAAGGATATCACAACAGAAGGATCTGCAGGTTATCCCTGATCAGCCATGTCTGGTGTTTGAGCGATGTCTGGAAACTGGCGCACAACCGGACGAAATTTCAGTGGAATGCCTCTGCAAAGTCAAGCACACATCTTAGATCAATATTATATAGGAGTGAAAACAAGAAGTGTAATAATTGGATCGGAGAAATAAATCACTCACGTTTTACAAAACATGACTACACGGTATATACTTTTACTACACTGCATGTTCCCTGAGGTCATTTACATTGGTGTGTACTCTTACCTAGACTGGTCGTGTTACACCCAAGACACACGACGTGTTGTCTCCACACATAGCATGTACTTGAGTCCCCTTTCCATGACTGAGTCCTTCTACACAGTTAAGCCACACGACTCTCTACAAAGGCAAGAAAACATGGTGTGTACACTTCCTACATGGTGGGTACTAAACAAGCTTCACCTAGCCCGTGTAGTTAGTGACACGGCCTGACACATGACTCACACTACACGGTTTGTTCCAGATGGGCACGGTGTGTATAAGAGAGGATAACACTAGCCCATGTTGTTCATGACACGACCGAAAGCCTTGGTCAACTACACGGCGTGTTCAGATGGTACACAACATGTATTAGAGATGACTTGACCTACCTGTGTTGTTAGTGACATGGGTAAGAAAGGGGTAGACCCTACACGACATGTATGGACAATACATGGCGTGTTCACTCTAAGATTTTCCCATTCCGTGTCTCTTCCCAAACGACCAATGACACAGTTTAGAGTTTACATGATGTTTATAAAATGTAAACGACATGCACTTAAGAAAAATTGTTATTCCCTAACAAAAGAACAAACGTTGTGTACATAACATTACAAAGCGTGTATTCTGGGATTTTCCAAACAGTAAGCCCCAGAAACTACTCCAGAACCCATAAAACACTATAATGAGCATTGAAAATGCCAAATTTCGAACAGTGAGGGCCTATACTCCCCAAGAATCAATGTTTGGTATCTTATACATATTATAACATGGAAAACAAGTAATGATCCAAAAAATTATGGTCCATGAGGGACCATAACACCTCAAGAACCAAGTTTTGGCATTCATTCCATCAAATATCTACACAAACAATACTCTATCAAATATTAGGTATTTCTATCAAGGAAACTGTCACAACAACATGTATATTTTACACATCATCTACCAAAACAACATGAAATCACTAATTCATCCTTTATGGCATGGAATGAATGCATGAAATGTGATTTCTAGTAGGTTCCTATATGATGCATGACATGGAATACCCTCATCTCATTGGGTTGTAATAGAAATAGAACCTCAATAACATGAACAATAACAACACCAAACATGTGAGTCACTCAATGTGAAATCAAATCAACTGTAATAAATTCAAAACCAGAACAATTGCAATTTAATGAGCCAGATTGTCATTTCCCTGTACACGGGTTAGCTACTTCCGGGCATATCTTAACACCAAGTAACAATTCCTTCCTATTCCTACCTACAGGATCCAAACATTATGCCAAGTGAAATGAAAAACTCTGATACCACTTTGTAAAATACCGGTTCCGAAAGCCACCCTGAGATGCCCCGTACCCAGTTGGTCACATGGCCTCATGCACATTTCCTTGAACGCCAGAGGCTGCCGACTAGCAGCAAGGGACTTGGGTGTGATAGTGGGGAAACTATGCCCTCATTGGAAGAGTACACAACAGAAGTGAACAACACATACAATAGCAGAAGTGGTAAATATCAAAAAATATTAAAGAGCAGAAGACTATAATAGTAAATAGTTGGAGCACATATAAATATATATATGAAATAATGCATGATACATATGTCTAGGAAAGCAGACAAACAAGTAACAATGATGGAAAACAATTTTTCTAAATCAATGTACAAAAAGAAATATAAATAGATAAAATCCTTAGCATCAAAAGCCATAGCTTGGTCCCATTCTCTCCAGCTCCATAGAAAGTCAAGTAACTAATGTAGATGAGAACTTTCCCTTATCTATACTTGCAATAATATAATCTGTTTGGGCCCAAAAGCATGACCCAAATAGGGTGTGAGACTAAATCCAAGTACTCAACCACCCGAAGATCTGTTTCTAACTGTCAGTGAGTGTATTGTAGGTAAAAGTAAATTAAACATTAAATAGTAAATAGAAGATAAGACAATACTCAACAGTAAACAATCAACAGTTCAATCAAGTAACAGTGAGTCATACAGCTAACCCGAAGCAGATAACCCTCTGGGAAGTAATCACTACCATCCCCTCTAGTCCAACCTATGATGTATAGAAAACCTTCTAGGAAGCACACTCAGTATAGCCCCTATGGTTCTGTATAGGAATTTAATAAAGAATCTCTGAGGAATCACTCACAGTCTATCCACTTATAGTAATAGTAAAGAAACACTCTTAAGGGAAGCTCAAACAGTCCATTCACCGCATAGTCTAATGTAGTCAAGGACTCTACAAAGAAGCTCACATTTTAATTCCCCTTAAAGGCCCATGGTCTAGGACTCTCTGAGGAAGCTGATTTTCCAAATTTCCCTTATGGCCCAGGTCATTCAATTCAAATAAAGACTCTCTGAGGATGTTCACACAGTCAATCCCCTTTTAGTCTAAAGAAATCAAGAACTCTATGAAGGCACTCACTCGGTCAATTCCCCCTATAGTTTACTACACCATGTTCTCATATCCATGTGTAAGTCAATAATCATAGCAGTGTAATATAGCCAAAGTAAACTTACAGAACTACTTGGCTAAACAGTCTACAGTATATCATGCATGTCAGAAATACAAACTCTCCATCCTACAGCAACAGACATGGAATCAGGAAAAGTAGCCAAAATGTGAACGGGACCAAACGGTCGTAAACAGTACATGAATGGGAAGGACATATCCAAAGCATAAAAATCAACACTATTCATATCCAAATATCCTCTACACAAGTATACAAGCATGGTAGGAAAATAATAGGGGCAAAACAGTAAACATGCAATAACCCGTTAAAGGGTTTTGGTGGAATTTGCACATAAAACTAAATGACCTTGAATGGAAAGGCACAAACCACCTACCTCGGGGTTAGGAGATCAATATACTTGAACTATAGAGCTTGAATCTCCTTTTAAGGTCGTAGATCTAAGAAAATGTCCAAAACATTCAATCCACGATAACATGGAAATGAAGAGGAATTGGAAAACAAGGCTCAAGAAGAAGAGAGAACTCACCGATGTGATTCAAACACAATCAACAGTGCTCGAATCAGAGGAAAGATGGAGGATTGGTGGCTCGTCGTAGATCCACAGATGCTCAATGCTCTCGGATGAACAAAACCTAAAATAAGTTGTTTCTGTCTATCAGACACAACCCCGGTGTGTTTAATGTAAAAAACAAAAGTACACAATGTTTACTTTTGGAGTACACAACATATACTATACTTTTTCATACTCTTCTTTAAGTGGACTCCAGTAACTCCCACACGACCATGTATGTGGCTAATACATGGCCAGTGCACGGCCTGCTGCGGCATCTGAGTACACGGTGTGTACACATAAAGTACACGACCTGTACGGATAAAGTACACGATGTGTACTTAGAAAATTTCCATGAATTACTCTTTTCTAAAAAAACGACTAGAATGGAATAACATTCATGTAATAAAGGTCCGGTTTCTTACAGTTTGTGAAAAAGGGTAGGACGTATATCTTCCTCAAATTCATTGGCTATGTGTATGTTGGAGGTTGGTCGTATGGTTAAGCCAAGTGAAAATATGATGGTTACACAAATTTTAAGGTATTCATGAGGGTTATAAAATATAACATATCCAAGAGGGTTACAAGATTATGTAAGTAATTCCACAATATACCTTTATGGTTTTATTGATGTTCAATTTGTTTTGTGTAAATCTCATGGAAATTCCATGATTCAAAAGGTAAGTGTATATGGGTGACAAGTATGCCTTTTTTAGAATTATTTCATACGTTACAAGTATTCATTTTCTAATGTGTTATTTGCATCTTTTTTAGCCCTTACTGAGCTTTTTGTGCTCATACAATGTTTTTAAATGATTTTCACTGGTTATAAGGATGTATAATTTGTATAAGTAATCCATGTTAAATGTGATGATAATTTTTCGAAAAAAAATGATTTATTTGAAAAGATTTATATTTTGAATGAAATAGATTAAATTTTTGTTGTATCTGCTCTATATGAATTTGGAATTTAATATATATATTATATCACAATTATGTAAAGATTTAAAATTGAAGTGATCATAAATATGAAGGTAAATGAGTTTTTGAATAAAATTCATCATTATGTAATGTAATAAGGCTTGGTCCTTATTATTGGTTTCAGAGGATGGTTTAGATAACATTAGAGGTTAATATGCAGTCATTATAATTCCATAATTGATTTTTTTTGATCTATGGGTTGTTTGAAATGATATATAATTTAAATATTTCCATGTTGCTTCGACTAAGATATGTTTTCTCGGAATGGTTGTCTGCTGAAGAAAACAGGGAAGCTATGGAGTAGAGGCACCAACAGAATTATATCCTTCTAAATATACATCTCAAAATGGTAGGGATGAGAAGTAAGTAGTTTTTTAAAGTAATGGAATAGATGACGTAGGGAATAAATGGTGGTCTAATCAATGAAAGAGAACAACCTTAGGTACCACAACTGAACTTTATGATATTGGAACATTTTATAAGACAACACCATCCTTCATTCAATGGATATTATAACATAGTATTGGATGAAGGATGGATTCAGGCCCTTGAGAAGATATTATATGTTATGAGATACTAAGATAATAAAATTTTATGTCTTTTCATTTATCATTTTGAAGGTGAAGACGATAAGTGATGTTTAATGCTAAAAAATATCTAGGATAGAGAGGATATTGATTCCTTATTGTGGGATGAATTTAAAAGTATTTTCCATGAAAAATATTTTCCTAAGGTGGTTCAATGTGGGATCGAGATGAAATTTTTTGAATTGAATAAAGTGGAAAAAGATTCAATGGTCTTGCATGATGAAAACATCACCCGACTAGCTTGGTATGCTAAAAATATTATTCTGGATCTTCATAGAGAAATCAATCTTTTTTACTTAGGATTAAAGCTAAGGTGTCAAGGTGCATTGGCCACCCGTGAATTCAAAAGTTATAAGAAACAATTACAATGTGCTATGATGGTAGAGATATATATTTATGATGATTAAATCCACTTTGACAACAAGGATAAGATTAGGTCTAGATAGAAAGTGATGGGTAAGAATCATTCAAAGAAATCAGATGGTAATAATGTCTAGTTTCTAGTTTATGAAAAGTTTGGAAAAAAGTATCATGGGGAATGTCTTTCCTAAAATGATAAGTGTTTTAGATATGGTTGGTTTCGAAAAATGGATTGAGATTGTAATGAAAATGATCCTAAGACTAATCTAGATAATAAAACTGTAATGTGTATTAAATATGGACAGATGGTTCATTACACAAATGTCTTCCCAAAGTGAGATATGAATGATGCAAAGAAGCCATAATATAAGTAGATAGGTGTAGTGAGATACTTTGAGAGTACGTCAGCAGATGTCGTGCCATCCAATGATGTTGTATTAGGTACCTTTTATGTTTACTCATATTTACTAATGTTTTTTCGATATGGGGTATACACATTCCTTTAGTTTTATGAATTTTTATGGTAAATTAGAAATATCACATATACAAATGAGACCAGAACATATTGTTAAAATAGATGGGGGAAATATTATGGAAAAGATGAATTATCAGAATATTTCTATTGTGGTTTGTGGAATGACTTTACCAACAAACATTGTTGTTTTTACCTTAGTAGTGCTCAATGTCATTATGGGAATGGATTGGATTTCTATTTATCAGGATATGTGTGATTATAGAGCTAATGAAGTTGATTTGAATAATGGGTTTCATTTTATATACAAGAACAGACCCATATAATTGATAACATATTAGGAAGCTAATAAACTGTTGAAATGTAGAAATGAATGTTTTCATGCTCTTATTTATGAAAACAAGCGATCTTTTCATATTAATGATGTGCTAGTGGTAAATGAATACCATGATGTTTTTATTGATGTTTTACCTTGTGTCATAACCTGATTGGGAATTCAAATTCAAAATTGACTTAGTTTATGATGCTAACCAATTTCGGAAACCCTCATATCTAATGACTCAATTGAAACTTCTTAAAATAAAAAATCAGGTGTTGAATTTTCTTGATAAGGCTTCATTCATCCTATCACTAACCATGGGGTGATCCTATTTTGTTTGTTAAAAATAAATATTTTTCCATGAGAAGTTTCATTGATTATAGATCTTTGAATAATATCAGTATTAAAAAAAGTATCATGTTCCTCATATTGATGAATTCTTTGATCAGCTCCAGGGAGCCCAATATTTTTTAAAGACTAACATGAGATACAGATACCATCAGCTGAATGTGAAGGAGGAAGACATACCAAACACAATTTTTCTTATTATATATGGGAAATATAAAGTTTTTAATATGTCATTAGGGTTAGCTAATGATCCTATGATATTTATATATATTATTAAAAGAATGTTTCATGCGTTCTTGGATAATTTTGTTGTTGTGTTTATTGATGCCTTTCTTGTATTTTTTTAAGATTAAAGAGAAGCATGAAAATATTTTAATGGTTTTTTGAAAACCATAAAGGAAAATAAACTGTATGGAAAACTCAGAAATCATGATTTTTTGTTGTAGTAGATTTTTTTATCACACTGTAAATAAGGAGGGTCTAAAAATTGATCATGAAAAAAAAGTTTTTGATCAATGGGAAAGACCAATAAATTTCAAAGAGATTCATAGTATTATTTGATTAGTTGGTTATTTCTAATGGTTTGATAAATTTTTTTTACAGATATCTCACCTGCTAACTATGTTAATGTGATAATGGGTTATAATTATTTGGATTGAAGAATATGATTTTTGTTTTTAGTAACTGAAGAAGATATTGGTGAATGCTACAATATTGGTATTGCCTTCTTGAAATGCTGAGTTTGTATTATACAGTGATGCATAATTGAAGGGAATTGGTTTTGTATTGATGAAGAATGACCACATAATTTATTATGCTTCAAGGCAACTAAAACCTAATGAGTTAAATAATCCCATACATGATTTGGAATTCGAATCATGTTTTTTTCTTTGAAAATTTGGTGGCATCATTTATACGTAGCCAAATGTAAAATATACCCTGACTGTAAAAGTATGGAATATATTAACTCATAAGGGATTAATCATGCGGTATATAAAATGGATTGAACTAACAAATGATTATGTTTCCACAATAAATTACCATCCAATAAGAGGAAAAAAAGTTGTTGATGTCTCGATTCGAAAAAATCATGCATTGTTGACCATGATTCTTTTGTAACATGATCCCTTGATTAATGATTTGATTTATTTTTCCATATATGTTTTTGGTGAATGAAGTACCTCTACTTTTTCATATTTTAGTGAAGTCATCATTTTCAAACAAAATTAAGAAAGCACATATGGATGACCGTGAGCTATACAAAAATGTATAATTGGTTAAAATTAAAAAGTTTCTAAGAATATATCCTTGATAAATATTGTCTTTTAAGATTTTTATAAAGGATGTGTGTGCCATGTGATTCCTAGTTGAAGAATGATTTGTTGTGTGAGGATCATAATTCTCTATTTTTAGTTTAATGTATTTTACAAAGTTATTCAGTGACCTTCAGGAGTATTTGTGATGGGAAGGAATGAAAAGAGATATTGTAGAGTATACTGTGAAATGTTTGACATGTCAACATGTTAATGAAGAGAGGCAGTTATCAAATGAGATTATTTAGGAAATTCTGTTTCCATAGTTGAACTAGGAGAATATATCCCTAGACTTTGTGGAGGGACCACATAAAACTTCTCGAGGTAACAACACGATTTGGGTTTTGGTTGATCAAATAACTAGATCTGCAATTTTTTTTATATTTGAGATATAATGTCTTTGGATTATCTTTCTCGACTGTACCTCAAATAAAGTTTTAGGTTGCATGGAGTTCCTCTTTATATTGTATCTGATCAATATCCCTATTTCACTTCTAACTTTTTGAAGGGGCCTCATATGTTGTCGTGTACAAAATTAAATTTCATTGCAGCTTTTTATCCTCAGTTAGATGGGCAGTCTGAACGAATGCTTTGGGATTTGGAGGATATGATTCGAACTTGTTCAATTGACTACTAGGGATGTTTGGATCAAAATCATTCTTTAGTTGAGTACTCTTTTAATAAAATGTTTCATTCTAGTACACAACTAGAACCATTTGAGACATTCTATGGGAAGTCGTGTCGAACTCTAGCTTCTTGGGATGATATCAGGGAATTAAAGTTGATGGGACCAGAATTAGTAGAGGAAGTAGATGAAAATGTTTAGATGATACAACATCACATGAGAAAATCTCAGATAAGACAAAAAAGTAATGCATCCAATACGAGGAAAGAATTTTATTTAAGGCCTCTTATCCCGATATTTTAAAATCTCACTAGGTAAAAGTCTTATGTGTTTTGGTATAAAAGGAAAGCTAAGTCCACAGTTCATTGGACCTTATGAAATTCTAGTGAAATTTGGACCAGTCACCTAAATATTAGTTTTTCCTCTGAGTTTTTCTTAGGTACATAATGTTTTTCATGTTTTGATAATGAGAATGTATGTTCCAATTTCATCTCATGTCTTGAGGCTAGAAGCAGTTCAGTAAGAAAAGATACTATCTTATAAAGAGAAACCAGGTCAAATTTTTGATTGAAGGGAACATGCAATGTAGAAAAAGGTAATCCACTGGTTTATGGTTTTGTGGAGAAACCACATGATTTAAGAAGCAACATGGGTGTCTAAAAATGCATTGAGGGAAATATTTTATAACTTGTTAAATAAGTAAATAGAATATCGAGGATGTTATTTCCATAAGGTCAGGATAATGTAACACACCGAGGTTTTAGAAATATATTGAAAATCATGAAACATTGTTTTAATTATATAGTTATAACTATTCTGTAAACATATTTTTTGCTTTTATGTTTTGAATTTTAAAAAATGGTCAGCTGCATTTTTGATCATAATGTTATTTAGAGTCTTATGGAACCGACATGATTTTTGGTGAATAGTAACACACCCTTATGAATAGTAACATGACCCTAATAAATAGTATATTATATTATTATTTTATTTTATTAATGATTTATGATAATGACATATTGATTTATTTTTCCAGGCGACATAAAATGCATTGTAGTTTTAAATGTTTAAATTTTTGTTTAAACTATGATTTTATTTAGAAAATAAATTAATAATATTTAGAAAACTATTTTCAAAAATTGGAGTTCATTTTTGAATTATAAACATAATAAAATAGTTAGGGTGAATTTTTGGGATTTTTTTGAAATTCTTGGAATTTTGATGAATAGTATAGTTTGATAAATTACAATAAAAGATAAATACTTGATTTACCACATCATTGGTGATTCAAGGATGATGTAAGTCCACATGGTTAGAACTCACATTAAATTATTACTATTTGGGTTTCTATGAATCATGATTATACATAGTATTGAGAAAAAATATTTAATTAATGATCAAAATAATGTAAAATCTCTCCTCTCCTCCACTATAAATGCATCCCTCATTCCCCTATTCCTTTCACACCTCTCAAGTATTGATCATTGTATAAGTTCTGTAATATCCCCAGTAAATGAAGAATAAGTCATATTTCATATTTATTAATACTTGTGAATTAAATATTAATTTTACTTTAAAAGGGTTTCTATGTTCAATAGTGTACCCGATACACAACAATGTATTTCTTTGAAATCATATGTTTGACACTAATAATATAATATTAATATTTTAATTAGTAGTTAACTCCTATCCATTGTATTGGAAATAATGAACCAAACTAACTAAAATATGCTTATACATGTTCGTTAAACTTATTTACATTATCCAATAAATGTTAGAGGCTTAAAATGTGAATGTATCTAATTTTAAGCATAATTTACATAAAAAGGCCGATTTATCACCTTTTAATGGAGAAAACTCTTTAAATATAGTTTAGGTCACTTTAATACATTCTAATTGACCAAATAAAATCCTTATTTAGAATGGGGACCTCAAATTTTACTTTGGGTAATTTTTTGGTATTTTTCTGATAAAGTTCATTTTTTAATGAATAGTGAAAAATATTGTATTTTAATTAAAAGGTTCATTTTAATATAATTTATTTATATGGTTAGATTATCTTTTTAATTGGTTTTAAAGTGAAATTAAAATATATTTTTTTACCATTTAATCCAATGTTTTTCATTGGAATTAATTTCTCTTTGAAATTGGATATAAACAAGTATGAATCTTTTGATAGTTGTTGTTTCTTAAAAACACACTATTTGTTTTGATAACGGGAAATAATTTTAAAATTAATTAATGCTGCTTATATGATATTAATTTGGAAAAATTAACATCATTTTATAATTCATAATTTCAAATATATCTTAGGCTGAATTTTTGGTATTTTTCTAAAAAACATCATTTTTTGATGAATAGTGAAACCACTTAGTAGTAGTTAAAAAAACTGACCTTTTCATTTAAATGAAATTTTACCGCTTCTGTGAATTTAATTTCCAAAATATGACATACATGGTTTTTATTAGTAAGTAAAATGTGGTTAAAAGAGATGAAAATAATTTTTGGTGAATAATAACTTTTGACTTTTATTTACCGCGGTTAAAGGTAAATTAGGTAATTAAAGTTTAAAAGAATATTATAATAATACCAAATTACCTTAAAACTTGTCCAAACCTTATTTTTTGAGTTATTTATGACCATGGTAATCTTTGGGTCTATTTTGGGACCCCATTGAGAAACTTGGAAGTGATAATGACAATTTAGATTAATTAACATAAATTAAAGGCAAAAATGTCAAAAACAAATATATTTTATTAAATTAATTTTTACAAGGGGTTATATAAATAATATTTTAGAATATAAATATTAATTGGAAATATAAAAATATTTCCTACATCATGGTATTTTTTTTATAATTTTTAGGCAACAGATAAATTAAATTATTTATGACACAATAATGATGCAGTGTTTACCTCATAAATAAATGATTTAAATAAATAAGATTATAATTATTAAAATATTATCCATAATCTATCCAATTCCTATTTGATGATTTTATTTCGACCATGAGTCATATTATATTCTACTATAATGATTTTTTGACCATTATAAGCCGAATATCATTATATAATAAAATAATATTTTCATACTTTCCTAAAGAGCCCATCCTCCCCCTTATAAAAGGCGACCATGGCTAACCAATTACTCACACCACTCAATCCATTTGGCTCATCCAAACACTACCCAATTAATCTTCGTAAATTTATCTCCTCCACCTATAAGCCTTACCTTAGGATGAAGACAATTAAAGAAGTCCTTTGGTTCAAACCAAAGGGAGTTACCCAAATTAAAGGTAACAGTTTCTCTTAAATTGTTTTCTTCTATTTTACTACTCCAAACCCTAACCTATTTTTATTCCTTTATTTTGTAACAAAACAAGTAATCTAAATATACGAGTATGTTTTTAGGAGAAATATTCAAACTACACTTACACACACCTCCATCTAATGGATGAAGAACATAATGTTTCTGTGGGTGGTAAACTAACACCTCACGAAATGATGATTGTTCAATTATCTCCTACTACCTCTCATGGTGGCCATTATGATGGAATTTTATTTATATATTATATATATACTATGTTTTTGTTTTCTTTATGATTCTCTAATTTCCATTTATATCATGCCTTTATGGTTTCCAATATTGGTAAACACGATAATCTGATTAGAGGAAGTGCAAACTACCACCCCCTCAATGTGACGTGACTCGTTAATGCCTTATATGGGATGTATAAAGGATTGAGTTAATGTTATTATATATTATATTATACTAAAATTATAATATATCTATGTATCATTATGTTTTAATTCCATTAATATATGAAATAGAAATGAAAGTAGTGTTCATGTGTACGTACGGCTTACTGTTTCCCTGAGTGGTGCATTTCATTTCATACCTTCAAATGTTATTTACTATTATAAATATATGTATATAATGGATATATATGATATATATGATATATAAATGATGAATTTCATTCTAGATATAATGAACTATTGACCACATGGACAACATGTAAATTTAAGGTGTTCATTTTTGACTCAAGTACCAAATATCGACAAAATGGACGTTATTAACATAAATGATTAGATATTGTTTATAACATGGTAATAATAGATATAAAAGGAATAATAAACTTGAATAAGGTTCTTATGAAAGTAGAAATTAACTTTAGTTTATTATTCGGGATATTAAAGAATGGACGGGTCATGTCGGACACGAGGTAAGGGACTTCATCTCAATCTCCTTTCATTGAGGCATATTTTGTTTTAATACACGGCTTTATATTATACGCTATATAAACAACCTCAAAATTTCAAAAGGGAATACTTTTCTACAAATAATTTTACTAATCGACAAAAATGAATGTTTCTTTTAACGTAAGCAGTGACAACGACCTTTTCCGCCGCCAGAGGTATTTTTTGAACTTTCACTTCCACAACAAGCTGTAATGTTTTTAAAGGAAAATAAATACCTTATACTATTTTACGTATTTTTTGGTATTTAAAATTATTTTGAAAATGGATTTGTTATGTCAATATATTTAAGTGATATACTGTGATTGAAATGTTGAAATGTTTTATTTCCTTTATATTTTCAATATTTTATGTGTGATGATTTTATAATGGTACTTAGACATTTGACGGGTGGTTATGTGATAAACCAAATGATGGGTGGTGCTGTGAATACTAGGACGGGTGGTTACGTTATAATCACCAATGCATTGTGTATGGAAGTTGGACGTATGGATATTACATTTAGTAATATGTGTGGAATTCGACCGCATGGTTATTCCATTTAAGTATGTTTATGTCCCAAATTACCTTAATATGTTATGTGTTCATTATATGAGTTTTGTGGTAATCCTTTAGTTACAAAAGGGTAAGTAATGATCTTTTATTTAGTGAAGAGTATTTACTACTTCATAAAGGTGAAAAGTATTAATTATGTTAAAGTATTCATGGTTTACTTGTTGTTTTGAAAAACTAACATTTTTCCTTCTTTGTGTATCCCATATTGATCTTTTTATGCTCATCCCAAGTTTTTGAAATGTTTTCACAGGACATAATGTGGAATAAGGTCAAGGATGGGATCAAGGAAAATTCATGTTGTCTTAAACATGGAACTAGACATGACTCTTTTTTCAAGAGTTCATGTTTTTTTAAAAATGGAAACTGTGTAGAAGTGTCAAATTTGTAATCTTTTTAGATGTAATAGTTATGTCCTAATTCTCTAAAACTCTAAACCTGAAAATATCCTCAATGTAAATTATTAATTTAATTCAATATTATTTAATGTTTAAGGCCGAGTCCTTATTGTTGATATCAGAGGTCAGTTTAGATAACTTTAGGTGTTAGGGTATTGTTAAATTAATATCCATAAAGTAATTTATGTTAATTTTTAAATCATATGGAATTTACAGATTAAAATGTTGATTCACCTATGATATTTTGGTGTTGAAAATGATTTTCCATAGAGTAAACATGGAAACTATGTTGGGACGACATCAGGAGGAGGACAACCTTCCAAATCAGCAACCTGAGATGGTCGAAATCAGAACTGAATAGTTTGTTACAGTGATGGCACAGTTGACTCAGGATATAAATGGTGGTGGTATCCATGTACAATATCAGCCAGATCAACCACAGAGTAACATGTCAGTAGTGGATCATTCCATGAGGCAACATCCCCCATCATTCAAAGGATCATCTGATCAGGTGCTAGCAGAAGGGTGGATTAAAGAATAGGAAAAGATTTTCAAGGTCATGGGTTGTTCATATCAACAAAAGGTTAGTATTTCTATTTACCATTTTGAAGTTGAAGATGACCAGTGGTGGTCAATGGTGAAAGATATCATTGATAGTGAGGACATTGATGCTCTTGATTGGGATGAATTCAATGGTATGATTCATGAGAAGTATTTTCCTAAGGTGGTTCATCTTAGAATGGAAAAAAAATTCCTTGAATTGAGGTAAGAGGATGACTCAGTGGCTACTTATGAAGAAAAATTCACTCGACTAGAAAGGTATTCCCCAAATATCATACGAGATCTTGATAGTAAAATCAACCGTTTTTACTCAAGATTAAAGCCAAAGTATCAAAGGTCTTTATCTTATCATGTGTTCAAAAGTTATGAAAAACTTGTTCATTGTGTGGAGAAGCTGTAAATGGAGTTTGCTGATGATCATGTATTCTTTGACAAAAACATAATAAGAGGTTGAGGTGGCAGGCAAAAGTGAATAACTATTCAAAAAAGTATGATGGTAAGAAACATAAGTTTACAGTTTGTGAAAATTTTGCTAAAAAGCATGATGGGGAATGTCTTTTGAATCCTGGTAAGTGCTACCGATGTGGTAAAATGGGATATAAGGCACATAATTGCACTGAAAAATATCAGGGTAATGGTAAGAAAAAAAATCTGATTTACAGTCAGTAAAATGTTTTAAGTGCAATGAAATGGGTCATTATGTAAATGAGTGGCCAACAACGAACTCAAATGAGGGAAAGTAGCCAGACTACAAGCAGAAAGGGGTGGTGAAATCTGTTGCGACTACTTCATCAGATGTTGGGCCATCAAATAAAGTTGTATCAGGCACACTATTTGTTTGTTCAGATTATACCAATGAGTTGTTTGATTCAGGTTCTACACACACATTAATTTTTGAGAATATTTCTAGTAAATTGGGAATTTCATCTGATGATATGAATATAGAACTTATGGTAAAAACATCTAGAGTAAATTTTGAGACAAAAATAAAACACAAGAACTTTCCTATCCTTATGTGTTGAAAGAACCTACCAGAAAAACTTATTGTTTTGCCTCTAGTAGAGTTTGACACTATTTTGGGAATGGATTTGCTGTCCTTTTATCATGCTTGGATTAAATGTAAATCTAAAGATGTTTCATTTCAGAAATATTTACATTTTGTGTAAAATAATGAACCATTTCCTTTAATAACATATCAGGATGTTGAGAAACCAGTAAGAGAAGGAAATAAATGTTACCTTGCTCATATTGATGAAAATAAAGAAAGTTTTCAGATTATTGATGTGACAGTGGTAAATGTGTACCTTGATGTTTTTCCTGATGAGTTTCCTGGTATTATACCTGATCGAGAAGATGAATTTACTATTGACTTAGTTATTGATTCTAAGCCAATTTCAAAACCCCCATATCGAATGGCTCAAATTGAAATTTTAGAGTTAAAGAAGCAATTGTAGAAGTTATTAGATAAAGGTTTTATTTGACCTAGAACATCACCATTGGGTGCTCCTGTCTTGTTTTCTAAAAAGAGAGATGGTTAAATGATACTTTTCATTGATTATATAGCATTGAATAACATCACTGTTAAGAATAAGTATCCTTTGCCTCATATTGATGATTTGTTTGATCAGCTCCAGGGAGCTCAGTATTTTTCAATGATTTATTTGAGTTTGAGGTACCATCAGTTGATAGTAAAGGAAGCATACATTCCAAAGACCCCGTTTCGTACTAGATATGGCCATTATGAATTTGTAGTTATGACATTTGTTTAACCAATGAACCTGTTGTTTTCATGGATCTTATGAATATAAATTTCCATGAGTTCTTGGATAAGTTTGTGGTTGTGTTCATTAATGATATTTTGGTTTATTCTAAAATTAAAGAGGAGCATTAAAGTAATTTAAGGGTCATCTTGAAAACCTTTAAATAAATGAAACTTTATGGGAAATTCATCAAGTGTGAGTTTTGGTTACAAAAAATTTCTTTACATGGTCACATTGTTTCAAAAAATAGCATCACTGTTGATCATGCTAAAACAAAAGTTGTTGAAGAATTTCCACGACCACAAATATAAACGAGATCTATAGTTTTCTTATTTAGGTAGGTTATTACCAGAGGTTTGTTGAAAATTTTTCACGGGTTTCTAGTTAAATGACTTTGTTAACTCGAAAATGTGTTAAGTTCATCTTGAAAAAATAATGTGATGATTGTTTTCACGAATTGAAAAGAAGATTGGAGAATGCTCCAGTTTTGGCACTGCCATCTAGAAATGTTGAGTTTGTTATCTACAGTGATGGTTCGTTGAAAGGAATGGGTTTTAAACTAGTGTATAATGATCAGGTATTTGCTTATGCTTCATGTCAGTTGAAACCTCACGAGTTAAATTACCTTACACATGATTTAGAATTAGCTGCTGTTATTTTTTCTTAAAAAAATTATAGGCATTATTTGTATGGAGTAAAGTGAAAAATATATACTGATCACAAAAGTTTGAAGTATATATTAACTCAGAAAGAATTGAACATGAGACAGATGAGATGGTTGGAATTAATCAAGGATTATGATTGCACCATCCATTACAATCCAGGAAAATCAAATAAGGCGGATGATGCATTGAGTCGAAAAAGTAATACTTCATTAACCATGTTACATTTGGAACGAGATCCTTTGGTTTTTGATTTGTTAAACTTTGTCATAGAAGTTGTCGGTGCAAGAAATTCTTCTATTTTGTATCAGGTGTCAGTGAGATCATCTCTATTGGACAGAATTAAGCAAGTGATGAAGGAAGATAGTGAGGTGCATAAAAAGGTAGAGTTGTTTTAGAAGGGTAACATGCCTGATTTTAACATTGATAATGATTGTGTCTTGAGGTTTGGGAATAAATTATTTGTGCCTTTTGATTCACAGTTGAAGAATGAGTTGTTATGTAAAGATCATAGTTCTCCGTTTTCAGTTCATCCTAGAAGTACTAAGATGTACAGAGATCTCCATGAGTATTACGGGTGGGATGGAATTAAAAGTGATATTGCTGATTTTACTATGAAGTGTTTGACTTGTCAGCAGGTTAAAGCAGAGAGGAAGTTACCAAAAGGGATGCTTCAGCCTCTACAAGTGCCAGAGTGGAAATGGGAAAATATATCCATGGACTTCATTGTGGGATTACCAAAGACATCTCTAGGTAATAATGCAATTTAGGTTAAAGTTGACCGATTGACTAAATCTTCTCATTTCCTTCCTATTCAAAAAACATTTTCTCTAGATCAACTTGATCGGTTGCATGTTAAAGTGATTGTTAGGTTTCATAGAGGTCCCATCTCTATTGTTTCTGATCGGGATCCTAGGTTTACTTGTAACTTTTGGAAAGGCCTTCAAAAGTCATTAAGTACTGAATTAAATTTTAGTATAGCTTTTCACCCTCAATTAGATGGGTAATCTGAACGAACAATTTAGACATTGGAGGATATGTTACGTGATAGCTCTATGGATTATCAGGGATTTTGGGACCAACATCATTCTTTGGTTGAATTTTCTTATAATAACGGTTTTATTTCTAGTATACAGATGACACCATTTGAGGCTTTATATGGAAAGCGTTGTCAAACTACAGAATTTTGGGATGAAGTAGGTGAAAGGAAGCTGATGGGACCAGAATTGGTAGAAGATATGGTAGAGAAAGTTTAGTTGATTCAAAAGCACATGAGAACAGCTCAGAGATGACAGAAAAGCTATGCAGATAACTGAAGGAAGGATCTTTCTTTTAAGGTAGGTGATCTTGTCTTTCTCAAGGTTTCTCCATAGAAAAGTTTGATGTGTTTTGTTAAGAAGGGAAATTTGAGTCTGAGGTTCATTAGACCTTATGAATTTCTAGAAAATGTTGGATCAGTTGAGTGAAAATTGTCTTTACCTCCATGTTTATCCCAGGTAAACAATATTTTTCATGTTTTGATGTTGGTAAATTATATGCCAGATCCATCTCATGTTTTGAGACCAGACGTAGTTCATTTGGAAGAGAATCTATCTTATGAAGAACAACCAGTCCAGATTCTTGATCATAGAGAGAAAGTGTTGCGGAATATGGTAATTCACCTGGTAAAGGTTTTTTGGAAAACCCATATGATTGAGGAGGCAATGTGAGAATCTAAAAATGCTATGAGGAAAAAATACCCCACTTATATTGATAAGTGAATAAAAATTATGCAGACACGATTTCAAAATGGGGGGAAGGATATAAAATCCCAAGTAAATGAAAAATAAGACATATTTCATATTTATAAGTATTTGTGAATTAAATATTAATTTTACTTTAAAAGGGTTTCTATGTTCGACAGCGTACCGGATACGCAACAACGAGTTTCTTTGAAATCTTACGTTGCATACTAATAATATAATATTAATATTTTAAATTGTAGTTAACTCCTAGTTGTTGCATTGGCGGGAATGAACAAAACTAACTACAATATTCTTATACATGTTTGTTAAATGTATTTAGATTTATCCAATAAATGTTAGAGGCTTAAAATGTGACTGAATCTAATAATAAACATAATTTACATTAAAAGGCCGATATATGTCCTTTTAATGGAGAAACCTATTTAAATATAGTTTTGGTCACTTTAATACATTCCAATTGACCAAATAAAATTCTTCTTTAGAATGGGGATAACAAAATTCACTTTGGGTAATTTTTTGGTATTTGTCTGATAAAGTTCATTTTTAATGAATAGTGAAAAATATTGTATTTTAATTCAAAAGTGCCTTTTAATCTAATTTATTTATATTGTTAGATTATCTTTTTAATTGGTTTTAAATTGAAACTAAAATATATTTTTACCATTTAATCCAATGTTGGTCATTGGAATTAATTTCACTTTGAAATTGGATATAAATAAGTATAAAACTTTTAATAGTTATTATTTCTTAAAATCACGGTATTTGTTTTGATAACAGGAATTAATTTTAAAATTAATTAATTCCAATTATATGTATGGAATTTTAAAAAATAAACATCATTTTTGAAATCGGAATATCAAATATAGCTTAGGCTGAATTTTTTGTATTTTTTTAAAAAACATCAATTTTGAGGAATAGTGAAACCACTTAGTAGTAGTTAAAAAAACTGACTTTTTCATTTAAATGAAATTTTTTCTGCTTCTGTGAATTGAATTTTGAAAATAAAACAGACATGGTTGTTATTAGTAAGTAAAATGTGGTTCAATGAGATGAAAATAATTTTTGGTGAATAGTAATTTTTGACTTATTTATCACAGTTAAAGGTAAATAAGGTAATTCAATGTAAAAAGAATATTATTATAATTCTAAATTACCTTAACACTTGTCCAAAGCTTATTGGTTGAGTCATTTACGACCATGGTTATCTTTTGGTCTATTTTGGGACCCCATTGAGCAACTTGGAAGTGATAATGACAATTTAGATTAATTAACTTAATGTAATGGAAAAAATGACAAAAACAAATATCTTTTAGTAAATTAATTTTTATGAGGGGTTATATAAATTATAATTTCAACTATAAATATTCATTGGAAGGATAAAACAATTTCCTAAATCAAGGTATTTTTTTATAATTTTTAGACAACAAGTAAATTAAATTATTTATGACACAATAATGATGCATTGTTTACCTCATTAATAAATGATTTAAATAAATAAGATTATAATGATTAAAATATTATCCAAAACCAGTCCAATTATTATTGGATGATTTTATTTCGACCATGATTCATCTTATCTTAGACTATAATTATTTTTGGATCATTAGAAACCGAATATCATTATATAATAAAATAATGTTTTCACACTTTCCTAAAGATCCCCTCCCCCCTTATAAAAGGAGACCATTTATAGACAATTCCTCACACCTCTCAAGCCATTTGGCTTGTCCAAACTCTGCCCAATTAATCTACCTACATATATCTTCTCTACCTAGAAGCCTTACCTTAGGTAGAAGACACTTAAAGAAGTCCTTTGGTTCAAACCAAAGGGAGTTACCCAAATTAAAGGTAACAGTTTCTCTTAAATTGTTTTATTTTATTTTAATTCTACAACCCCAAAACTATTTTTTATTTCTTTCTTTTGTAACAAAAAAAGTATCCTAAATATAGTAGGATGTTTTTTTGAGAAGGATTCAAACTAAACTTACACACACCTCCAACTAATGGATGAAGAACATAATGTTTTTGTGGGTGGTAAACTAACGTCCCACGAAACGATGATTGTTCGATTATCTCCTAACACCTCTCATGGTGTCCATTACTATATCACTGTATTTATATTTGATATATATTATATTTATATATTCTTTATTCTTATATAATTTCCATTTATAGCATTCCTTTATGGTTTCCATTATGGGTAAACGTGATAATCTCATTAGAAGAAGTTAGGACTACCGCCCCCTCAAAGTGACGTGACTCATTAATGCCTTATGATGATTGTATAAAGGATAGAGTTAATGATATTATATATGATATTATATTGTAATTATAATATATCTATGTATCATTATGTTTTAATTCCATTAAAATTAGAAATATAAATGAATGATGTGTTCATGCGTACGTACGGCTTACCATCTCCATGAACGGTGCATTTCATTTCTTACCTTCAAATGTTATATACTATTATAAATACATGTATATAATGGATATATATGATATATATGATATCTAAATGATGAATTTAATTCTGGATATAATGAACTATTGACCACATGGACAACATCTAAATAAAAGGTGTTCATTTTTGACTCAAGTACCAAATATCGGCAAAATGGATGTTATTAACTTAAACGATTACATAATGTTTATAACATGGTAATGATTGATATAAAAGGAATAATAAACTTAAAAACAGTTCTTAATCAAGTATAAATTAACTTTAGTTTATTATTTAGGATATTAAAGAACGAACGGGTCAAGTCGGACATGAGGTAATGGACTTCATCTCAATCTCCCTTCATTGAGGCATATTTTGTTTTAGTACACGAGTTTATTTTATATGCTGTATAAACAGCCTTGAATTTTCAAAGGGAATCGTTTTCTATGAAGCATCTTAATAAACAATAAAAACTAATTTTTTTAATATAAGCGGTCACAACGACCTTTTCTTCCGCCGTGAGTATTATTTGATCTTTGGCTTCCTCCACAAGCCGTAATATTTTTAAAGGAATATAAATACATTATACAAATTTAAGTATTTTTTGGTATTGAAAATTATTTTGAAACTGGATTTGTTATGTCAATATATTTAAGTGATATATTTTGATTGAAATGAGGAAATTCTTTCTTTCCTATATATTTTAAATATTTTATGTGTTATGATTTTATAATGGTACTTGGACATTTGAAGGGTGGTTGCGTGATAACCCAAATGACAGGTGGTGCATTGAATACCGGGATGGGTGGTTACATTATAACTTCCAATGAATTGGGTATGGAAGTCGGCCATATGGCTATTCCATTTAGTGATATGTGTGGAAGTCGACAGTATGGTTATTCCATTTAAGATTGTTTATATCCCACGTTACCTTAATATGTTATGTGTTCTTTATATGGGATTTGTGGTAATCTTTTGGTTACAAAAGGGTAAGTAATGATCTTTTATTCAGTGAAGAATATTCACTACTTCATAAAGGTGAAAAGTATTACTTATGTTAAAGTATTGATGGTTTAGTTATTGTTTTGAAAAACTAACAGGTTTGCTTCTTTGTGTATCCATTACTGAGCTTTTTATGCTGATCCTAATTTTTTGAAATGTTTTTCATAGGACATAATGTGGAATAGGGTAAAGGATGGGATCAAGGAAAATTCATGATTTCATAAACATGGAACTAGACATGACTCTTTTTTCAAGAGTTCATGTTATGTAAAAAATGGAAACTATGTAGAAGTGTCTACTTTGTAATCTTTTGAGATGTAATAGTTATGTCCTAATTCTATAAAACTCTAAACCTGAAAAGATCCTCAATGTGAGTAATTCATTTAATTCAATATTATGTAATGTTTAAGGACGGGTACTTATATGTTCTGACAAATTGATTCCCCATTTCTATTTCCCATGTTCTAGAGCACCAAAATTACAAAACAAAAGGCCCGATGGAGGATCTCAATGAAAAGATATCAATTAGTAAGAATCCTCTTTATTTTTCATGTTTTATGTTTCAAATTAATTTCGTTTATTATACTATATTTTCCCCCAATTATCTAGGAGGTATGAATTCTACAGAATCATATATATTTTGTAATTTACCATGTTCATGTAAAAGAGTCATCATATTTTTTTCTCTCCTCTCCCTCTTGTTCTAAAAATAAAAACATCATCCATGATGTACCGATTTAGAAAAATATTGGACAATAAGTTTGCAATAGGAATTACATCCTTCAATGATGATTGTAAAACCCACTTAATTGTTGAGAAAGAATATAATGTTCATGTTGTAAACTATTTCATTTTTTGGAATGAATTTCTATGAATTACATTAAATTATATAAAGAAATGAGTTCATGATTATCGAGGAACCGAATTTTTTTTATCTAAACCAACATCATTAATGTTTAATCTGAAGATCCATCATAATATATTATAAAAAATGATTTAAGGTATAATTATATATTGTTGATATAGATTAATACCATTTCATTCCACAAATGGGATTAAATTTCCCTATGACATGAAAAATCAAATACAAACTGGCCATGGAAATCATGTAAGGAAAGCAGACAAAACAATGGAAGGAACAAAATACTAACAATTAATGGGTGAAATGATATAATTAAATTATCACATTTGGGATTATAAAAATAAATACCTTTTTTTATGATATTAGTAACACAATTTAATCCATTATACAAGAGGTTTAAATGAGTTTTAAGGCAGACTCGAGGTAAGGGAATTCTTATCCCAATTTCATTTTTCTGGGTTAACATTCTACATCATTAATTTTGAGATTTTAAGATCATTCGTGTGGTGGATTTTTGTTTATAATATGTTTTAATATTTGTATTCATATTTTATACAAATATTCATTTGGTTATATTAATTCTCATATGGATTATATGTAATTTTTAAGTGTCTTTACTTATAAAATTATCATTTAAAATCCTATTTTAATAAATTTGATAGCAATGTTATTATGCAATTATTCATGTTGTGTAATTATGTTCTGGTTATTGGGTATTTTTTATGATTAATGGAGGGGAAAATATCTCCCTTTAATGCATTGGGTATGTGTAAGTTTGAGGTCAACTGTATAGTTACTCCATGTGTAACTGCGATAGTTAAAAAAATTGTATGGTAACCATGAGGGATAAAAATAATAAGGTAGCCAATAGGGTTACAAGACTATGTAAGTAGTTCTCCAAGATACCTTAATGGATCTATTTATGTTCTATATGTTTTGTGGAAATCTCATTGAAATCCAAAATTTCATATGGCACGTTAATATATGTGGAAAGTATGTATTTTTAAAAACAATTTCATATGTTATAAGTAGTAATGGACTAATGTGTTCTTACCTTATTTTTATATCCCATAATGAGATTTTGGTGCTCATAAAAAGTTTTTAAATGATTATCATAGGTTATATGGATGTATAATATGAAGAAGGAGGCCTTGTTAAATGTGATGAAGATCAGTTAAAGAAAACATATTTTATTTGAAAAGTATTTTTTTAATTAAATGGATATTGTTTTAGTTTTATCTACAATCTATAAATTTTGAATGTATTTTATGTGTTATACACCAATTTCATAAAACTCTAAACCTAAAATGATCCTTAATTTTCAAAGGAAATGGGTTTTTGACTAAAATTCATTCTTATGTAATGTAATAAGGATTAGTCCTTATACATGTTCCATGAAACCTTATTAGGCTTGATCACCAAATATTTCACTCGAGTGATCATCTCACTTGATTTATCATCAATAAACCATCTGTCACATTCTCTGTCAATCCAGTTCCTTCTGGTTTCTTCCATTAACTAAAACCAGAAGCATAGTTTGAGCATTAATTTTCATAGAATAAAACCATATATTCATTTACATTATTACTTATGGTATGTATAAACCATGAAAAATACCTTAATATATTAAACCATGGGCTCATCCAAGGTGATTAATAGATGATTTCTATTTAAATCTGTCATGATGGTTCATGAAGAGTTTTTGAATTTCCAAATCATATCTCATGGGACTATCGAATCAGGTGTGTAGAAAGGCCCTTTCTCATATATCAAATTACACTAATTCAGGCCGAGAACATCTTGTAGGTGTTGTTACCCATATGTACATATGTGATGGATCCACATCCACTCATAATCTCTATACATGGATATATTCATAGGAAATAAATCACTCAATCATTTACCAAAAATACAAAAAAAATTATCATAATCTCCCTTGTCCTTAATCATATCCATACACTAGTACATAGTGTTCTCACGAAGGTTTTATCATCATATATACCATTTTTTTACTAAAACCTCGATCTAATACCAAATAAATAAAACCCCAATTTTTATACATTAACATTACATAACATTGGAATAATAATTACAATATTATAAAAATAAATTCCCAAATATCGTACTAGTGTAATGACATAGGAAAAATATAAACAAAAACACCGGAACATATATTTGATACATCATCTCCCACTAGGATCTTCTTGAGTACCATAATTTTTAGATACAACAAACAAGATACATATTTCCATAATACGAGGAAGGAAACATAGAATGAAATGATCTCATATTCTCAAAAAGGGTAAATAAGGAAGTTACATAATTATAATCATGGTAATAAGTGTATGAAAACATGATCATGAAAATAAAATATCATTACATTCAAAAAAAGATCCTAAACATGAATCATGGCATAAATCATGACAATTCATAAGTTATGGACAATAATGAAATAAATAACATAAGCCATGAAAGAATAACATAGGAATAAAACTTAGAATTATGGAAGCCACATAAGAATGTAATATGCTATCTATATTAGCCAATCCATCATTGTCAAGACCATATTTATAGTATGGTTTCACTCCCCATACTATCTGGGTAGCATGAGTTCACTCGTCATACCATCTTAGTAGTAATGGTTCACTTCTAAAGTTATCTTAGTCATCAAGATTCACTCCTTGAACCCTCTTAGACTATCACATGAGATATAAATATTTACTTAAAGCATTTGACAAAGATATAGGTCTCAAATATATCTTAATTAAATCATACATGCATGTTTTACAAGATAATTTACAATGAAATCATAACCCATGAAAAAATGGGATTCATAAATATGTAATCTAACCATATCCTATGGAAAAATATACATGTTCAATAAAAATTTATTCATAAGAATAACCCATGAAAAGAAACGGGATTCAAAATAAGATATCATGTGAAAGATAAATGGTTTTGTTAAACATAATTCCATAAAAACATTTATATAAGGAATATAAATGGAAACATTATAACATTTCCCATGAAAGTCATAGGTAACACCAATTAATTTCATCTCAGATAAGATATAACCATTAATGATCTTTTAAAAAAATTCTGGATGAAATTATTCTTTCCTATTGAAAACTTATTTTTAAAACATAAATCATTTTTAAAAAATTTTTCCAAAAAAACATATAATGTAATATTGAATACATTTTTAAAAATTTTTCCTTGATATCTTATTAACAAAACATGATTTTTTTTGAATACTACTTTCTATAAAAAAAATATTCAAAATATTTAAAAAAATATATTCTTTGAAAACAATTTTTAATATTATAATTAAATATTGAATATTTTCTTTGAAAACCATTACTTTTAGAATACATTGAAAATATTTAAGAACGCAATAAAATGTTTTGAAAACCATTTATTTGATATTTTGTTGAATACATTTAACAAAAACAAGAATTATATTTTAAAAATATTAAACTGAAAATAATTTGGAAAGTTATAATGAAAGATTAAGAACATTTTGAAAGCTATTTTTTTTGAAAAATCATTGAAAACATATAAATAAATCATGATAATATTTAGAATACATTCTTAAATATAAATCCTTTTTGAATAAATTTTCTCGTAAAAATCTCTTTGAAAACATATAATGGTATATTTAAAAACAATAAAACTGTTCTTAAAAATATTATCCCTTGAAACTGATCTTGATGGATCATTTAAAAACAATTTTTAAAACATTGGTTTTGAAATAAAATAGATTTCAAACCAAATTGATAAATACAATTAGACTTTTGTTAAAACAATTTATTATTTATATTTTGTACCAAAAAGTGAATAAATGGTACTAATACATAGCAATACCAATTTTAAATATAAGAGAAGAAAATTCATTATTTTTATTTATAGATATATCATAATATTTCAATAAATGAATAATGATCATAAAAAATATCGATATACGATGAGATTAGTTCAATAAACTCTTAAAACATGGTAAATTTGGATCATAATCACCATGTAAGAAATGGAAATTAAATTAATATTAAAATACAATTAAAAGAATTATATTCATGATATATCATGTAAAATGGAAGTATACGAACCACTAAAAATAATGTATGTTCATAATAAAACATGTGTCTTAGATAATGGAAAATTGTGAATAAAATATCTTACAAATTTTTTAGCTTTTGAAACATTAACACAATGAAATAATGATCTTCGAATATATATTTATATAAAAATATATTTATTTATAATAATCATTGAAAACATCAATTGGAAATATACACACTACAAAAAGTGATGGGTCGTGAATAAAACATGAATCTCATGGAAATAAAAAGTGAGATGAAATCCCCTTACCTTGTGTCTTGACTCTCATCATAATCATACAAACATCCTGTATAATTAAAATACATTTTTACTATACATATATCATATACAATATTCTAATATCCAATACCTTATAAGGTTTTATTATGAATTTATAATACCCGTTTGTTATCATTTCTATGCTATCATTTCACATCGGGTAATATATGATTTGTTTTTTTGCATGAGTCATAAATTTTCATATATTTGGTCATTATACGTTTATAAAAATTATAAGATTGTAAAAAATGGAATTAATATCACACACATATATATATATATATAAATTATATTTATATAATAATAATCTATAGAATATAGAATTATGAAATTGAATAAACTGTTCATGGAAAAAGTTTGTCGTATGTACGCATGAACATTGTTTTCATTTTATAGTCGCACTGAAATGAAGTAGTAAATGAAATATATGTATATATAAATATATCATTATACAATTAAATGTATTATATCATATATATATAATATAAGTTCCTAAAAATCATCCTTAATACATTATATGTATTGTGTGAACAAATCACATCACTTTGAGGGGGCGGTAGTGCACACATCCTCCAACGAAATCATAGTTTTTAAAAAAAATGTAAATTTTAAATACAAGTGTTGTAAAATAATTTCAAAAGAATAAAAACATAATATATATAATATATTTCATATATATTATTATTTACCACCAAAATTTCCACCATGATATGCAGTACGGAAAAATAAATAATCATTGTTTTAAGAGGTGGTAGTTCATAATACACAAATACAGTATGTTCATTACCCTTTAGATGGAGGTCCATGTAAGTTTAGTTGAAACCCTTACCATAATATCAATATAGTATATTTAATAAAAATTATTTTTTATGAAATCATGATATAAATATAGTGGAGGGGAGGAGAACAAATATAAATGAATAGAGCTTTAGGGATGACATTACCTCTTAATCGGGTAAATTCTTTGGGTTTGTGCCCAAAATGATTTATCGAATTAATTTCATCCCAATTTTAGGCTTATAGGATAAATTTCTATATTTTGGTAATTTTATTGGTAATATATTGGGTGATCATATTTTGTTATAGTCATGGATAAGAGGGAGAGGTGGTTTCATTTTATAGGGAAGGGAAATGACACACTAGGTATTTTTTAAAACATGTCAGGTGTACCAACATTTTTACCTAAACAATTTGTACCAAATTAAAGAAACTAAATAATGTAAGGTTCATGGATTATTGATGGAAATAAAATGGGTTTTGGACAAGTTTATAGGTCTTTTGGGTCTAATATACAAGGTTTAGTACTTGGCCAACCAAATTTTTCTCTTAATTGTTGTAATTAATTTTAATTTATTTCTCAAATATTTTGGGACAAAAACAAATTCTACCCTTTTATACATTTAATGTAATAATTATTTCAAATATGGAATCAATATTTCCAAATTCTTATCTCTAAACTGGCAGAAATTAATTTAAAAATTATCTAGTTGATGGTATAATGCTATGGGTTTTTAAATTAAAATCATCCAATGGTTTTCTATGTTTCATACCCAATTACAATATGAGATTTATATCAATGACCAATATTTTATTATTTTAAAAATTATTATCAAAATATAATTTACAACCAAATTATAATATAATTTATCATTATAAATTAATTTGATGAAAAAGAAGTTTTGAATTAAAAATATGTATTTTTTAACAATTCATTAATAACAAAACCTTATAAAAAAATACTAAAAATTTATCCTAACCTATTTTTTATGTTATTAATTAAAATATGAGTCTTATTATTAAATATTAAATTTATTAATGTTGAAAAAGAAATATAAAATGTTTTCTCTTAAAATGTTGTGAAACTATATTTATTTAAATATAGGTTTTAATCATAAAATTGGGTTTGTTCTTATCTTATATCTATCAAATAAATTCGATGATTATCAATAAATTTTTTTAAAATATATAAAATATAATTTTAATTAATATTGTTCAATATTACTAATTGATTTGACTTATTCATGTAAACCCACTTTTTCATAAAAAATACACTTTTATTAAATCAATCCATTTATATTCGTTTGGTTTCAATATTATTTTATAATTAATAGGTAACCAAAGAATTCCACTATATATATTCTAAGGATAGTTAATCCTATAATATTCAATTTATTGGTCTTGTTATATCCTATTAAATAAAAATATTTTATTAATGAATTATTATTTGGTAACACTCTGTCTTGAATGTTATGTAAGACATCATGGAAAGTCAGTCTTTATTGTAAAGTAATCTATCCTTGGGGTTTTCTGCAGACAAATCTAAACATTATTTTATGTGTAGCATATGAATAACTTGTAGTTGTGTTTAAAAAAACCATATATTGTTCATTAATATAAAATAAACAATTTTTTTCTTTTAGGAAATAATACCCATTGAAATGATAAAATTAATTTGAAAAAATGTTTTAAAAAATATAAACGTGTTATAATCCATAGTGAATATTCTCCAATCCATACCCCAAAATAGAGATTCTTCCAAGAATAATACCCAATCAAGAAGAAACCCCTTGAGTGTAATCTATAATATTTTAAACAACATGGGCATATATTCCCACCTTATTGGGATACTTAGGAAGCTTATTTTTGTCCAATCCCAACAACCAAATCTACAATAAAGTTATTTGGGCCACATTCCTAGTATGTTCATATCTACACTGGAGACCATTTCTCTTATAGTTTCCTTGGTCCTCATCAGTATAAGTCCCATATGATCCTTGAATTGGAACCATCCTCCTAGGGGTCATTCACATTTCATATTAAACTGAACTGTTGGATCCATTTCATAAGACCATAAAAGGTGATGTGTCATGACAATCAACACCAAAATATATGGGTTTTGATTCATCTAATAAGGATTCATGGAATCTTGTCATATGGGTACAATCCAAACATAAAAAAATATTCTTTCTCTATGGATGATATCTATTAGGTTTAAAAGGGGTCTAGATACCCGAGGGTAGTGGGGGTGAATTTGGTTATGGATGTTTTTTTTGTAATTATTCCTACACAACAAGATCATGTAATTTTTATTATACGGGTCACATAATATTATATTTTGTTTATATGTATCTCTTATCCTTTGCAACATTATCTTATGATGATGCATAGAATGTTAAGAATGAAAGAAAACATATGGACACACTAATTTTTAATTGGTTCACCATCACTAGGATACATCTAATGATCACATAACATGAATGTACCGATGTACCAAATCCATCAAGTCTCTCTTCTGAAATGATGTTTCAGGCTATATGACATTTATTTCTATGATAAAAATCATTAATATGTTTAGAGGAATCTCACATATTTCTCAAGGGTCACTGCCTAACTCTCCTCTAATGTCTCACTACAGATAGATAGTATAACATTCTTCCTCTTCTGTCTCTCATAGCTCGAGAAAGGACACACACATAGTTTTTGGACATGTAAGTCCATTAACATTCAATGTTGAATTCAACCACAACTATATGTAGAATTTATTTTGATGTTATTTTTTCTTTCTCCACCACTTCTATGAAAATGCCAATATGGAATACATATAAATTACATAAAAGGAGAATACTAATCATTTTTGTAGAAAAAATAATTAAATTTTCTTCAGAAATATGTTGATTAGATGCCTATTCTTTATTTCACATTTTTGAATATAGGAGTGAATAAAATCCAACTCCAAGTATCCTCAAATGGTTTAGATCCTCTTTCTTTATCTTCCCATTTAGAATTGAGGTTTTACAATGATATTTATCATATGGATATTTAGGCTCGTATCTCCAAGTACATGATTCTAGTGTGATTCTACTACATGGGACACTAGGTCCCAACCCATTTTGTGAGATCCTGGTGTGATACACTAGCACAATACCCTAGAGAAAGGCCACAATAGGATACCCAGGTGTGAAATCCTAGTGTAAGAGACTCACAAAAGATCATGGTGTGATTCCCTTCTACGAGTCCACTTTTGCATTGAACTCATGTTTTTAATGATAGACTTATTTTAAATTTTTCATAAGTCCATGGTGAAATATCCCTTTCATTCATTTCATGTGATCCTTATGTGAGACCACTTTCAAAAGTCCTCTTTCATTAGACTATATAAGCAGTTCACTCAAGACCTTATTCAATCATGTGCAACACTAACACAATGTCATTAACCTATATTATTTTTCTAGAACTCTCCACAAACATCTTTCATGAGATATCACATCAAACCTTCTTATCATATATATCATAATATAATTATTTTAAGAAAAAATTATTCACAATATAAGGATGGGGTAGAGAGAATTTATATATATAAAACCAATTCCTTAATGCAAAAAATAATGAAAAGACATCAGTTCTAGTGCCTCATCACACATTCTCTGCAAGTCCCCATCATGAGATTAATGTTAGTCTTTCGATGGTCGATTATGTTTCCATACAGTTACTTGCATTTCCCCTGACTAGTTCCAATGTAAAAAATGATCATTTTGTGATATCTCATTGTGATATCTAAAGAAAATAATTTCCACCATAATATCTCCAATAACCCTAAATCTCCCCCTCCATTTATATCTTTTTATTTATCTCCATGTTATTTATTATGATCATATATTGAGTATGTTAATGATTTTCACGAAATATTAGCATGATATCTAAAAATAATCAACAGTACTACAATATATCCCTTCATGGGATCCAAATACAATCATGAGAACTTCGCAATATCCCTTCACAAGATCCAAAGACAGTGATGAGATATGTTCAATATATCATTGTGAGATCCATATATAATCATGAGTGTTGCATGATATAACATCACAAGATCATTTCAAGAACTTGGGATATGCATGATCTTTCCATCATTCATGCACTACAATATCATTTCCGCATTTACACTCTATGATATCAGTTCATCTATTTCACCCTACTAGATCAATTTAGAATCTGTGCTCCATGAGAGTAGACATTCACAGGTTTACTGAAATTATATATTCACACATTCATGAGATCAAACAACCATGATAATTATTAAAGCCTTTATTAATAACAATCTTTCATCAACAACCTCAAACCTTTTCAACAAAATACAATAATCTAAAAATCAACATCATGAGGGATTTTTTCTAATAATCTACCCCTTTGGGTTTGTTTACAACTCTTCAAAATTTGATGTCACATTAATTTTTCTTATATATTATTAAAAAAATTCTCTTCATATTATTCTTCTAGGGATTATAGATTTAATAAACACACATTCTAATCGCAAATGATCCATGATTAACATGGGAAACATGTGTTCTATAAAAATATCATCAATGAAACACTTCGTTCTCTAACCAATAAAAATATTTCTTTGTGAATATTATCTATTGTCATATAAAACATTTGATTATTCATATTTAGCATTGTCAGTTTTAATGCTCCCCCTACTTCACTGCTTCCCCAATCAGTTTCTCCCCTTATTTTAATTTTGTATATTTTTAACCTTTTAATAGAAAAATTTATCCCCATATGTTAATGAACTCAAAATTTTCATAGTTGTGTTCTTTAATATGGTAGATAACATATATCGTTATATTAAAGGAAAACATATCATACTTCAGGGGAGGGGTCCCATATCCAAACTTTTTCAATTGATGGAAGTCGACTAAACTCCAAGATCTATTTGATGTCATTCAAATCATTCTTCAAGTATGAATTTTGTCAGAATTTATTCAACTTTTAGTTATACAGGAACATACACAAACTTCAAAATACCTTACTGTAATGACCCAATTTTTTATCAATGGAATTACCTTCTTATAATTATTCCTTATAGTATAATCCCATTATGAAGAACAATTAAATATTATGATACTAAATACTATGTGACCATTAAACATAATTTTTCCACTTCTATGTTTTGAATTTTGAAAATCTGACATACACAGTTATGTTTAGGATGATTTTTAGAGTCTAATAGAACAAACATAATTGTTGATGAATAGTAACGTACCCTTAGGAATAGTAATGTTAATCTTATAAATAGAAATATACCCTTATAAATATTAACCTCGTATCTAATATTATATATGTTGGATTTAAGTAAAAGCATGATGTAATTATGTTTTTTTAATTAGTAAACACATTTTTTGGATTTTTCATAAATATATGATTTTTTGTGAATAATGAAATACCATAATTTACTAAATAATATAAATAAGCTAATTATAGAGTCATGCATGATGTTATGCCAATGTAAGAAAAATCCATTTGGGTTCACATGATACAACTAATATTATTGGTTTTGAAAGAATCCCTATTCCTTTTCTTATGTGGAAATAATAAATTAAATAATATTATACTTAGTAAACCCCTATCTCCTCCACTATAAATACTACCAATCACACCCTCAATTACTCAAACCTCTCATAATTCAAGCCTTTTCTAAAATCCTCCAAAACATCTTACCTAGAACCTCCCCCACATCCAAGAGATTTTTTTTTTCATCAAAAGACCAATCCTAGCTTCTATAAGGACAATCTAAAGAGGAGGATTCAAGATGTAATTCCTCTCTCTCTCTCTCTCTTTCCTTTAAATTCATTTCAATTTCATGTTCATTTCTTAATATCTTCCAACCTATTTTCATCCAAATGGTATGTAAACCCCATTATTATACATATATTTTAATGTTATGATATTAATGGGATATTATATCATTCAACCCTATTCTCCTCTTTTTTTTAATTTATAAAAGAAAATGTTGTTCGTGAGGTGTTAATTTATCACCTTCAAGAACGACATGTTTTCAATTTTATTTATAGCTTTTAGATCAGGTAATGAAACATTTTTATATCTTAACCAGATTATATTATATGTATTATATCCTATTTCATGTTCTATAACTAACATAGGTACATATTACTAAATAATTAAACAAAACAAGTAAATAGTGGTTAAAAAACCGACCAAATTAATCCAAACAATCATCATTTAATTCTCAACTAATTATTCATCCACATGTTATATACTATAATTAAATATAATATCATTTAAACTTTTTTAATATAATTAATAATATAAAATATATGTTCTGTATGTTTACCCATGTTATTCATGAACATCCATTTATTAATACATGTGAACCGCCCTAGAAAAACCATAAAAATGAACATTCTCGAATAGTGTTTTTAAACTCTATAAGTCATCCAAAGGCCTATAAAATAACTTAATGAAACAATAATGAATAATATTAATGTACACCATGTTTTGGAATTGTTAATTAATGAATATAAAGTGGTTATACAAGACACTAAAGTGAAGAAATCATTTTCATAAATGGTAAGGGAAAATTCTCAAACCTATCTTTCATTTCTTTGGGTTCTCTAACTTTCACTTCATTTTAGGTATGTCCACTCTATAAAAATAATTATTTTCATCATTATTCTACCTTTTATATGATATAAATATTTTCTACTAATGTTTATGTCAATCAAATGATTACCAAATTAAGCCTTCTTTGAAAAAAACACCTTTTACTTCTCACTCATGGTTGATGGTTATCTTATGAAGTAAGATATTCTCGCTTAATTTTGGGAACAAAATGTTTATGAATGTGATCTTATGATATGAAAACCATTCCTTTCCTAAGGTTATATATTCTCATTTTTTTATATATGTCTATTGTATCATGCATGATAAATTATATTATTATGATGTGATGGGTGCACCTAGAATTATATTGCGTAATATTAATGTTTCAATGTGACGTGTTGGCCATGAATTATACAACACTACAATTCCTTGGGTAAATTTATGAGTCTCATGAGTGTATGTAAAATGATGTGTGAACAATATTCTATCATTTATCTCAATTATGTGTGGTAGTTAACCAATAAGGCATGATGTTTCATTTATTATGAATTTCTACATTTCAAGTCTTTTATTAAAGTTTCCTATCTTGATTTTGATGATGATGTAATGATGATGCTCACCCCATGATATATTTCACTTATCTACCCTCTTAATGGTATTTTCAGTTACCCCTTTTTGAGGTATATCCTCAGGTGACTACATGTAATAAGGAGAGCTCAAGTGAAAAAAGAATCTAGAGAATAAGGAATTAAAAAATGTTTATGATTGATGTTTTAAATGTAATGTTTGGTCATAGTTTTCCCAAGACAATAAACCTATAGATCCTCCTTATTTAATACTATTATTTTTTTCATTAAAATTATGTAATAGTAATGTATGAAAAGGCTGGGTCGCTATAGTTGGTATCACAGACATGGTTTCTTTAATTTGGGAATTTGGATTAGTGAACCTTAGAGAAAACCTCTAGCATCACACTAAGTAAAAATATTCACAAAATAATAATTACAGAGGGATATCATATGTTATTCTATTAGTAAAAATTGTACAAATTAATAAGTTATTCATGCCATTTTGACTAATGTTTTTTTTAACCTTTTATATTTTAGAAAATGGTGGGAACCAGGAGAAACAAGACAAAAAACTCAAGGAAGGGCCAATGCAACATTTTTCCAAACGACATCCGCAATGATTTGGGAGGTGGAGTCTAAAACATCATGGAGATTCTTAACCAACTATCTTAGGTTATGAACCATATCCAAAAAAATGGGGAACTGACTGCTTCACCAAAGAGGGAGAAACTGGCTATTGAGTGTTTTATAAGGCAATGGCCACTGATGTTTAGTCGATCTTCTGATCCACTAGTTGGGAAGAAGTGGGTCAACACCATGGAGAAGATCTTTTCTGTGCTATAATGTTCTAAGATAAGGAAGGTGAAAGTATCCATTTATCATCTAGATGGATAGGACGATCAATTTTGGTCTTTGATTAAGAAAACCAAGCCAAGGGAGAAAATAGAGGAGATAAATTGAGAAGACTTTAATATCATGTTTATTAATAAGTATTTCCCACGAACTCATCATACAAATATGAATAGATAATTCAATAATCTCTTGAAAAAAGAAGGAAAATATGTCACTACTTACGAAGAAAATTTCACAAGGCTTTCAAGGTACGTTTCAATTTTTGTTTTCAATTATGATAACAAAATTGATAGATTCTATAGTAGATTAAAACCACACCTTCGAATGGATCTTTCAATTTGTGACTTTGGGAGTTATAAAGAAATTGTTCAGTTTTCTATAAATGTGGAGACGGAGTTTGGAGAATGGTCTGATAGATATGGTGATAAGAAACAAGATATGGAGTTCTATGCTGGTGGATCTAATGATGAAGGTGGGAAGAAAACTCAACGAACCACATGCCAAAAATGGGGGAAGTTGAACTATTGGAACTGCGTCAAAGGGGCAGGGAAGTGCTTCAATTGTGGAAAAGAAATAAAACATGGTAAAGTGTGTAGAAAGTACATGAAAAGGTAGAAGAATGCGTTTGAGTAAAGGAGATAACAACCCATGGTTCAATGCTACAACTTTAGAGAGGAATGAAACTATGTAAGATAGTGCACTAAACCTTGAGTTCTCGAGGGTAATCGGTGTTAGTATCCACCAAAGACAAAGTAACAAGAGAAGGAATATTCCATAATAACTACGGGTGTGGAGAATGATACTGATGTCATAAAAGGTAAACTTCATATTCACTCAAGAATGGTAAAAGTCTTATTTGATTCTAGTTCTATGAATTCTTTTATATCTTGAAAGATTTCTCAATCTATAGAATTGATACCTAGAAACCATGAAGTAGAGATATCTGTAAAAACACCAAATGGTGAAATCATTTCCACCCAAGTTCTTGACTCCTCTCTTATTGGATTATCTAGGATGATACTTCCAAAAAATCTCTTAATACTTCCCTTGGTGTAATTTGATTCTATAATGAGTACAGATTGTCTCTAATTATAAAGAGCTTGTATCAGCTATTTTGAAAATGAAATATCTTTTCATATTCAGAACCATCCCATGATCTTTTACAAATGTAAGGAAGATTATGAATCTCCTTGGAAACATTCTTCAACATTGTGGGTGTTGAATCTATATGAAGAATAATATCTCTCCTGAAATTTTGGGTCAATGTAAAGTGCCATCCTTGCTGAAATGCCCATCATGATGGAATACTATGATGTATTTCAAGAAGAGTTACCTGAACTTCCCCCAGATCATGAGGTAGAGTTCTCAATATAACTCATACCCAGAGTGACTCATATATCAAAGTGTCCCTATAGGATGGATCTTATCAAACTGGAGGAGTTAAAGAAGCATCTGCAAGAGAATCTGGACAAAGGGTACATATTCCCTTATGCATCACCTTGGGTTGAGCCAGTGATCTTTGTGAAGAAGAATGTTGAAATAATGTGGTTGTGTATCTATTATCGAGAAACTCAACAAGATCACCATAAAGAATAAGTAACCTCTTCCAAGGATTTATGACTTGTTCTATTATTTAAGAGGAGCTCAATACTTCTCAAATGTGGATCTTTATTTTGCATATCATTAGATAATGGTGAAGAAGGAATGTATTCAAAAGAATGCCTTCCGTAAGATTTATGGGCGCTATGAGTTTTTGGTGATGCCCTTCAGACATACTAATGACCCTCTAATCTTCATGTATTTTATAAATAGAGTCTTTAGACAATACCATGATAAATTTATTGTAGTGTTTTTTGATGATATTCTCATTTAATCCAAGAGAAATATGGAACATTAAGTACATTTGAGACTTGTGTTGGAGACATTGAGAAAACAAAATATATATGAAAAGTTCATCAAGTGTGACTTTTGGATGAAGAAATTCATGTTCATAGGACATGTGAACACAAGGGAGGGAGTTTATGTAGACCCTTAAAAAACAAACGCAATTTAGGAATGTCCCATGCACTCTAGAGTCATAGAATATGTAGTTTTTTGGGATTAGCTGGGTAATAACAACGTTTTTTGAGAAATTTCTCATGATTGTGAAGCCTGATAACAATGTTAAAAAGGAAAGGGGTAATGTTAGTCTAGATAGAAGAATGTGAGGGAAGCTTCAAAGAGATAAATAAAAGGCTAATCGATGCACCTATACTCACACTACCAGAAAGTGGAGAAATTTGTGTGATATACTATGATTCTTCAAAGAAATGATTTGGTTTTGTACTCATGAAAAATGATAATGTGATAGCCTACGTCTCACAGCAATTGAAGATCCATGAGAAAAACTACCTGACACATGATCTAGAGCTGGCAGCCGTAATTTTTGACTTGAAAATCTGGTGTCAGTAACTTTATGGAGAGAAGTGTGACATATTCACCAAAAAAAAGACCCTAAATTATATATTCACCCAATAGGAGTTCAGCATGCATCAAAGGAGATGGTTAGAGATAATCAAGGATTACGATTGCTCTATTCACTGTTGTCCTAGAAAGGCGAACAAGGTAGCTGATGCTCTAACAAGAAAAGAACCTGTTACTCTATCACTGTTACATATTGAGAAAGACCATATCTTCTTGGATATACAAAGGAAGGATTTAGAAATAATAAGGACAAGGTATACATCCTACATTACCAAAATTATTGTGTAACAATACATCCAAGATAATTTTAAGGAAGCACACCTGGATTATGTGGATTTAAAAAAGAGGGTGAATGTAGTCATGTAAGGGAAGATTCTGGAGTTCTATATCGATGATGATGGTATGATTCAGTTTGGAACTTGTCTTTGTATGCCTTCATCACCAGGGATAAAGAAGGAGCTATTGGACAATGCACATCACTCAAAATTATCTATCCATTCGAGTAGTACCAATATATGTTGTCATCTCCTAGAACACTTCTGGTAGGATAAAATGATGAAGGAGATTGTGGAATATATATCAATGTGCTTGGTATGTTAAAAATTTAAAGAAGAAAAAAATTGTTCAAAGGGATGATGAATCCATTTCCAATACCCATGTGGGAATAAGATAATGTCATAGTAGACTTTGTCATGGGTCTCCCGAAGACGTCGAAGGGAAATAATGAAATATGGGGTGTGGTTGACTGACTCACCATGAATTCCCATTTTATTACTATTCGAGAAGACCTATCTCTTGGAAATATTGAGAAGATATATGTGAAATAAGTGGTTAGAATTTATAGAGTTCCATTTTTGATTGTATCTGATTGTGATCTGAGGTTCACATATGAATTTTGGAGGAGTCTTCAATATGATTTGAGTTCTAAACTAAATTTCAACATGGACTACCACCCCCAAATTGAAGGCCAATATGAAGGGACTATTCATATGCTTGAAGATATGATAAGATCATGATCACTTGAATTCAAAGGTAGATGGGATCAGCATCTCCCATAGGTTGAGTTCTCATACAACAATATTTTCCACTCGAGTATTCAGATGGCTCTGTATGAAGATTTTTATGGAAAGTGATGATGAACACCAACCTGTTGGGATGAAGATGAAGATATAAAGCTACTTGGACCTAGTCTTGTGGAAGAGATGAGAGAGAAGGTTAAAATCACCCAGAAATCGATCAAATCTACATAGAGTCGGCAAAAGAGCTATGTTAATAACCATCCAATAGACTTCGAGTTCGATGTGGGAGAGGAAGTCATTCTTCTAATAACCCCATGAAAGAGAGTCATTCGGTTTGGAAAGAATGTGAATCTATGTCCAAGGTACATTGGATAGTTTGAGATACTCGAACACATAGGATCTATGGACTATCATCTTGAGCATCCACCAAATATGGCTCATGTTCATGATTTGATTCACGTATAACTCTTGTGAAAGTACATACAAGATCCCACACATATACTGAACTCATAGGTGGTACATCTGGAAGATGATCACTCCTATGAGAAGCAGCCATTCAAGATTCTAGATATGAGAAATAAGGTTATACACAATAAGAAATCCCACCATGTAAAAGTTTTGTGGAGTAACAATAAGTTTGAAGAAGCTACTTGGGAACTGGAGGAGACGATGAAGGAGAAGTACACTCACCTATTTGTGTATGGGGAAATTTCGAGGATGAAATTTCATAAAGGGGGAAGAATGTGATGACCCAAAGTTTTATCAATGGAATTCCCTTTTTATAATTATAACTTATAGTATATTCACATTAGTAATCACAATAAAATATTATGATACTAAATACTATGTGTTCATTAAACATAATTTTGACACTTTTATGTTTTGAATTTCGAAAATCTTACATACACGGTTGTGTTTCGGAGGATTTTTGGATTCTAGTAGAGAAACATAATTTTTGATGAATAGTAACATACCCTTATGAATATCATTCTTACCCTTATGAATAGAAATATACCGTTATAAATAGTAACCTCACATTTTATTGTATATATGTAGGATTTAAATAAAATCATGATATTCCTATTTTTTTGAATAAGTAAACAAATGTTTTAAAACTGTATTTTTCTTATAAATGATGATTTTAATAAGAATTTAAATTAATAATATTTGGAAAGTTATTTTTGAAAAATGGAAATCATTTTTGGATACTACACATTGAAAATTGTTTAGGGTGAATTATTGTGATTATTTTGAAATACTTGAATTTTCTGGTAATAGTGAAATACCATAATTTACCAAATAAAGTAAATAAGATAATTATTAGGACAATGATGATGTTCTACTGATGTAATTCCAATCGGTTCAGGATTAAATGATATGATTGGTATTCTCAGTCATTGAATAATAACTATTACTTGTCTTTTAGGGAAACAATAAAGCAATGAATATTATATTAAAAAAACCCCTCTCCCCTCTACTATAAATACCACCCCTTCACTCCCACATTTCCTCAAACCTCTCAAGATTTAAACCTTGTATAACCTCTTCCGAAAAATCATCCCTATCCCTTTCCCCACGTTCAATTTCTTCTGGTATCATAAAAACACCAATCCTAGCTTCCTTAAGGAGGATCTCAAGAGGAGGATTCAAGAGGTAATTCAGCTCCCTCTCTTTTTCCTTTAACTTCTTTTCAATTTCAAATTCGTTTCTTAATCTATCCTCACCTATTATTATCCAAATGGTATGGTAACATTATTATTATACATTTAATGTAATTTTATGATACTAATGGGATATTATATCGTTCCACCCCTTCTCCTCTTATTTTTATTTTATAAAAGATTACATTGTTCTTGAGATGTTAATTTATCCCCATCAAGAACGAAAAGTTTTAAATGTCCGTTATAGCTTTCATATCTATTCATGAAACCTTTTATATGGTTAAAAAAGATTTTTTTTATTATATCCTATTTAATGTTTTGTATCTAACTTAGGTACATATTACTAAATGATTAAACAAAAAAAGTTCGTTGTCGTCGAAAAAACCACCCAATTTAACACAAACAATCATCATTGAATTCAAATCTAATGGGTCATCCACATGGTATATAATATAATTCAATATAGGATCAATTAAACTTCTATAATATAATTTATAACATTTAATATCAGTTCTGTTTCTTTACCCATGTTATACACGAACTTTCATTTATGAATACATGTGAACCGCTCAAGAAAAAAAAACGAACATTCTTGAACAAATTTTTAAACTCTATAACTCATACAAAGGCCCATAAAATATATTATTGAAACCATAATGAACCCTATTCATGTACCCAAGGTACTGGAATTTTAAATGAATTAATATAATGTGTTTATTCATGACATTAAAGAGAAGAAACCGTTCAGATACAATGTAAGGGGAAGTTCTCAAAACCCACTTTCATTCATTGGGTTATCCATATTTCACACGATTTTTTGTATGATCACTCATTAAAAATAATTTTTTCATCATTATCATACATTTCCTAGGATATAAATGTTTTATACTGATCTTTATGTCAATCAAATGTTTTCAAAAATAAATATTCTTTCAAAAACACACCTTTTACATCTCACTCAAGGTTGATGGTTATCGTATCAAGTATGTTATTGTCAAGTAATTTTGGGAACCCATTGTTAATGAATGTGTTATTATGTGATTAAAACCATTCCTCTTCAGGGGTTAGTTATGCTAATTTTTTATATATGTTCATTGTTTCATGCATGATAAATGATAATGTTATGATGTGACGGGTGCATCTGGAAATATATAGAACAATATGAACATTTCAATGAGATGGGTGCACCCATAATTATAAAGCGCTATAATGAATTTGGTAAAGTGATTAATATCCTGAGTTTAAGTGAAATTATGTGTGAAAAAGATTCAAGCTTTGTTCAAAAATATTTTTGCTGGTTAACCACTAAGACATGATGTTTCATTTTTTATGCTTTCCTCATTTTATGTCATTAATTAAAGTTTCCTCTCATTATTTTGATGATGATGCTATTATTATTCTCACCCCATTATATATTCCTCATATATACCTTATTACAGGGTTTTTATCTCACCCATTTTTGATATATATCCTTAGGTGACTACATGTACTATGGATAGTTCAAGTGAAAATACGAATCTAGAGAACAAATAATTAAATAAATGTTTATGCTTGATGTTTTAGATGTAATGTTTGGTCCTAGTTTTCCCAAGAGACTAAACCTTTGTATCCTCATGGTTTAATATAATTATGTTGTTTATCTTTAAAATGATGTAATATTAATGTAAGAAAATGCTGGGTCACTATACTTACACCACATTCTCATTGAAAAACGATGCTTTATTTTAATGTTATTTTCCCTTGAGTGATGGAATGTATTTTTACAACATTTACGGAAGTTAAATTATTGAAATGTATTCTAATTAGAGACATCATTTCCACTCCCTTGTTATCATGCTACCACTTTACCCATAATAGGTGTGTCCAAGCTTGAGTAGCAATAATATATTCATCTTCTATGGTACTCAGTGAAATGAAATGATTTTTCATTCCTACATAATAAAAAAACAACCCACCAAGATAAAATTCATAACATTCCATTTATTTTGTCTCATTAATTTAACCGACCCGTTCTACATCTATATAGGCCAATATCTCTTCCTGTGATTTATCGTTTCATAAAAAACCTAAATCCACCTTGTTTTTTCTTTAAATAAGTATTATTTTCATAGAAATAAAGTTGGTTTTCATGGAATTTTATAGAGACTATGATTCATGGAATGTGGAAAAAAATGACCCCTTTTTAATATCATGTATAATATACTACCAATGATTTTTAGGTATTCTAGGAAATTAAATTCAATGCCTTCATTATATCATGATCGTTCATCTAGGTTGTCACATGTGTCACTATCTATATTGAAATATCAATTTCAAATATTTTGAAAACCTAATTGGAATATTTATATTGAAATACTAATTTTACAATATTTCCTTTCGTCCCATGTAAACTAAGGAAAAATGTTAGTTCATCAATCATTTACATTTTGATTTCACGTTTCATGAATTCTGCGAACTAATTGAACTTCACATCATCAGGTCCAAAAAATATTATATCAATGAAATATAATATCCTGACCATACTTTGATAACTATCATTGTTGATATATATATTTTAATCAAAACCATTACATTTATTGCTGATCATCTTCAAAAATTGACAAGTCATGAATGCCATGATCTGGTTTCTTGCATCAATCCATATAGCACACCCATCAGCTGAAAAAACAATGTTCCCATCCATGTGAGTGATAATACCATCTAGATTCTCAATATAAACAAATTCTTCCAAAACCCCATACATAAATTCTAACATAAAATCCATCTAGAAAACATTGATCTTTCATTTCAATATTATATCCAAAATTAATCTATCTGTCTCTAGCCTCTCAACATGTGAAAATGTTTTATCAATATGAATAATGTCTATCATGGAGTATCCTTTTTACACAAATCATTATTTTTTTAATCATTATTCAATCTTCATTCATCCTACTATGAAAGACCCATTTTAATTAATCATTAGAGTGGTGAGACCGCTAATTGGAAACATTGTTAAAATTCTCTCACATCTTCATGGTATAGTAAAAATAGTCAACTGATACCATATTGGTAGAAAAAATTATCGTCATGAACTACATGATTGTTGGTTCTTCTCCCCTAATTTTTCATTATCAACATGAAATTTTATCCTTTCTATATAATTATTTCCTTTAATGTGATTAGTATATGGAATTCTCTGCCTATGATATGAAACTATTCTTGTTTTGAATCCCACTGTTTAGACCCACAATAAATCATCTTCTCCTGCATAATTTATTCATATGTGATTTTATGTTTGAGTATCATCTATATCTCACTAAATTTTTCCAATTTTAGTTTCCTTCAATAATATTTTCATTGGGTGAATTTTCCACTAATCAATGATCCATAAAAAAAAAACCTCTAAGAGTAATAATTTAGAAATCAGTGTATGAAACAAGATACAATGTTAATAAAACTATCACTTCCAATTTCACTAAATTACATCAATATATCTCATGAATTAATAGAACATTAACTCATTTCAGGAATTATTCTTTTTTTATTCATTTACAATAGTAACTGATATTAATGATTTGACATTATATAGAACATAACATCATCAATTTATATCATTCTATGCAACTTATACTTGGATTGTATCTCCCAAAAAATCCTAAAAAACATGATCATCAATTAATAACATCTAAATTGATATGGAGAGGTATATATCTTGAATATATAAGAGGAGGATTGTATTTGACCATGATAGACAGGACCTTTGATTTTTTCTTTCATAGAACTATACCATTTTCTAAATTCATCCAATTTACCAAAATATATTAACTTATCTGACCATATAATTGGAAATTCTAAACCCACATATTCAATATTCTTGGGATATGTAAATTCTTTAGGCTGGACTTTTTCAAAATTGGTGGTTTAATGAATCATATAAAAATTTACTTTATTACTTATCCACCAAAAAAAAATTCATTAAATGTTATTTGAGAAGGAATCTATCTATTAGTCATCTTCTCTTTCATCTTCATTCTTTAAATGGATCTTTCTCCTGAATTCATTTCTCAACATCTAGAATGAAATGTGTGTTTTTTGAGTTGAAATTTATTCATTTTAATTATATCATTTATTTGAGTCACTATAATTTGTTTTATGGTGGTGGGTCCTTCATTGAACATACAATATTCTTATTCACAACTAGAGTAGATTCTCCCATTTGTATTTGGGTACATTTATATTCTTTCTTGGATAGTTTTTGTGAATGTAAATGGGGAGTTCACCGATGGACCTTTTTCATATCCTATTTTCACCTAAAACTTTAATCCTAATTTCAACTTAACGTGTTTCTTTTTCAATATATTCTTTTTCCTCAATCATTAATTGTCTTAGGGATCCTATTTTAGGTTCATTTTCCTTCCCAAATTTCATTCTTCTGCAACATCATTCCAAATTCCCATGACTAGAATGTATAAAAAAATATCTCATAACAACACACATCAAATCATCATTTATTTATTCCGATGTTGATATAGATAGAGTTTTTATGTAGACATTGATTTCATGGGATTCTAGAGAGATAAACATGGTGTGTCCCTATCTTCCACAAAAGAATCATTTCATGGACACTTTCCTATGAGAGAACATCCATTCAGATTTCATGAAAATCTTCTTCTTATTCTCATATTTATAATTATTTCATTCTTTATTGAATGAAATATATTCTAGAGTCTCAAATTAATCTTGAAGAATGATCATACATCACAAATAAGTAGCTCATGATATCACTACATCATATAAAAACTTTTTAGACCTATCCCTATTACCAACAATATTTTACTTATTTCTGGAACTATTCATAGATCTCTTCCTATCATTATTTAGAGGGGGTTCATCATATATAATGTTATATTTTTAAAAACTATATGGCCATTAGGATGAGATAATAATTTCATATTTTCTTATAAAATAAATATTATTTAGTCTTTTCACTATTACCTTTCCAAGGATAGTCAAATAATAAATTAAAATAATCCTTCTATTTAAGATTTCCATTGGCATTATATTTCTCAATATATTGCTTCAGTATATCTATTTCTATTCCCACTTACTGAATCTTTGTTTCTTATGATTCATTTTGAACATTAATTTCTCTCTTTATATTCTTCCCCTAGTCATTTCATCATCCAATTATCAGGAGTGATTATCCATCATGTCAAATTTCTCATTCATTTTAGAAATCATCTGCTAAATAGAATCATTAAATCATGAATTATATCATTGTTGCCTTTGATTATAATGTACTGGGTCAAATAAGTGTGTATAAATATCATCACTTATAGCTTTAAAATTTATAATTTCATCTAATTTCATAATCATTACCATTTCTTCAACTTTTAGTATTTTCTGTTCTTCACCATTGGAATCATTCTTCACTCTTAGATCTATGTTCACTACAATAAGCCATATATATAATCATTTAATCTGGATCACTTTAGTTTTCTATGCTTGGATCTAGATATCTTTTTATTTAATTTCTTTATCCAATTTCAGATCTAATTTCTTTGTCATGTAGACAAGTTCCACTTGTATTCTTTATAGAATTTTATCATCATTAGTAGTTCCAACATCACTTATAATATTGGGTTCTTTTCTCATTCCATTATAATAATTTAATAAGAAAATATTATCACTCTATGATTCATCTAAATTATTCTGCAGTATACTATTTTTTACTTCAACTGAATCACAATATTTTTATATACACATCCACACTAATGAATATCACCATACTATTACTTACTCTTTTTAGTTAATCTATTTTCCATGTATCATTTTTATAAAAAGGAATGAAACATTATTTACAACATTTGACTAATACTTTTATGAGAAAACAATTAATCATTATACACCTAAACTCTAATAACAAATGTTAGGTTTAAAAGGGGGAGACATACTCTAAGAGGGGGGAAATATGGGAATTCATATTAATTTTGAAATTATTATTTCACCACTAGAACATTTCTTATGTATTATAAGGGTTGATTTTTTTTACATAAAATTTCATATTTCTCTAATCCCTTCTAACATTATCTTTTGATGATGCATAAAATTTAAATTAGGAAAGAAAAAACATAGAAAAACATATTATTACTTTGTTAACCCTCAATGTGATTAATCCATGGAGCAGATAAAATCAATGCACTTATGATCTATATCCTATATAGATCACAAAAAAATTATTGTTTAGACTATGTTACATTTATTCCTATTATTACAACCTTTAAGAATGTTTAGGGTCAGCTCATTGCTTTCCCAAGGGTCACTACCCAACTATCATTCGATGTATCACTTATTTTGCAAAGGATCACTTACTTCCTCTACATTTTCTTAGGGATATGCAATTGATCTAAACATAGTTTATGGAAATATAGTTCTTTTCATTATCAACAATTTATGAATACCCAAAATTATATATATTTGCTATTTAAGATTTTTATAGATTTCTCCTTGACTTGTGTGAAAAACATTGATGCCACACGTCAACTTTATAAAAAATTAGAACTGACTTATCTTTTCTATAGATGCATAAATTACCTCTGGTTTTGAAATATATTCATGAGATAACATTTATTCCTTAATCTACCATGTAATTAGTAGTGAATGAACACATTTTCAAATTATTTTTGAATGGTGTGGATCTTATTTATACATATTCTCCATCAGAATTCATATATGAAAATGATACTACTCATAAGAAAATTTATCCATGTATATCCATGTGTGATATTCTTGTATGATACACATGTGAAAGAACATGGAGAATAACCCTTTGCGTGAGATCCTAGCACGATGCCCTAGAGAATTACCTGAGCGTGAGACATGTGCATGAGATCCAGTGGTGATACCGTAGCATAAAATCATGGCATGGTCACCTTCCCTGAGTCCACCATTACATGGAGCATGTATTCTATGTGTAATACCTCATTCGGGATTTAAAAAACTTCCTTGTGTGAGACCACAATCATACATTGCATGTGATAAATTTGTGATACCGATTTCATGAGTCTTCATTTATGTTTTTCAGAAGAGTCAGTTCTGATAATGTCAAACACACACATTGTCAATTGTGTGTAATCCTTCAAGAGATCACTCTGAAATCTAATTTCTTGAGATATCACCATGAACCTTATTCTCAGATTTTTCAACATATCATTCATTTTATAAATTCTTTATCAATGTTTAAGGAATTTTTTGGGGTATTTGAAGGCACAAACCAAACACCTTAACTCAACTGATCATGGTAACCCATCTGTTCCACCACCTCAGAACTCGTTCTTGATGATTCCCCATCTGGAGATCAAAGTTATTCTTGTGATGGTCAATGATTTTGTCTCCCAGTTTATTGTGTGGTCGATTGAGAGTTCCAAAGATAACCATGAGCACTGCATGATATCTCATCATGTTATTTATATACAATCTTCTTCTATATGATATCCCAAACGACCATGATATACCACAATAATTTCCATATTTTTCATTATCTTCATGAAATTTTGCGAAACACATGCATCAGTCATGTTCGTGCTTTAAGATAAATATGGGTGCAAGCTCTAAATACATTCAGGAACACTATGTGAGATCCCTTCAAGAGATCCAAATAATTCCATGTGCATTAGATACCTATAGATGATTCATAACCCAAGTATATTTATGATATCCCATTACCCTGGGGTAATATGCCTATACATATTTGGGAATAACCATAGGATACCTACAAATATTCCCATTATGTATATAAAAATACATCACATAACTTACTAGTTCTATAAAATTCAATTATACTTAACATTATAAATAATTCATTATTTCTTTTATTGGATTTTGACTCCCTGATTCTAAGTTTATAACAGTTCAGTTTTAAACTCATATAGTGTAAATTCAATGTTATATTATGGTTGTGACTACACAAACAAAATTCTAGTTTCTTTGTCATACTTCAACAATAAAATTTATGTAATAATTCATTCATGATTCCAATTAAATAATAATTTTAGTTTAGAAAATATTCCACCCAAAACAGAGTGCTGTAATAGATTACTAGGTCTGATGTGGACCAAATCACTATATAAAAGTCATATATCATTTGACTTATTTTCTTGTTCAAATTCATTTTTTCAATTTCCATTTTTATTTAATTTAAATTGGACTATTCACCCCCTCTAAACCACCATTCATTAGCCTTTATGAACTAACTATTAGTATAATTGGTTGGACCTTCCTTAATGATACTTTAACTATATTATTCTTTCTCTCAATACCAAATAATTGGTATCACAATGTCATCCTTATAAAAAATATTTAATTAGATATGTTTCATTGGCATAGATACATATATTAAGTATCAGTGGTTAAACAATGTTAAGGATATATTTGATCGAGTATAAATTATATATTTGTTATTATATCACTTCAAGAGACATCATAGACAATGTAAAATAACATTATGATAGATATAATGAACATAAACGGTATATGGATTCCTCAGAAAACACCAAAATAGTATAAAAAAGATTATGATTATTTGAAATCATGGGTGCAGTAATACATGAATAAGTTAATAAAAATAACTAGTTGATCATGGAAAAATAATACAAACTATCAAAATTTAACTAAAACACTGTTACTAGAAATAATAATGAAAATAATTACTTATATAAAAAATTTGTAAATATTTTATAATCTGTTATTAATTAATGTGTATTTCTAATGTGTCTATATGTAAGAGATAACATTAAATATAAAATATTATATATAAGTTACTCACCATGGATCATACCAATTAATTCGTATTAATCTTATAATGTGTCATCCTATGTACTATGACAGTAATATGGGTGATGAATAATATGTGGAGAAAATTATCCAAATATTCATTGGAATTTTGAATGTGATAAAATACATTGGATAATATTTATAAAATTCAGTACATATTGAATGATACCAAAGAACACTATTGATAAAATTGAATAAAAATAAGTGCACTATTGGTAAAACAAATGACTTAAAAGAGTAAAATCTTGATAAATTAAATTCATCACAACTTTATTATGAAGTAGAATTGAAGAACATATCCAATGAGTAGATAATGAAGAGAATATATGTTTCTTTTAAAACATTAAAAATTGTTTGTATTAGGATTTATGATTCTAAACTACAGGACAGTGAAAAAGATTATAAATCTACAATTTCGATTGGATTATACATTCAAATGAGAATGAATGGAATCAGGAACATTTTTTTGAATAAACGCTTAAAAGGAAAAAATAATAGGGATATAAGAAAGGTAAAACAAATAATAATAATTTAGCTATTTTTTTGTTATGATTGATTGATCGAATGCCATATGATGAATGAATATCAGAAACTAAAGAATAAAAATAATTTAAAAAGAAGGGGAAATAGGTATTGAATAGTATTTATATATATATATTAGAATATGATTTTATTGAAGAAATTGGAAATGAAAAATATTTATCTAACAAATAATTTAGGGATTCTAAGAATAAAGCTAAATATTTTGGGTTTTATTCTAGTTTTTATTGTTTTAAAATTAATTCGAAAAAAATATATCTATGAGTTTAATATTGAAATTGATCAAATTTGAAAATAAATTTTTAATGAAGAATATTTATATAACAAGTATAGTAACAAAAATAAGAAAATTGTCTCTAAAATTAAATTTCATTTATTAGATATTGAAAAACTAAAGTATACCTATTATGGGTCTCATTTAATTTTTTATTATGATTTCGAATATACTAAGGATTTAAATGATAATTTTAAAAAGGATATCAAATTTTTTAAACACAATTTGTCTTCAATTATTCATTTTCCAGAAATGTTACATAAAATGATGTCTTTAAAATCTAATAAATAAAACTAATCACAGTATTGAAACACCCAAACCTAAGAATCTCATAGGTTGTGCATTATTTTACTACATTGTAATTATTATAATGAATAAAGTCCCGAAAGACCAGTAATTTTATCATTATTTAAATCCATATTAAATACATAACACACATAATAAATTTTTAAATCTAAATTCAAAACATGATACATAATAAAATGAAATAATCTCCACCCTTGATATATTATTCAATTATTATTCTTCATAACCTATGGAATGAAAACATAATAAGGGTTAGATCAAATTCATAGTAATGGTATCTAATATAGAATAAATAATGATATAATGAGAATAAATAAACATTTTAATTTGATTAATTGAAAAAAAAATCATTCAATAACTGTATAAGTAAAAATAAATATGGGAAGGTATGAAATAGAAACACATATCATTTACTTAATAAATTGGGAATGAACTATATTGATAGAAATATAAAAAATTATTCATTGCTAAATATTAAATGAATCTATATGAATGATATTTTTAGTTATTTGATGTCATGTATGAGTCACATGGAAACCTATACCATCAATATGTTCCACAAGATGGTTAATATTACGTATATAAAACTATTTAATTCGGAAATCTTATTTGTCTCATAAGCACATGTCGATGCATTAAGGAGATATATAATGTCTGGGATCCTACCATCATTTCCTATCTAAATAATTTCTCATATCAAATAGTTATAAAAATTTATATTCCCTATCAAATATCCATAATAAAAAAGATTATAAATTATCAATATATCCCCAAATTAATCCAATAACTGTCACAATAGATAGCATTTGTAAAATGATATACATTTTAATAAATAATAATACCGATTATATAAGAATATTGATATTTAAGTAAATATATAATGAAAAATAATTACAATAATGTTATTTTTCCACGACACGGTTAACAATCACAAAAGGAAGTGAAATCTCTAATATAATCAGTATGTATATTCTTGACGGGAATAATCATTAAACCTTCCAAAGTGTCTCATGCAACTTTGAATCACTTAAATATTAATACCTATGATGGTATGACATAAAATTAAACATATAATAACATTATAATTAAGATATTTATGATATTATGTTTCAATGGTAGTATATACACAAAATAAAATTTAATTGGTGCATCGTAGCATATAAGTTTCAATAGAATATAAACTGAGATGAAATTCCAAAACATTAAACATCCTTTTTTTGTGGTCCTTATATAAATTTATAGTTGTTTAATATATTTTAATAACTTATAAAAGAACTATACTAATGTTTATAATATCATATATTAACTTGTTACATTATTTTATCTCTATTTTGTTAACACTCTTTCATTATTATATCTATTTCTGGTGAAAATTACCTAGTTTTCTCAATTGTATTTTAACATGTTAATTATTATTCCAATTTTATAGATCATGATTTTGTCATCAAAAAATTTAAATAAAGCCTTGATTATCTTATATATTATCTATATATGTATTTATAATTTTCCAGGTTTTTTTATTTATGAAATGAAATGCACTATTCGTGGAGATGGTAAAACATAATTACGCATTAATGCTACATTAATTTCTTTTTATATTAAATAAAAGAAAAATAAATCATACATATGTTTATAATAATTCCATTATCATATATATTATTTATATTTTTCATAAGATTATTTAAATCAACCATAATACGTTCCATGTATAGAATGAAAGAGTCGCATTGCTTTGAAGAGGAGGTACTCCACACTTCCACACATGATTTTATCATATTTATACACATTAGATCGTATAATTGAATGGGTTATAAAATAATAAAAAAAGAAAAATTAAATATTAATTAATATATGTAACATAAATAATGAGGTTGACAATCATAATGGAAACCACGAGACATAGTAATGGAAAAAATGAACAATCATCATTTTGCGAGGCAAAATTTCTCTGTATATAGAAACAATATGTTGGTTACCAATTATAAGGAATTTTAAGTAATTTTAGGTCTATTACCTATAATAACAAATAATTTTATTATATATAATACTTGTGATTTTATAAAATCATTAAATAATATTTTTTAGGTATTTGAGAATGAAAATAAAACAAACAAGCTTAAGGAAGTTGGTTACCTCTTAATCTGGTAACACCTTTGGTTTGCACCAATGGGAATCCTTGAATTGATTTCTGACCAGAGTTTTGTTTATAATTTTTTGGGAGTTATTTCACTGATCTATTTTTGATGATCTTGTTCCATCCAAAGTTGATTGAGAGGTGTGAGAATGTGGGAAGATATTAGGTATTTTTATATTGGAGGAGGAATGACACTATTGTAAATACCAAAATGTATTCATTAAGTTCTACCTTTCCTATTTTGCATAAAAATGGAAAATAATGGATTAATGGAGAAAATATTCCATTAAAACCACCATCTCTAAAAATAGTTTCATTTTAATAATTTGGTTCCTAACTTATATGATTCCCCAATTTTATTATATTTGTTTTTATTAATACATCTAGTTTTCTTACATAAGTAATTTAACAATTTATACTAAAAAATTGACATTTATTATAAAATTTTAATTTTAATAATTTTAGATATGATATATAGTTTATAAAATAAAATTTTTATTTTTTTTTTCAAAATTAATCATAAAAAAACCTCATGATATGCACTAAATAATTCATCTATACTATCAATAATGTCGATAGGCTCTTCATAGTAACAAATATCAGGTTTCAGTTTTACGTTGTCATAGGTGATCACATGAATTGGGTCTGGCATATATTTATGTAGCATTGATACATTGAAAACATCATGAAAATTGGAGAGAATTGGTGGAATTTCTATACTGTATTCTATAGCATTGATTAATTACAAAATTTCAAAACGTCCATTTTTCTAAGTGATCAAATTATCAAGAGCATGAAATTAGTTTGTTAGTTTTTACTTGAATTTTGACTGTACAACAGGAACCCTATGTCGTCTCTCAAAAGAGCCCTAGATCATCAATTAAAAAATAGTGATTTGATTAGGATAAGTGGAATGGTTATTTGGATAAAATTTTGTTTTGGTGATTTAAAAAGTCAAAAGAAAATGGAAATTGTTAAAATAAAGCATAAATTAGAGGAATTAATTATTTGTAATCATCCTGGGGAATTATCATGATTCATATCCTTCATCACTTCATGATAATGGTTATATATATTATAATCCTTGGTTTTTACAACTATAACATTAATTATATTGTTATTATAAATTAATACCTCTTAGGGTTTATTTTGGAGACACACAATGATTTATGAGATACTACCAATGTTGGGTTGTTTGTGTTCAACTACATAACCCAAACTCTCTGAGGGAACACACGAAAAACTCGATGTGACATATAGGTTTCTATTTTATATCATTATGATAACATACTATAAATGTACATGGACATGATATTGTTTATGAGAGTTCAATTGACTAATTTTAACCACACAAACACTACAATTGAATCGGGAATAAGAAGTATTGAATGGTGTGTGAAACATCACATGAATGGGTACCCCCAAACCTGATCATATGGGATGAACACGACATACTAGTACATAAATCAATAAGATATGAATATAATATGAAGAAAACCACTGAAAACCTATAATTAAATAGATCATTCAAAAATTAAAAACCTGAAGCATGAGTTTCTTCGCGTTCCTCCCCGAGTGGTAACAAGGCGTTTAGAACTCCAGAGGAGGAGAGAAAGACAATGATGATGAATTATAACTTCTAATAGTCTAAATAACATATTTTATTTTGTATAGGACTAATATGAGACCCTAAAATGGAATTAAATTCCCCTTGTCATACATCACATGGGGTTCCCAAGATAATATTTTAGAGGCAAACTAGAAAGTGGTTTTGAGCAGCCGGATTTCAAGAAACCACTTGGACCGTGGTTTTAGACCTCCAAAACGACTTATATGTATTTTTAAAAAACTAAAATGTTTTATAACCACCTATTTAGTATATCCAATAAACAATATTGACTATTTATAGATATACATCTTCAGATATCGACAAAATACAGAACACTACATTTTACTTTTTATAGATTCGATTACCTATCTAGAACAGTTCAAATGGGATTAATAGTGAATGGATTGGGAATTATTTCCATTAAATGAGTTACATATCAATATTTTTTTTAATGTACCAAAAAATTATAGCCCCATTATATGCTTTAATTTTCTCAAAACATCACAAACAATGAAAATGATTTCATGGGATTACATACAATTTTGCCCATTTTTTTCTACATCATGATGGGATATATGAATCACGTCCACCATCAATGAAATCATCAGAAAAAGTTAAATATCCATTTTTTATAGTTATAAACACAAATTATTTTAATTAAACTTAATGTGAATTTTTTTATTAAATTTGGAATTTACGATACAATATTAGTTTACCAAAGTGGTATAAGGTCAGAATAAATAGTTAATCATGATGCGATATCACCCCCAATCCTAAACATTGGCACTCATAGGAAATTTCCTATATACTAATCAAGTCACATTCCTAAATCAATGTTGAGAAAACATCCAAGATTATTTTAAACAAAATCCACCAAGTTGTGTTTATGAAATCAAATTTCATCTCAATTTTCTTCTCCCACAATCAAATTTTTTCAACTTCATTTTTTCTCAATACAACATGTCAAAACATACATCACCTATGAATTTTTCCTCATTGATCAATAGAAATATGATTGTGAAGTTATTCTATTTTCCTACATGTCATGTGATTTTAACCATATTATTTCCAAGATTCTATGTTATTTTCTGCAAGAAAATAGTGTGATAATCAGGACGACTTCAAAAAGGTTGTTCTAAGGTTCAAGGGTTGGTATGATTATATGTTTAAAAATATAAGGTAGAAGAGGATTGTTTAATATTTTATATAATAAAATGTCAAAATTTAGCAAGTGTTCCCAATTAAATTACTCACTCAACCCTTCATAAAGTGCATCACCTTCAATTCATTATCCCCATTGTCCATTTGTGTGGGTAATAACTAAGAAGTGAATAACAACGAGAAAACATCCTATTTTCCATGTTTTTTCATTTGTTATATTTTTCTCAATGTAAAAATATTTATATTTATTTAAATAGTTTGTTTGGAGATAAAAATATATGTGTGTGTAAATGAAATATGCAATATGTCTTGTAAACCCACTTCCCAAGGAAAAAGTAGGTAACCTTTATATCAACCCATAACAATGATTATCTCATTTTAATTCCAATGGAAACACCCTTTCTCCCACACTTTCCAATAAAAAACAATAATATACACAATAGATGTGTTGGTTGGGATAAATTAGCTTGTAATGTGGTATCCTAATAGGGATTTTATGGTCTCCAAGGATTAATAAGGGTAAAATATCAAGGTATCCAAAAATAAAGGTCAATTGTACAATGGGAATTTAAATAAATGATTGCCTCTATCATGAATGTAGTTAACTGAAATCGTATGACTTCCAACATAATAAAGGGAATATAAAGTTTCTCTACATGACCCGAGATACTTAAAAATGTGATAAAAGGTAGTATATGAAAAAAGGATTTGAAAGTATCTTGGGTGAGGGAATATAATATTTGTCTCTGTTAATTAGGAATGGG